>CM032451.1:82219174-82244174 GCA_019049505.1 Pachyrhynchus sulphureomaculatus | reverse complement strand
TGTACGTATATATATATATATATATATATATATATATATATATATATATATATATATATATATATATATATATATATATATATGTATATATATATATATATATATATATATATATATATATATATATATATATATATACATACATACATACGTATATATATATATATATATATATATATATATATATATATATATATATATATATATATATATATACATAAATACAGTCCCTGGCCAAATTATTAGACGCACTGTATTTTTTTTAGTAATTTTATGTTTCTTAAAAGTTTTTATGCAATAATGGTATATTTAAACTACAATATTATTGATTTTTATTTAAAAGAATTGTTGTAGACTACATATTTGTATTTATTTTTAACATATGGCAACACTGTATTGACAAAGTGATATATGAACGTAAATAAGTACAAACCTGTATCAGTCGCGATCGGAATCGAGTCAGGTACGGACGTGTTTCTGTGGCTTTATGGACTGTGATTGTTTGTTTAACAGTTTTATACTACTCAGTTATTAGTTTATTTTGTATGCAGTGTTTTAAAAAAAGTAATTGGACTATTTTCATTATGGGTAGAAAAGGCGATCTTTCACCACGTAAAAAAGCTGAAGTGAAGGCCCTTGTGATTGCGAAAACATTTACAAACCGAGAAATATCACGAAGATTGGAGGTTTCTGAAGCTAGTGTATAAAAAAGAAAATTGAGTCAGGGAAGGAATTAAGCCCGAAAAGATACGGTAGAAAACCAATTTTCACTCCACGGTCAGAGAGATGTTTGAAGAAAATTTGTGTAGAAAACAGATTTGCTACCACAAAGGTAATAAAATCACAACTCCAGGATGCTAGCGTAAATGCTTCTGAGCGGACTGTTCGAAGAAAATTGAAAGAATTAGATTTTAAGGCCTGTCGCCCCGCCAGGAAGCCCAAGTTAACAGCTGCAATGAAAGCAAAGCGCCTGAAGTGGGCCAAACAATGGCAAGACAAAGATGTGGACTTCTGGAGATCGGTAAGATACAGCAATTTAATCAATAATTGATATATTATTATTATTTTCAGTTAAATAAAGCAAATAAACATGGAAGTTTATATATTTTTCCTATTTTTGACAGGTCTGCTTCAGTGACGAAAGCACATTTGAAATTTTGCAGAATAAAGCTCAGTATGTGCGTCGTCGTCATGGAGAAAAGTTTCATCCTGATTGTGTCGTCCCGACGGTTAAACATCCCACCAAAGTGATGATTTGGTCAGTCATCAGCGGCAAAGGCACTGGACGTCTGTACGTCGTCAAAGGAATAATGAGGCAAGATCAGTACAAAGAAGTATTACAAAATCGGTTGATTCCGCAGCTCAGAGAATGGTTTCCAAATGGGGAACCATTCACTTTCATGCAAGATGGAGCTCCCTGCCACACTGCTCGGTCTGTTAAAGCTTTTTTGGCAGAAAAAAATATCCCTCTGTTGGATTGGCCCTGATATGAACCCCATTGAAAATGTGTGGGAGCTGATGAAAAGAGAAGTGGCTAAAGATGTGATTACCAACAAAACCCAGCTCCTAGAAAAGATTATTCATGTGTGGAATCATCATCCTCAAATGCAGGAGACAGTACAATCTTGCATTGATAGCATGCCGCGCAGAATTAAAGCTTTGATAGCGGCTAAAGGTGGCTCAACTAAATATTGACTTTTACTAACATTAATTTCACTTTTCTTTAAAACTTAATAAACTTATGCTTTTCTAAATTAATGCTGTTTTATTTATGTCAAATAAATAGGTAATTGATTGGATAATATAAAAATAAAAAACAAATCAATTTAAAAAAATAAAACGGTACAATATCACTCGGTAATTAATATTTTACATGAAATCTTGCAGTGCGTCTAATAATTTGGCTAGGGACTGTATATATATATATATATATATATATATATATATATATATATATATATATATATATATATATACATATATATATATATATACATATATATATATATATATATATATATATATATATATATATATATATATATATATATATATATATATATATATATATATTATATGGTAGCGTGTGGCGCACCTTGGTTTATTTCATTGGTATTGAACCTATCTCATACCGGTGGTGTTACTCTGACATATTGATATCATCCTTCAAGGTATGTGTATATGTATATATGTTTTCTAAGGGAGATAAATATAACATATTTAAATGTTTCTTTTTACAATGTAGGGGTATAATTAAAAATTATAATATTTGGCGTTAAAAAAATTACCTAAAAGAAAAAAAAATCCGACGCGACTAATCCTGTGGCTCCGATCCACACAGGTTGTCACACCTTGTGGTCGGAAAATGATGATCACGTCTCACGTGATCTCTGTGATCATCGACCAAATTCATCTGCCTGAGCAATCCAAGAGAACCAAGGATAACTAACCTCTACATCTTCATTGCAAGTGAATTAGCCGGCGCACAGCAATTCCTCCTAAAACTGTGATGACTAAGAATACCATTGTTATTGAAGATCGAGGAAACAAAGTGCAAATTTCGTAGTTGAAATCTTTGTACTTAGAACATTTTTCCCCCTCCTTGATACTTGTTACTCCAGTTGCCGAAAACTTAATTTCATAAATTTTCTATGCTGTTTTATCGAGAAGTACGAGTAATATATCAGGATTGTTGGCTTGCCAATGCCCTGTCGCCGAAAAGGAAAAATGCCAGTAAATGCGACACCTGCCATTGTCGACAAGGGACTCGAACTCTGTTGGAATATAGGGCAGTCTGGGAAAGTTATTAATACCTGACGAATGTCTAAGATGGTAATATAAGACACGCAACACTGCGTTATGGCAATGTATGTCAGATGATATAGCGTGGACAGGACACCCTGAAAGTACATGCGTCAGTGATTCTGATTTTTTGTTACATGCCCTACCCTTAATGTCGGCTAGTTCGGTAAATCGAGTACGATACAATAATCTCACCCTCCTGACAAGCTAGTAAAAATCCCTCAGTCGTTGACTTAAGACTTGCTGACTGTAGGAAACTAAATGTTAGTTTTTTCGACAGCTGCGGCGAATCAATGTTCCTATAAAAACATTCCATATTGGGGTTTTTCTGTGTGCTGTGTATAAAATTGTTGTTTTGTTGATTTCAAGACTATCTTAAGTTTAGGTGGTTCTAAATCTAGGATGTTAATCTCGTTATTTTGTTCTTCGATGACGCCAGACTAAATTTCTCCGCTACATCTTTGGCAACCCTAAACAGAAAGGCTCCCACACCTCTTTATGTTCATGACTACAGTCTAGTTCTAGGAGAGAATCGGAATTTTTTGCAATCTTAGACGCTAGTTCCACGACGATTTGATTATGCAGATATTCTAAGCTGATAAATCCACTTTGATGACGTGAAAAACATATTCGAGAACAGACGCTCAAGTATGACGAGTTCTATTCATGTGCATAATTTTTCGTGTGCTAACATCCAAATCTCGTAGTTCTTCTTTCTTCTACTTGACTACTCCAGAGAAATAGAGAAGTACTGGCAGAGCCAGAGTATCGGTATCAGCAAGTTTATTACGTGTTCTGACGACCAGATCTTTTCTAGTCGTTTCCTATACTTGCTGCGGAGTTCTGTTTTAATAGCTGCTGTAACTTGCATGTGATGTTGCGCAATGCCTAGATAGATGTATGTTTCCTCGGCATCTAAGTAGTGTAGAATGTCCTTATCAGATAATTTCATGTTCTCTATATGTTCACGATAGCGTCCTCTTACGAGCTTAACGACGGCCTATTTATCCAATCCAAATTCCATACCAATATCAAGCTTGTATTCTTCAACTAGTCTAAGTGACTGAGATGGATCGCGTTCTGAAGCGGCACAAAGTTTAATGTCATCCATATAAAACAGATGAGTGAACTTCTACCTGCGATTTCCCGCTTCACCACAGTCAAACTAACGGGTTCTGCGTAGAACAAATGAGAGGGGAAGCAGCGGAGTACAGAATAAAAGTGGATGAGTCATCCTGAAAGACTACTCTTCTAAAAGTCACCGGCTCAGTTTCTACCTTTTGAGTGCCCGATGTTATGGTAAATTTAGTTTTCTACAGCGGCATCAGAAGTTCTATGCAGTTAATCAAAGGAGGCGCCACTTGCCTTCCTAACAGCTGAAGCATCAAATCGTGAGATGTTGTGTCGAACGCTTTGTACTGCACGGAGTCCTGGGTAAGACATGAATCGATCAGAAGGTTTTCCTTGCAACTTTTAGATTCTCTCCGCACTGCGCCCTGATATTTTGAAGAACTGGTTCAATTGTGCTAAGTAATCTGTTGTAGATAATGCGAGTAAATATTTTGTAACAAGAGTTTAAGAACGTGACCGATCTATAGTTTTTGGGGTAAGTACTGTCCTTTCCACTTAGGAATTGGTTGTCGCTCATTTAACCAGGTAATTAATATTCTAGCGAGATGTTCGGTTCTAGAGAATTTTTCCATCAAAAATTGTTGATGGCATCTTGTCCTGAGGCGGCAAAGCTCCTTTTGCCTTAAATGGCATTTGAAACCTCTTCCTTTGTGAACGTATAATCACCGTTGTTCTGCTGTTGAAATTGTAAGCAGTAAGTCCCGAAACAGTCTAGGGAAGGAGTGTCCTTGTTTAATGGTTTCTTTGTCTCATAAATGTATTTCCAAGTTTTCGTTACTTGTCCTATGGATGGATTGAGTGTTTCCTTTTCGAGTAAGTAAGATCGTTGTGTAAGGAAAACCCTGTTATCGATAACAGATTTTATTCGCTTTGCGAGAGCTGGAAGAAATTGTATCTTAGGATGATAGTAATCAAGTAGAATTTAACGCTACAAAAGCCAAGGCGACACTTTTTTCTAAAAAAGGTAACGTTGCTGAACCTGATATAGTTATGTCCGGCCGCATCACTGCTCTAGCATTGTAACTCAATCTGCTGGGCATTAGTTTTGGAGCTAATATGTTTTGGCATAAACATGTTGTATGCATAATAATTATTCTTCTGAATTATCTTGAACTAGAAAATTTTACACAACTGTTAACCAACGATGTAATACTGCTGCCATGTTTATGGCTTTGCTCCCAAATATACACTGAATTTGTTGGATTATATTCAAAAGACGACTGTTTGATCGATTGGAGGCACAGAATTTACCAGCAATCTCGATTCTTTGAAATATCGAAGAACGCTTGGCGACTTGAGTATGTTCTACAAGTATTTTCATGCAAAGTGTTGAATAAATGTAGCCCGCTTAATTCCTCCCAGAGTGTTGTATGCTAGGGGTACACATTGCGCTAGTATTGTACATCCGTATGAGGTTCATCTTGTTACTCCCCGTACAACTCTTTTCAAGTACTCTTTTATATGGAGACACTCACCCATTTGGAATAATTTGCCCATTACTGCGCTTCCCAACGAATACAATTTACAGCGATTCAACACAAACAGGAATCGCTTTGTCCAGACCAGGGTTGCTCCTGTACGCCTTTACAGAATTTCCTGCAATACGTTTGCTATATCCATAAAAAATTATTAAAATTAGCTAGTAATTATAAATTATCATTTAACGACAATTAAACAATTTTGTACGACGTTTATTTTGTTATTTTTTAATGCAATATAGACTTTTTTAAACTCAGTTACTGTTAAATGTCCTTTATATTTGTAAATACCGTTTATGTAGTAACTCTTTTTTCTGTAAGGAGAGACTGCCGCTTAAATTGCATAGTTTTTGTTCTCTTTGACTTCCTAGAATTTAACATCTTAGTACCTTTCTCACGTTACAATATATGTATCACAAAAAAAAATTCAATAACTTGCTTAATTCCTCTGAATTATTTAAATTTCATAACTTTATCTATGGTATATATAATCTTGTTAGTGTTCCGACGGAACACTTATAAGATCAATTCGGTGTCTGTCTGTCTGTCCGTCTGTCACAGCCGATTTTCTCCGAAACTATTTGACATAGAAAGTTGAAATTTGGTACTAATATAGGAATTGATGGCCTCATCAGAGCCATGTAGTTTTGAAAGTTAATTTTTGACTTAAGGGATTAGTTTTGGGGGGTGAAATCGGAAGTCCAAAAAAAATTTGTTTACTAGGTCATCGAGTGTGATGTCAAATGAAAGCTTGTGAAAATACGAGTAAAAAATATATATATAATATATATACTTGCGCACACTTTGTATTATTTTTAAAAAATCGCGAAAAATCGCTGTCCCCCCACCTTATCTCAAAAAGTACTGATCATAAATTTTGAAAAAATTCTGGAATATTCTCCACGGGAGTGCATTACCTTTAATTATATATCTGGTATATATATATAAAAAAAAAACAAAAATTTCAAGGTCATCAGTTTTCAGTAAAAATTGTAAACAAACTTTGTTGAAAACTCATTTGGGGTGTATTGTGTGAAGACACTGGTCATTTTATAGCACCACAATAAAATTTTTTATTTTAAAAGCAATCAACGTACGGAACACTAATTGTCCAAGTTCAACTTGCACTTGACTGGTTATTTTTTTTTTAGTTCATATTTTCGACAATTATGTTAGTGTGATAAAAGAAGCTTGTTTATTTTATTATTATTTCATCCCTACCTTTATTTTTCTTTTATATATTATTGGCTTTTTGACATGATTTATTATATATTGATCTTTTCCCAATTTTGTTTCACTCTTGCCTAATTTGTTAGCCCGTAGGTTGCTGTTCTCTCAACTTTGACGAGAAATTTTAGTAGCGACAAAGACAAAACCAATTAGGTGAGAAAAACTATAATAACGATTCTACCCTAAATTGGAGCTAAAGTAAATGCTGATATACTTTTCTGGGAGAGAAGCTGCGAAACTCAACTTTTGGATATAATTACACAGGTCAACATTTGATCTAAAAAAAAACACTCGGAGCGGTATGGTCCTTATGGGGTTTTTGTGGTCGCTGATTACGATGAGTGGGTTGGTTAACCTTCATCACATCAGATTCAAGGTCATTTGAAGGTCAAATAGAGAAAAAACTGTAGGAAAAATCTGAAAAATTTCATGCTTGTGTTTTTGAGGTCCCTGAGTCCGAATCCGTAGTTTGCTTGACCTTACGCCTTCTCCCAGAGGTCATTTGAAGGTCATTTGAAGGTCAAATAGAGAAAAAACCGCAGGAAAAATCTGAAAAAATTTATGCGTATGTTTTTGAGGTCCCTGAGTCCAAATCCGTAGTTTGTTTGACCTTACGCCTTTTCCCAGAGGTCATTTGAAGGTCAAATAGAGAAAAAATCGTGGAAAAAATCTGAAAAATTCATGCGTATTTTTTTGAGGTCCCTGAGTCCGAACCCGTAGTTTGTTTGACTCAAGCCGCCTTTCAGAGGTCATTATAGGTCATTTCATCAGTTTATGTTTATTTGAAAAATATGTGTGGGTCATTTTGCGTTGTTAAATTTAATTTTGTTTTTATCATACACTTGCGAAGCATACAGAGGTTAATTGACGGTACATTTTTATTGATTATATCTTATACATATCATTTTACATTTACGTTATTATATCACAATCAAAAATGTATTTTATGCTGCTCGGTCATTACAATATGTGAAATACGAGTATAAGCTAAATAATGGCAGGTAGACTGATGCAAGCAAATGTTTTAATACTGTTTAAAGGTACTTATTAGTAAAACTTAAAATATTGTCCATACAAATATTTTGACTAGTTTTGTGACTGTGAAATAGACTTTTAAAATCTAAAAAAAAATTTTGACCTAATTTTTGTACTCTCGATGTTCGTTCCATATATCTAGTAAATTTAAAGTCCAGCCCGACTGTGTTTCTTGAGGTATCAATGAAACATTGTGCGCTATGTTATGTTTAAATTTCATTTTATAACTCAATTCCCAATACATTTCAAATTAATAATTCTAATGTCGAACAACCTTGTTATCAAGTAACCCTTAATCTGTATACTTCAATACTTAATCCTTGTCGACAAAGAAACTCTAATACCCAATACCTTTGAACCCAATAACTTACTTGTACAGTAATCCTTATATCTATTTATACTCTCATATTGTCTTATATAATACCTCAATGCGTAAGTTAACTACTAAAAATGATTCGGCTCATACTTCGTAAAGAGTCTCGAGTGTCCAAGTAGATTTTCGAAATCGCGCAGTCAGTATTTAATATGAATTAAGCATAAGAGTTTGCTTCTTTTAGTATTTATCAAAGCTTGGTTGAAGTACTACTCTAAACGAGAACGCTTTCGTTTCTCGTGAAATGATCTTCGACTTGCTTTTTTTTATGAGATTTATTTGATTCTCGCTTCAGGCTCCAGCAATAATCGGCCAACATGTTTATCCCCCAAACACCTTGATATCTTTTTTCAAATTTACTCAAGTCTTGGTGCATCCTTTCTTCATGTTCTTCGCTAAAATCTCCGAGATTTTCAGGGAACCAATCAAGGTGTGAATGGGGAAAATGCAGTTTCAGACTCATTAAACACCCCATTTCTTTATAATTTTGTACTAAATTTCCAACAATATTTTTGTAATTAGGGTCTTTATGATTTCCAAGAAATTTAGTCGTCACCTGTCTAAAACTTTGCCATGCTGCTTTTTCTTGTCATTCATTTTCCTCTCATCATTTTTTAGGAGGTCTCTTATTTGTGGTCCAGTAAATATGCCCTCTTTTATTTTAGCTTCAGAAAGATTAGGTAGCACTTTAAAAATATGCATGAAAGCAGGACTTTCGTTTCGGCTCATGGCCTTGACAAGTTGCTTTGCAATACCTAGTTTGATATGCAAAGGTGGAAATAGGACCTTATTGGTTGATATCAAACTTTGACATATGATGTTTTTTTCACCTGGAATTAATTCTTGTCTCAACGGCCAGTCTTTCCTCACATAATGCTCATCTCGAGCCCGACTATTCCACTCACAAATAAAGCACGGATAAGAAGTGTTTCCAGATTGCTGTCCCAGTAATATTGTAAATATCTTTAAGTCCCCACAAAGTTCCCACTGGCTTTGATCGTAATTCAATTTTTGCAATAGCAACTCAAAATTATGGTATTCTTCATCTAATACAACAGAATGAGTGACTGGTAAAGGGGCATAAATATTTCCATTATGTAATAAGATAGCTTTTAAGCTTCTTTTTGAAGAATCTATAAACAGTCGCCAATCACTTGCTGTGTATTCTATACCGTATTCTTGCACTAACCCTTCAATATTATAGCAATAGACTAGATTATTCATTTTAGTAAAATATTTTCTGAATGGAAGTTCTCTCGAACGATAGACAGAAATTTTTGTTCCTGTGGATAGACATTTTTTTTCTTTTAGCCTAGATGCTAAAAGCTCTGATCTATCTTTCGAGAGTCCCAAGTCTCTGCACAGATCACTTAATTCGTTTTGATTAAATGTTTCGGCTTCCGATATATAATTTTCCTCAACATCTGATTCTTCTGTGCTGAAATTTTCTCTTTCTTCGTGTTCGAATGTTTCATCTGGCATATCTTCATCAGTTAACACTTCTTGTCCCAATTCATTAATTTCCATGATATGATCAGAATTTGTTTCAATAAGAACTGGTAAAGTCACAGATGTTACACGTGCATATGAAATAGAATCCTTATTCTTTCGGTTGTACCCTTTGAAGTTTGTTAAGCAGAAGTAACAGTCGGTCGTATGGTCTGTTGGGGGGTCTCCATATCACTGGCCGAGAAAATACCTGGTTGTTAATTCTATATAGAACATTGCGGCATTTATGACATATAGATTTTGGTGTGTAAGAGTTATCCAATAAGTTTGTATCAATATGATAAATTTGGTGATATTTTACTTTTAACGAATCTGAAAACATGAATTTCTTTTGTGGAATATACTCCCCACAAACAACACAAAAATTGTCGAGTTTAATGGAACATGACGAATTTCTTGTAGCATTTGACTCTACAAAGGCCAAGTTTCCCACCAATGTAGAGCTACGGTCGCATGATGACGACGCCTGCGGGCCCGCTTTCTCACCCTGACCAGCCGTCGATTCTGGGTTTCCGGGACCCTGTCTCGTAATTTTTTTAGGAGTAGTTGCCATGACGGCATAAACGCCGTAACTCCGTTGCCCACCGTCACCACGTGGAGGTGCCCTGGGTACAACTACACCTTAATACTGGAGTTTAAAGCGAGACTGAGCTAAATTTATAAAAAAGAAGAGAATAAATAATTTCGCGAGGAATGAAAAAGCATTTTATTGTCAAAGTAAAACTCCAAATATATATACAAGGATACTTAAAATTACCACCGTATATCTTTTGAGCATACGATCATGCAGGATTTGAACTGAATGATCTGAAAAAATAATAGATGAATTTTTTCAGATTTTTTCCACGATTTTTTCTCTATTTGACCTTCAAATGACCTCTGGGGAAAGGCGTAAGGTCAAACAAACGACGGATTCGGACTCAGGGACCTCAAAAACATACGCATGAAATTTTTCAGATTTTTCCTACGGTTTTTTTCTCGATTTGACCTTCAAATGACCTTCAAATGACCTTTGGGAAAAGGCGTAAGGTCAAACACACTACGAATTTGGACTCAGGGATCTCAAAACCATATGCATGAATTTTTTCAGATTTTTCCTACGGTTTTTTCTCTATTTGACCTTCAAATGACCTTGAATCTGATGTGATGAAGGTTAACCAACCCACTCATCGTAATCAGCGACCCCAAAAACCCCATAAGGACCATACCGCTCCGAGTGTTTTTTTTAGATCACATGTTGACCTGTGTTATTAAAGTAACTAAATATTTTCCAGAGGTTTTTTTATACATGGAATAACAATCAAGCTCAGCGCTGCTAATTAATATAGGTCCAGTTTTTAGTTACCATAGAAGTTCCACGAAGTGATTGTTCTAGAGTTTCAACAGATATTGGCTCCCATTGGCAACACTACCGAATAGTCATTAGGTCGTTGTTGTGTACCTTTTGCTGATGTGGTAAAGTCTAAAGCAAAAGTTCTACGACTTATTATCAAACACCAAATATATTTTAACTGGGTTATCTATGATTGCAATAAATTTATTTCTGATTGAGGCTGTGATTAAATTTGTTTTCCCAGGACAAATGTCAAAGACACCGTAGGTAAATTGTTAATAAAAATAACATAGCCCCACAAAAAAAAAAGTGGGGTATACTTTTGATGCGATATATCAGATCCGTAGTATTTTTGCCCGCTGATCACGAATCTGACGTCAGAATATCGCCATCACATCTCAATTTTTTTCTAACCTCAAAAAATAGGTAAAAATTAGTAAAAATTAAGAAAAATATACTCCTAAAAAATTGATTCAAGCTTTTTCATGAATCCAAAGATGTATTAATATGTATTCGGACACGCTAAGCTAATATTCATCGGTTGGATTAAGCCATACAGTTCTGTTTTCTTTCTAACCTCAATAAATCAGACAGATATAGTGCTTCTCGAATGCAAAAAACGAATTCAAATTAAAATTCAACCGATTCTTACCAAATTTGGTACACGGGGGTTTTTTGGGTTGCTGATCATGAATCTGAGGTCGGATTTGCAAAATTCAAAATGGCGGATCCAAGATGGCGGACAAAATTTTTGAAAACCAACCCATTCCTACCAAATTTGGTATAAAGTTGGGGAATCCTCAAACCTGATACTCTTAAACCCTAAACCCTGAAACCTTAGACTCCCACACCCTGTAACCTCAAAAAATAGACCTCAATAACCCTGTAACTTTAAAAATGAGACCCAATAAACTCAAAACCAGGACTTTTAAACCATATACTCTCAAATAGTAGACCCTTAAGCCCTAGAATTGCGAAGGTTAGATCCGCGCCTAACTTTCCTTTTTTTGGCTGTATCTTGTTCTTTTTTCCGCGAATGACCTATTCAAAGGCTTTCTGCCCAAACGCTTTTGAGGACTTGTTTCTCTTTTTAGCGACCAGCAATAGTCCGCTAGCATATGGTCATGCCATCGTCCTTGATACCGATTTTCTATGATTTTCAGATCTTGGTGAAAACGTTCCCCTTGCTCCTCACTGTAGTCACCAAGATTATCTGGGAAATCATCGATGTGGGAGTCCAGGAAATGTAATTTTAGATTCATTATGCAACCTAATGTTTGGAAATTTTTTACCATTTTTCTCGACTATTTCTTTGTACTTAGGACTTTTATTATTTCCCAAAAAGTTTGTTGCGACTTCTTTAAAACTAAGCCAAGCAGCTTTTCAACTTTATTCATTTTAGTAACAAATAATGAATCTTGAAACAATTTTCTTATTTGTGGCCCGTCAAATACACCTGCCTTAATTTTAGCTTCAAATATTTAAAACATGGGCCGTTTGTATCTAATGCTCTCGTGAATTGCTTCATAAGTCCAAGCTTAATGTGAAGCGGGGGAATAAGAACTTTTCCTGGATCTACCAATGGTGAAAACAATACATTATTTTCACCAGGAGTGAACGATTCTCTTGTTGGCCAAATTTTTTTTTTATAATAACGTTCCCTGTCTCTGCTATTCCACAGACATTTATAACAGGGATAAAGTGTAAACCCTGACTGTTGGCCAAGCAATATTGTTACAATTTTCAGATCTCCACAAGTTCTCCAGTTATGATCAGCATATTTTATTTTTATCAAAAGCTGCTTCATTTTCTCATATTGCTCTTCCATAACTGTGGAATGAGCAATCGGAATGGGAGCGTAAACGTTGGTATTATGCAGCAAAACTGCCTTAATGCTCCGTTTAGAAGAATCAATGAACAGTCTCCATTCTTCGGGATCGTATGAGTTATTTTGAAATTCATCCATTAGACCTTTTACATCGGTACAATATGAAAGTGACAATTCCTCGTCCATTGTAAAATATTTTCGAAATTCTTCATCTCTGTTTCTATAATAAGAAATCGTAGCTTCTGGCTTAAGTAAATGTCTTTTCTTTAAAAAGGAAGTAAGATGCTCTGAACTATCTTTGGATAAGCCTAAATCTCTGACTAGATCACTAAGTTCTGACTGTGATACGAGTATTAGTTCTGGTTTACGGTTGTATGGTAGAAATTCTTTATCTGTGTAACCAGTATATAATAAGTTGTCACTAGAACATTCATTAGTAACAGTGTTTGAATCTTTTTCGACAGTCTCAATGTTTTCGGCATCAACTGATAAGGTGAAATCATTTGTTTCCATAACATCAGCTTCAAGTGGTTCAGGAGGCGGAATTAGTTTAGTTGGTCTTGTTACTGTCGAAACATCGTTATAAGTAATAGTGCTTTTATTTTTTCGGTTATGCCTAGATACAACATTCATACAAAAGTAGCAATCATTTTCACTGTATGGTCTATTCCATATTGCTGGTCTGGAATATTTAATCGCCTTCTTATTGATGTACAACATTATTTTGCAAGAACTGCAAATGATGTGGGGAACCCAATCTGTATCCTGGTGCTGTATTTCAATGTTAAAACAATCCTTATATAAGGTTTTAATCTTATCCGTTATCGGTGACCCCATTTTACTCAATACGTGTTGACAGCAAATATAACAAAATGAATCACTGTTTTTATCGCACTTATGAAAAGTCCTTGTACCGTGAGACCGTTTTCTTGTAGTATTGTACTCTACATGAGCCAAGTCACCCACCCATGAAGAGCTACTACGGTCGCTGGATGACGACGGCTGCGGGCCCGCTTTCCCACCCTGACCAACCGCCGATACTGGGTTTCCGAGTCCCTGCATCGTAATTCTCTTTCTTCTACCTGCCATGACGGCATCTAAGCCGTTATCCAGGGACTCTGCTGGCTAGTGAAGTAACACCGTTGCCCACCGTCACCACGTGGTGGTGCCCTGGATGCAGGTAGAAGAATAAAAATCGACCGATGAATTTTCTCGGCGTTCAAAATGGCGCGAAAACATTTGCCATCTTGAATTTTGCAAATCCGACCTCAGATTCGTGATCAGCGACCCAAAAAAATCCCCGTGTACCAAATTTCGTAAGGATCGGTTGAATTTTAATTTGAATTCGTTTTTGCATTCGAGAAGCACTATATCTGTCTGATTTATTGAGGTTAGAAAAGAAAACAGAACTGTATGGCTCAATCCAACCGATGAATATTAGCTTAGCGTGTCCGAATACATATTAATACATCTTTGGATTCATGAAAAAGCTTGAATCAATTTTTTAGGAGTATATTTTTCTTAATTTTTACTAATTTTTACCTATTTTTTGAGGTTAGAAAAAAATTGAGATGTGATGGCGATATTCTGACGTCAAATTCGTGATCAGCGGGCAAAAATACTACGGATCTGTTATATCGCATCAAAAGTATACCCCACTTTTTTTTTTTGTGGGGCTGTGTAATCGGTCAAGTGCAAGTTGAACTTGCACAATTAGTATTCTGTACGTTCATTCCTTTTAAAACAAAAAAATTTGTTACGGTGGTATAAAATGTGTGACTTCACAAAACACACCCCAAATAAGTTTTCAACAAAGTTTGTTTCCAATCTTTACTGAAAACTGATGACCTTGAAATTTTTGCTTTTTTATATACCAAATAAATTATTACCGGTAATGCACTAGTGATAATTTTCGTTAAATCTACACCCCGTGGAGAATATTCCAGGATTTTTTTCAAAATTTTTTGATCATAACTTTTCCAGATAAGGTGGGGGGACAGTGATTTTCCGCGATTTTTTAAAAATAATATAAAGAAAAGTGTGCGAGTATTACATATATATATATATATATATATATATATATATATAATATATATATATATATATATATGTATGTATGTATGTATGTATGTATATATATATATATATATATATATATATATATATATATATATATATATATAATATATATATATATATATATATATATATATATATATATATATATATATATATATATATATATATATATATATATATATATACATATATATATTTTTTTTTTCTCGTGTTTTCACGAGCTTTTATTTGACACTCCACTCGATGACCTAGTCAAAAAAATTTTTTTCACTTTCGATTTTACCGCCCAAAACTAACCCGTTAAGTCAAAAATCTAACTTTCAAAACTACACGGCTCTGATGAGGCCATCAATTTCTATATTAGTACCAAATTTCAACTTTCTATGTCAAATAATTTCGAAGAAAATCGGGTGTGACAGACAGACAGACAGACAGACACCGAAGTGATCTTATAAGTGTTCCGTACGGAACACTAAAAATTGAATGCAGTCTTAACTGATAATTAAATTTCTCCTATTACTACCATCGAATCCAAATCAAATCTTGAACATGAGATAACTCGTATTTGGGAAGTAAAATACCAAACAATAATTAATTGTTCAAGTCAAGAAACGCTCAAAAAAAAATTAACTCACCACGAAAGAAAGTATTATCAAAATACTTGTCAGTGTTATTTTATATTCCACCATAATAAGACCAAAGAGAAGACAGATTTGGAAAATATAAGCCACCATCAGGAAAAGGTGCATTTCACAAAGGTCCTTAAAATATTTAAGCATTTTATAAAGACAGAAGGAAAGTAGTTCTATTTTTTCCAATCCGTGCATTATTTCCTCCTCACTGTTAGATTTCTTCAGGGTGACTACAAGTTTTTTAACCTTTTGATATCTCATTTTTATTGATATTAACAATGTTATCATCATGATGTACTGAAGTAGGATATAAATATTTACTATGGAACAACTTGTTGGAAATAATGTTAGATACATTTTATTCAAATAGGGACTAAATTGTAAATAAAATTCTAAATAATTGCTGTACGTTAATCCAAACATAAAAAAAGTTACAAAAACCAAAGCATATTTGGTGTTTTTCACAATGCTTTTTTCCAGTTGTGATTTTGTGGCTGATAAGTTTTCATCAACTAATGAGAATTTTCGATAAAGTTTGCACCAAGTCTTTCTTTTTATGTAAGAGTTAATAATACTACTGAGGAAAATTAAACAGTTACATAAACTTGACGATACTTTAAGCAATTTAATAATTATAAAAATACGTCCATTTCCATTGTCGAGTATTACTTGCCAAATTATTACTGTTATTATAAATATCGCTAAGACAAGAAAACACATTACTTGTTTTTGATAACGTCTTTCTCGTACTAGAATATTGTTATGAAAATCAAAGTACGGCACAATACTAAAATAATTTAAAAATTGTGAAATTGGAATGAAAAAGAATACTTCTTGTGGGTAACCCATGTTGTTCTAAGGATATTACTAATACTGCTTAATACTGTTTACTAGTCTTTTAAGCGTTATCTGTCCTACTATAAATAGTTTACTAATTGAAAACTAGTGCAGTAAAAAAGGTCAAATTAATGATAAAATCGGCGTAGTTTAGATACAGCAATATTATGATTTTATCCTCTCTGGGGTATCACCAGGAGTATTGTCCAGAGTTTTGGACCTCGAAAAACTTGTGCTCTTTTGTTTATAAACAACTGAAGTTTCTTGAGCTTAAAATGTAAATAACTCCGGTTATATAAGTCGGGTCGAGACAAAAAAAACAAACTTTTCGTAATGAAATTTCGAATAAATCCTCATTAGTTTTAAGTTGCTCAAGTACGTACATAACCTTTCAGAAAATGCCGTTTATTATAGCAAAAATACCCTGAAATTTTGGTACAAACATATTGAACCCAGTGGGCACAATTGAATTTGTTATTTAAAATTTGAATTGCCCGCCATTTTATGTCGTTTAGTCCAAAATGGATGTTTTTTTTTTTAAAAATTTAGAACTTGACTAACCTGAACTAACCTGTTTTTCGATACCCAAAAAATTTTTTTGGAGTCATTTTATCTGTTCTTTTTATTAATCAAATAACAATTGCGTCTTTTCGGTCATTTCGAAAAAAAGTTGTTGAATTTTTTTTTAATAAAAGTCTCGCGATTCTCTAACAGATGTGATAAAAATTTTTCAATTTTTTTCTTTTCAAAATGACCGAAAAAATGCATTGGTTGTTTTATGATTAACTTGCTGTGCCCGCGGCTCCCCTCATGTAGACTTGATTCACTATTATCGTCACTGCTTACGTAAGAAAGTATATCCTATAACTTGGCGAGAGGACATATGTATTTTATAAAAAAACACGTAAATCGGATCAGTGATTCTCGAGTGATAGACAGACAAACAGACAGAGAGACGTTCCATTATGTATATATATATATATATATATATATATATATATATATATATATAATATATATATATATATATATATATTGTATCCTTTTTTACATGATATTGTTCCATATTTAACGGTTTAGGCAGCGTATTGCAAGAGAGTATGCTAGCGGCAAACTTTTTTCCGACTTGATTCACTATTTCTTATATTACCTAACGTAATAAAATATATCCTGTAACCTGACCAGAGGACATATGCATAAATTAAAAAAAAAACACGTAAATCGCATAAGTGGTTCTCGAGTGATAAGCGCACTAACGGATAGACAGACAGAGATGTTGCATTTTATATATATTATAGAATATAGATTATTTTTATTATTACATAACCTGGAAAGAGAACATATGTATGAACAAAAAAAACACGTAAATCGTGTTTTTGAGTGATAAACGCACTAACGAACAGACAGACTGAGAGACATTGCATTTTATATATATTATATTCTTTGCTACATCATATTATTCCATATTTAATGGGTTAGGCAGTGTATTGCAAGAAAACGCGCTAACGGCAAACGTTTTTTTCGACTTGATTCACTATTATCGTCACTGCTTATTCCTTATGTTACCTAACATAATAAAATATATCCGATCACCTGGCCGGGAAACATATGTATGTTTAAAAAAAGGACGTCAATCGGATAGGTGGTTCTCGAGTGATAAGAGCACTAACGGCAGACAGACAGACAGAGAGACATTGCATTTTATATATAGTATAAAAGATTATAGATAACCTGGCCAGAGAACAACTGTACGAATTAAAAAAAAAAAAAACACGTAAATCGGATATATATATATATATATATATATATATATATATATATATATATATATATATATATATATGTATATATATATATAATATATATATATATATATATATATATATATATATATATATACATATCTATATATATATATATATATATATATATATATATATATATATATATATATATATATATATATATATATATATATATGACATATTATATTATATTATATTCTTCGCTACATGATATTGTTGCATATTTAATGGTTTAGGCTATGTATTGCAAGAGAACGCGCTAGCGGCAAACTTTTTTCCGACTTGATTCACTATTGTCGTCACTACTTATTTCTTATGTTACCTAACGTAATAAAATATATCCTTTAACCTGGCCTGAGCACGTAAATCGGATAAGTGATTCACGAGTGATAAGCGCACTGACGGACAGACAGAAAGACGTTGCATTATATATATACCCATATATATATATATATATATATATATTATATATATATATATATATATATATATATATATATTATGTATATATATATGTATACATATATATATATATATATATATATATATATATATATATATATATATATATATATATGATTAATAAAAAAATGTAAAAAACGGTTAAAATAACTCCAAAAAAAAATATTTTTAATAGCATCGAAAAGTTGAAAAAAAAGATCCATTTTGGTAAAAATGGTGGGTAATTCAAATTTTAAATATCAAATTTAATTATGTCCACTGGGTTCAATATTTATGTAACAAAATTTCAACGACAGGTTCAATCCGATCGATTCACTTAGTCGACCTGTACAGTAAAATAAAAAAAAAAAAGTCTTTTGTCGTTTTTTTTTTTTTTCAATTTTGTACGCACTTGAGAGACTAAGAACTAACGCGAATGTTTTTGAGATTTCATTACGAAGAGTTTGGTGTCTTTTTTGTCTCGATCCGTCTTACATAACCGCAGTTTCTCACATTTTAAGCTTCAAAAACGCATTTTGAAACCTTCAATTGTTTACAAACAAGAGAGGAAGTTTTTCAAGGTCCAAAACTCAGGGCAATACTCCTGGTGATACCCCAGAGAGGATAAAATCATAATATTGCTGTATCTAGGCTGTGTAATTTTAAATGCTTTTTTTACTGCGCTAAATCAACACATTACATTTTCCTGGGGATATGAATAATTTATGTGACGCTTTTTCAGTCACGAAAATTTCATTAAATATGTAAACATCTAGTTAATGAATTGGTGATGTTATATAGGGTGCTACAAAAGTAGAAAAATGGAAAAAAACTGCTTAAATGTGCATATTTTAGTTTTTTATTCAATACATAACGCGGTAAGATACCCAAATTGCATATCTGACTGGTGAAAGCATAAGCGCATGCTTTTAAACTTGTTTTTACCAGTTAGAGATACAATTTGTTGTATTTTACTGCTACGTTACGCTAGTATTGCAATAAATACTGCAAGCTTGTTCTGTTGTTTTTCGATCTTAGCTCGGGTAACGAGCCGTAATACGGCGAAACGCTTTCCAAGATCGATTGACAAGTAAGAAAACTGCGCTGAAATATGGACTCTGTTCATTTTAAGTAGTTGATATTGATTTTTATATACGTAGGGTAGATCATAACAATCGCGCTGGCTGGCAGTAATTGCTGGCAGCTTAGTTGGACAATCCTCGGTTGGTCTGTGGGCGTAAAAGCCCACGACGGATGGTAGGTATGCTTAAAATCTCCTTCTGCTTTCATCTGCCAAAGATACATTTTCTTGTCTCTTACCCCGATGTTACGCTAGTACTGTAATAAGTTCTGCTAGTTTTGTTCTCTTATTTGTTGGACTTTGCCCGGCTGATGAGCCTTAACAATGGGTCAAATATGGACTTTGTTCATTTTTAGTAGTTGAGATTGATTTTTATTCAATACATAGAAAATTTTTTTATCAAATTCCAGGAGGGGTTAAAACTAAAAAGTATTTAGTTTTGGAGAGTGCTCACTATTTTCTCAAGTTGAACTACAGCCAGTAGATGTGAAACAATGCCTCTTTTGGCATGTTGTCATTTTTAAATCTGCATAGTAAAGTATAGTATCTTTGACCTGAACATACAGTGAATATAGAAAAATGTTTGGGATAATAAATTGTAGAAAATATCCCTATACGGGATGACATATATATGCAATATACATTTGCAGAGTCATTAAGTCTTATATCAGGGACCGAGGAATTTTTACTGGCCTGTTAGGATCGTGTGATTAATACCTTACTTTACCGTAGTCGATTTGCCGACAGAACGGACTATAAGTATTACTTTTAACGTGTCCAGTTCACGGTATCTTAGATATCCGAACAGTATTAATGACTTTCCATGGCTGCATTATCTTCTAGGAAGGATCGAATCAGTTGTAGACAATGATAGAGGCCACATTTACTAGAATTTTACTTTTATTATTTCTAGATAAAGCAGAAACGAAGGTTTTTGCTTTCGGTACCTGATGATATTAACTTCGTAATCAAAAAAGAGGAAAATGCTCTAAGTGCAAGAATTTAAATTACGAATTTGAACAAGATCTGAAGCTTGTACGGCGAATCTTTCTATTAAATGTTTAGTGCCACAAGCGGTGCACCTCAGAGTAGCAACCTTGCACCTTTAGTTTTTTCACTCCTCATTAACGACATTGGTGATAACATAATTAGTAATTTCCTTTTGTTTGCTGACGACCTAAAGCTTTTCCGCAACATAAGAGAATCTAGTGATTTCCTTTTATTGCAACATGATATGGAGTCGTTACAGCAGTGGTGTGAGTTGAATAGGCTGCCATTGAATGCCGGTAAGTGCTTCTTTTTGACTTACTGGAATAAATTTAGCACCATTGACTGCCAGTATAAGTTAGATGATGAAGATATTACACGTTGTAACACCTTCAAGGACCTTGGAATTATTTTTGATCCTAAACTTTCATTTGCCCATCATATTACTCGTAATTGGATCTGCACTACTGCGATGAGGACGTTGGGTTTCATAATACGTAATTCGAGTGGATTTCATAATAGTAAAACATTAAAAACTTTATATTCCAGCTATGTGCTTTCAACGGCTTGAATATGGTGCAATTGTTTCGAATCCAATACAAGCTAAGTATATTAAACAGGTAGAGAATGTTCAAAGAAAGTTTGCCAAATTTCTTATATTAAAATAGGATGGTGTGTACCCTGATAGGGTGTCGATCAGGTCATTACAACTGAACGTTTTCAGCTACCTTTATTGACGAATCGAAGAACTTACCATCTGGTCTGTTTTCCTATAAAATTATGTAAATTTCTTATTGACTCTCCTGACTTATTATTTCAAATAAACTTTCACGTTCCTAATAAATTGGTCAGAACCTCTCCTGTTTTCTTTTTACCTACTGCCTCAACTAATTTTCTCATCAAAACACCATTGTTTCAAGCTATGAGCGTTTTCAACAGTACTTGTAACGACATTGATGTGAACAACTTGTCATTTGCGCAATTTGCCAAATGCTTAAAAAATAAATTGTTGCATGTATTTATTCCAAGTGTATCATTTTAATTTTAATTTTCCAGTTTATTTTAATTATTATGTGATTTTTATGTTATCTGTCTCTTTTGCTCTATACTAGTACTTTACTTTTCTTTTTACCTCTGTCTCCATTGTATTATGTTATTTATGCTTAATTGTCTTGTAAATAGTATATCTGTTAGACAATAGATTATTAATATTATTATGATTGTTTTTGTTTTTCTTTCTCACGTTGGTCAATGTGGTTCCATGTTTGGCTGACGGGCGCAAAGCAAGTCAGCACAAACGCATTACCATTGTGTATTAAGGAATGACCTGACAATGTTACATGTTTTCAAAATCACTGACTTCTGAATGTTTTTGTGTATGTTTGTGTTGAGTCCTAATTGTACTAAGTGTAGTGTGAATGTTGTTGGTGTAAGGCCTGTGGCTGATATAATGAGGGGGACAATGATGACTTTTTCTTGTTTCCATAGCCTTTTTATTTCCGTTGCAAGGGTATTTGGAGATTTTTTTCTGTGTATTTCGTTTGGATTGTTTGTGTCGTTGGGGACTGCTATGTCAATTAGATAGGTGACTTTTCTTTTTTGCACTGAAAAGTAATATCGGGTCTATTGGCGAGACTGTTTTATCTGTATGGATACTGATGTCCCAGTAGAGTTTGTAATCTTTATTTTCAAGTACGGATGATGGTGTGTATTTGTAGTAGGGATCTGTATTTTCTATAAGCTTGTATGTTGTGGATAGTGCTTGGTGAACTACTTTTGCCGCTGAGTCAAGTCTGGCTGTGTATTCCATTCCGGCTAATATTTTACATCCGCTTGTTATGTGTTCGATCGTTTCTTTCTGCTGGTGGCATTTTCTGCATCTGTCTTCTGTACTAGTTGGGTCTTTGATGATATGCTTTTTGGTAGTTTCTAGTTAATATGACTTTATCCTGGATGGCAAGTAAGAAGCTTTCTGTTTCCGGGAATAGCTGCCCATCCCGTAACCAGGTGTATGATTGTTTTTTATTTACGTGGTCTTGTTCTATGTGGTATCTGTGTTTTCCGTGGAGTGTTTTTTCTGACCACGTTTTCATCTTTTCCTGTTGTAATTGGGTGTGACTGTGTGTATCTGCTGGGTGGTCTACCCGGATAAGTCGAGTGGGTATAGTTTTTGTCTGCTTTGACTGTTGCTATGTGGAGGCTGGTTTGCTTGGTGTGAAAGAATTTCCTAAGTGCTTGTATTTGTTTTGTGTGTAATGATCTGATATCTATAATTCCTCTTCCTCCTGCCTTCGTCTCTATGGTAAGTCTTTCTTTGCATGCGTTGGGGTGTAATTTCCTGTATTTGGTGAATTGAGAGCGTATAAGGATGTGAATATTTTCTATGTCTGTTTTTGACCATTTGACGATACCAAATGAATATGTGAAGTATAGGTATAGCGAACGTGTTGATGGCTTTAGTCAGATTCTTAGAGTTGAGTTTTGTTTGTAAAAGTTTCGTCAGTCTATTTTTGAATTCGTTCTGAGCTCTCTTTTGATGTGAGTGTGGTTTGAGTTTGGTGCTTTGTTGGAAGCCTAGATATTTGTATGTTTCTTTGTCGAACATGTTATCGAGTGTTTCACTGTTGATGGTTTCTGTCTCATGGTGGTACTTCCATTGGCCTTTGTTGATGTGGAGCACTTTGCATTTACTTATACCAAATTCCATCTTGACATCTAAGGTGAATATTTCTGTGATTTTAAAGAGTTCTTTCAGCTGTTTTTTTGTGGCAGCGTAGTAGCATATATAGGAGGTGGTTTATTTTATGTTGATTCACTTTTTGGTGTCTGATATTGAAGCCATGCTCTGTTCTGTTTAGTATATTTGAGAGTGGATTGAGACAGAGGCAAAAAAACCATAGAGCGCTGAGCGAGTCTCCCTGAAATATACCCCGTCCTGATGTACAGCTCTTCTGTTTGGATGCGTTCGGTTTGTGTTTCTAGGCGTATTTTGGTTTTCCATGTTTTCATAATTTGCGTTAGGAATTGCCTGAGGTGTTGGTTGATTTTATAGATTCTCTAGGGCTCTGATTAACCAGCTGTGGGGTATGGAGTCGAAGCTTTTTTTATAGTCTATGTAACCAATGTGAAGGTTTCTGTGTTCTTTTCTGGTTTGTCCCATAATCACGCTATCTATGATCAGCTGCTCTTTGCACCCTCGACTATTTTTCCTGCATCCCTTCTGCTCTTCTGTGATAATATTGTTGCCTGTTAGGTTTTCTTTCTCTTCGAAATTGCGGCTGTGATGATCTTGTATAGGGTTGGAAAACAGGTGATAGGTCGGTAGTTTGACGGGTTTGTGGTGTCTAAGCTTTTGGGTTTAACGTATGTTATTCCTTGTGTAAGGAAAGTGGGAAAATGTGTGTGGTTGTAGAATGGCTTTGTTGATTTGATGTGTAAGTGATTCGTGTGTGGTGGTAAACTGTTTGTACCAGAAGTTTTGTATATTGTCTATTCCAGGACATTTCCAGTTGTGTGTGTGTTTAATAGTTCCTGTAATTCCTTGTGTATTTAATGTGGAATTTTTCTTGTTCTGTCACATGTTTATGTTTGTCTTCTTCGGCTTTGATCCAGGGGGTGCTATTATTGTGTAGTTTGGGTTCTGACCAGATACTTTTTCCAATAATCTGTGAGTTTTTGCTTGTTTGGTGGTTCAGTCACTGCTGTCTGTTTGTTGTACATAATTTTCCGGTAGAACTGTTTTTCGCTTCTTCGGAAGAGGTTGTTGGTGTCTTTCCTCTCGTTTGATTCTTTGTATCTACGTAGTCTTGCGGCATATACAGATAGTTTTATTTTAAGGTATCGAGGATTTCTGGTAGTGTTCTATTGGGAGACTTAGATTTGATCTTGTTTATCCCCTGTGTGACACGTTTAGACGCGTTCCTGCTTATAAACTGGGTAAGATGTCCTAGATCTCTCCTGATGTTGTTGATTTTGTTTTCTATTCTTATTGTCATTTGAATTTTGGTTTTGTCCTGTTGGGGTTTCCTTATCGTTGAGGGTGTTTTTGATTATTTTGTTTAGAGTGGTGATTGCTGCTGCGTATATTATTGTGTGAATGTCTTCGATTGTGCTTAAGTCTGTTATATACTGAGGTATTATGTGCTTGTTCAGTGTATTGCGTGCTCTGTTTGTAGATTAAACGAGGGATGGGATTTCTTGTTGTGGGGTCGGTGCCTGACCCATCGAGCTAGATGTGACTCCATTTTTGCTTTGAGTGTTTGCATGAGAGGTGATTCGGGGATGATGTTGTGTGGATGTTGTTGAGGTGGCGGGTGATTCATTTTGTTGTCTGTGATATGGTGTTGCGCGGTACTCGCTATTTGCCTTGTAATATTATTTTGCGTTATGCTCCCTCCTGGGTGGTGGGTCTTGTTGTGT
>CM032451.1:82206277-82219074 GCA_019049505.1 Pachyrhynchus sulphureomaculatus | reverse complement strand
AATTGGTTGAATATCCAGAACTATTGGAAACTACAAGACACAACTGGCCTGTAAAAACTTCAACTAAGGTTGAAACACCGCGTCATGTTTTAGTTGCTTTCCAAACCAATAGACGAGGAAATATAAAATCTGATATGAGTAAATTTGATCATTGTGAACTAAGAAATATAAATCTGTTTTTAAATTCAGAAAGGTATCCTTATAATGACCTACAACTTGATTTTAATAGTAACAAGTTTGCTACGTTATATGAAATGTTTTCTGAATTTCGTCAATTATATTATAATTTGCCAATAGAACCAATTTTTAATCCATCAGAATTTAAACAACATGCACCTATTGTTTATATTAACTGTTCACATCAAAGAGATTTACTTCAGAATGGTCCGGTGACTTTAAGAATTGAATTCGAAACAAAGGAAAAAATTTCAGCTAAAACAACAGCATATTGTCTTATAATACATGATAAAATATTTAGCTATAATCCTTTAACGAAAATAGTCAAACAACTTTGAACTTAACCCCTCCACCAACTGAAAATTAAAATATTTATTATACATATAATATAAAAATAAATCAGTTTTGATTATGTCTTCAACCCATCTAGTTATTTCCGAAGACGTTAAAATTTTACAATTTCAACAAAGATTACACTCTTTCGTTAAGGATTTAGAAGCGCTGAAGAAACAAATAGACGATTATTCCAAAAAAAACTTTTATGTTCAAAATTTTTTCGGATTTAAAAATTAATTAAAATTTTTTAAATTATGAGTGTGAGACTAATTCTGGACATACGAGGATTCAAAGATGAAAAAAATAAATTTATACCTAAAGAATTAGCAGCTTATGATGGCAATAGGATAAGCCACTTTATATTTAAACAACCATTTGCATTAAATTTGCTTTCTCCAGAATTACATAAACAAGCCGTTTGGTTGATGAAATGTTATCACTGCATTAACTGGAATGAAGGATACACTCCTCTTGATTGTTTTGCTGATATTATGAAGAAACTTACTAAGGATGCCCAATTTATTTATGTTAAAGGAAATGAAAAAGCAGAATACCTTAAGAAATATTCATCCAGTCCTATAATTGAAATAAATAATGATCCCTCTATTAGAGCTTTAACACCAAAATGTTTTTATCACTCAAAGTCAAAATCTATATGTGCTTTATCAAATGTATTTTTTTTTGTATGACAATTTTTTTATGAATGAATAAAACAACTTAAATATGAAATAAATATTGTTTAATTTCTATTATACATTGTTGCATTGTTACATTTTCTTTTTCTAAATATTGTTCAATTAATCTAATATATTCATATAATTCTAACAATCTAAACTCTAACAATAATTTTTTTAAGTCCTCTGTTTTCAAATAAAAAATACATGAATTAGCAGCATTTCGACAAAGTTTAATATGATCTGTTAGTTCAAAATATATTGGCCAATCTTGTGCTTCATGATCTCCTCCTATATCTCGATAATAATGGAAACAAGCCTCTGACATAATACACTCTTCATATATCTCCTTTACTAATTCCTCCATTATCAGAAAATAACTCTATCATCTCAGCACGAAATTGTTCTCTTTCAACTTCACGGATGTAATTTAATGTTGTTGGATCTTCTATATAACCTTTCAAATGTGTAATTTCTTTATGGAAACCACTTTTTTCCAACTCCTTTATGAATTCTAAAACGTCTTCATTTTTGAAATATTTTATACAAGCATTTAACCCTTTTGAATAAATATCAACTATATTATTATAAAAACGGGTTTTTTTTCTTGAGAGCTATGTCTAGCATAAAAAACCTGTTCCTCAGCCAAATCACAAAATGTAAAATACAAGTGTAGAATTTGTTTTTCTAATTCACTGCAAAATTCTTTTTCTTCTGCAGACATTATTTACATGTGTTATTGAAGAGAACTGAATTAGCTAATCGTTCTGGACTTTCTTATATTATGAAATTCTTACCCCTTCCACTTATATGCAAAGGGAGGTATTGAGAGGTGGAATCACAGAGAGGATTTGCAAATTTTATCATCAAAGGGTTTGTGGGAATGCAAGGAGGAGGGGAGGCAACTATATATCAAGATAGAGTAAAATTATGAAAGATTTGTACCTCAGGGAGTCGAAATTTGGCCTCCTCCTCCTCTTTGCGCTCCCACAAATACACTACTCAGGTGTATTAGAAAAGTTGTGTAAATAATTTAGAAATTTATAAAACATATCCTTTCTTAATTTTTTAGGGGTATTATACAAAGAATCATCACATCACATCCCAACTTAGTATTACACAAAGAATTGAAATAATAAGTAGCCATCTAATCTTTTTAATATTGGATCGGAACCTCTGACGAGTGAATTCGAAGACCTTAACAAGTTACCTATAATCTATATTCGAATTTGAAAGCTTCTTGTAATAAATCAACTGTGTAGCAGAGGACCAATACTATATAAGCTTCTTACTCCGAGTCAAATTTTATTATTCGCTAGAAATGATTTTTTTAATATTTGAATCTGAAGATTTGAATGCTTTATCGACAAATATGTTATTACTCCAAGAGTTATTCAAGTGAGTATTTTACTATTCACAGCTCATCTTAGTATCATTATTATTATAATTATTTTCATTATAAAAATAAATAATTAGAGGTCCATTATAGGTTGCATCTACAATGCCTGTTCGTATAGTTCGTATAGCATTCGTAGAGGATCTTGCAACAATTTGCCCATAGAATCCTATAGGAATATTACTCTTTCAATCAGTTCAATCTTTGTGGCTTTCCGTGCGGGACAAAATGTATCCTGTTTAATACAAAGATCGAAACCTGCATCTGATTTATAGGCTTTCCAACAAGAATTATTTCCGGAATAATTATATCTGCTTTTGGATTACAGTCGTCGATTGTTTGAATTGCTCTTTCTATACGTACATACAAGTCGGAAAATTAAGCTTTATTATACATTTGGGGATAATAGGGTAAAAATACATATTCGTTGAAAACGTCGTATTTTGACAATAAGGTGAAAAAATCAATTTGAGCCTTTACTTATTTTATGTTAGAACTTAAATCTATTTGATTCTCTTGTTTTTTCATCATTTTCCAAAGAATGTCCTTTAATATTTGACTTATTAGGGATAATAATTACTGATGGAAATTGTTCAAAAAATTCTATGGGAATTTCCTTTATAATAGCGATTATATTCTTTTCATTAAAATTTTCCAACGATTCAAATATTAATGAAAAATACAAGTGAGAGAGTGGTGAATGTTCAAATAGAGATTTATCTGTTTCTTTTTGTATTATATGCATAATTGCTAAAGTGTACAGGTTTTGCCTAAAGGACGTTATTGTTTCACTACTATTTAGTCGTTGTTGTTTAACATCATTATAAAGGTGTACATTTGAATATTTATTAAGAAAATTGGCTTGTCCTATATATGTAACACCATCCAAAAATATATTTTTGCAAAGTGAAAATCTTTCTTTGGGTTTTATGTATAGCAGTAGTAGTACTAGTAGTAGGAATTTGTTCTGATGATGTTGCCTTCATATCAATCATTAGATTAAATGTTTTACTTATGGTAGTAGTCATAGTTGAGGGTTTGGGAATAGATTCGTTTAATGATGTGGATGATGACAACATACTGCAAACAACAATTCGAATTAGATATAATGTGGTTTGTTATAGATTAATCCAGGAAGACTCACCTGATCAATTAATTACACACAAAACAAAAACAAAGAACAATATATAGAGATATGTGTTGTGAGGGAATATGACAACTGATGTTTGTATTTACCAATTCAATCTTTTTATAACAACAAAATCCCTAAAAATGTATGAGCGAGATTTCATATTCGATAAGAAAGTTTAAAATTTATCAGATAATATGTTGATGAAAATGTATTGAATGTACAATAAATTGTTTAAAATTATTTTGAAGTGTATTAGTAGTATGTAGTTAAAAAAATAACAAAAACTTGTACTGTTGATAACTTGTTTTATTAAAAAAATATACAGAAAATTAATACACACAAGTATAAAATAGGATAACTTAAGATTATACTGATTTAACAACAACAATTGAATTATTCTTGTTGATCAATGTAGGGTTTCATTTCATGCAAAAAGGCAGGACTGATTTCTCGTTGAAATTTTTGAATAAATGTCCAATTAACTTGTTCTCTATGCCGACGAATAAAATCTTCAGTCAAGTTTTGATGGATACTTATTGCATTCCAATCCAACATTCCGTCAAATTCCGTCATAAATCGTTCGTTTAATTGCTGATATTAGGAGATGAGTTGCCAATTGACTTTATTGATACAAGTTCGTATTAGCTCTTCGTCTAAATGTTGTTTTCGTGATATGATATTCCAATTGACAAAATCTTTAAAATAAATGATAAATTTTGGTGGTAAATCGGGAAAATTTGATATTTCATTCCACCAAGCTCTTATACAAGCCATTATTTTATATGTATGTATGTATGTATGTGTCAATAGTAAGCAGAGATACTAATAATATGAAAACTGTTGATTTACGTTTTATATAGAACTATGCAATTTATCTGTTTCCTTGTCTTGCAGCAGCAGCTCTCTCTCTCTCTCTCCTCTCTCTCAATTCCTCGTTCTTCTTTGCCAAAGGAAAGAAATTCAGCAGGTACGTGTTTGGCTCCTTCTGTCTCTTTGATTCGATCTTTTACCACACATGACAAACAAATTTTTGATTTCGTATTTCACTTTCCCCTTTACACTGTGGACATTTTACTCTGACAATAACTGGCATTTTGAATGAATGATATGATGTGTGTATTAGTTAATGCTCTCCAAACTTTGTACTATCATTTCTATCTTTATATTATCTCTCCTACTAGTACTTTGACTACTAGTGATAAATGTGGTCACATGTCACTATTAGTAGTAGTCGTCATAGACTATTTTTCCCATATACATAATTAATTAAGCAATATGTGCAATATTTGAGTATTCTAACTCGATCTCGATAGTAACTATTTATAGATCTTTTAACTTGACGTAGCGATGTTCCAATGTGGTCCGTTAAATTTTTCACAAAAGGCAAGACAACTTTTTGGCATTCAGTGGATTGTTTGTCTTTGTTGTCCGTTTTTGTAGTTTTGATTCTGACGAGGGGCTCTTTCTATTTCTTGGCGAGAGTAATCGTTGTTCTGTAAGGCTGTTTTTACCAGTTCACTTCTTCCATTTTTTGTTGAAACTATTATCATTTATAGGTGGTTCTTCTTATTATACTTATCGATTTTGTAGAAGGAAAACGATCTCTATAAAACAGATGTTAAAATAAATTTTTGGTTCATTTTAATAGGAAACATCATTCAATCAATTAACACAAAATGTTCTCTACATATCTATACTATTTGTTTACAACTGCTGTTGTTGTTGTTCAAAGTACAAACAACTACGATGACGTCGTAAATAATTCTTGTAATCAAAATTATGAATATTTATTAGAGGATTACCATTCACTTTATAATACCAGTTTAAACTTGTGTCAGGAATGTATTAAATCACTGGACAATTATATGGATTTATACGATAATGAACAAGCTGTTAATGATATTTCTATGGGAAAAATTCAAGAATATGAATACCTGGCTGCGAATTTAACAATGTCGGTAAATTATAGGAAACATATTACTCTGCTTAAGGAAAATATTAAATTGGAATCGGATTTGTATTTATTGAGAACAATTCTAACGGAAACATTGCAAGTTTGTCAAGAAAAAAACAAAGTAGCATATGTCGTAATTGCTGATTTTAAGGAGGAAATGGCAAATTTTAAACGTAATTTGACCGATCTGACTCGTGAAATCTATTAGTTAGATAACGATTTGTCAAAAGGATCTACAATTTGTCAAAAGTGAAAGATGAAACAAAAATTTTCGTAAATCTGAAAGACTGTTTAGAACGAGAATAAGTACTTTTGGAAACGAAAGACAAATATATTATTCGATTGTCAACATGTAGAAAAATAATAGAAAACTACGAGGGGGAGAAAGGACTATTTAATAGTTGAAGAACATGTGTGTCGGTCATCAGTATCATAGAGATCTGATTTATAGAAACAACTTTTTGTGCTACTCTTAACAAAAAAAAAAACAAAAAAAAAACACATGTTTGGAATTTTACTTATTTATGTAGTAGTTGTTGGAGAGAAAAACACAGTGTTCCATATCCAGCTCATCTTCTTCCACCTTGAACTCGAGTAAGGGTTTATTGTTACAAATGTGCCCGTATAACTATGTGGTATCTCCTCGAGAAATAAATTTATTATCAGTATCCTAGAAATATTCATAGAAATAACAACAAAAACTTTTTGTCCTAACAAACATGAATTTTACTTATTTATGTTGTGGTTGTTGGAGAAAATCAAAAAGTATACCATTTCGACCACATATAGCTCAAGTAAATTTAATCATTAGACGTAATAATGCTGTTCGACAACTTCAACCTCGCCACAGACTACGAGATTATTGTTACAAGTGTGAACGTACTACTATTTGGTATCTTATCGAGGAATAAATAGAAAACAATACTACTTAGTTGTTTTTAGTACTTGTGTTCGTATTTTCCTTCTTAAATTGCATCCAGTTATAAAATAGACAATATGTTTAAGTAACTACATTTATCACAAATAAACTCCTTAACACATACTATTATCTTTTTATCCAACTACATTTTGTACGAGATACATATTTACCAAAATATTTACTTATTTATATGTTAAAGATTTTTCCATTTACTTGTACATTTATTAATGAATTTTAAAGTTAATTCTTCTTGGGTTTTGAAAGCCATACACCACTTGTTGTAGATGATGATGATTCATTTCGGTCTCTTACAGATCTATAATATTGACTATATAGACTTTCTTTAGCAAATTGTTTCTTGTCTTCATTTTCCAATTTTTCCTTTTGTCTTTCCAAAGTATCTTAGACTACTTACAGTTTGCCATGAAGCCTTTTTATAATATCGAGTACAATTGGAACAATAGGTATTATCGTAATAAGTTTTATGACCCAAATAGGTTATTTTACTCTGACATGAGGAACATCTCCAACTCATTGTCGACAACGATGGGAGGAGGATGAGGAATCCATTTTTAATCGATTTCTACCTCGTTCTCTACCTCTACCTTTTATTGATTTACGAAGCAAGTCAAGTTTGATACGCTTATTTTTTACATTACTCCTACTACCTAATTCATTTTCAAATATACTTTCAATGTCTAAAATGACATCCTAAGATATCTAACCAATGATGGTGATAGTTCAATAACAAGGAAATAAAACAAATTTATATGTTTTGTTTCTCAATTTATTTGCTTTTAACATACAGTTATTACTTAACATGTAATTTTTCAATGCAGGGTATTTTTCAATTGCTTGTTCGATTATTTCTTCTTCCTCTTCTCCTGCTGTCTCCACTTGGATGTACCGGACCGGTAGAATCCATGAAATATCCGATAATTTGTTAGTAATGTACATGTTCTTGATGCAGTTCAATTGTTTTCAACCCACGTCTGAAAAATAAAAACACATGTTGTAAGAGGAAATTTTTCACTGTCAAAATTAAACCAAAAAATATTTAGAGGACTCTTAATTGAAAGATCCGTTTCTTTATATATAGTAATAAACAAGAAAAAATACTTACTTGAACAAATTTTTTAGAACTACATATAACATTTGAGTGGATAAGACGTTTAACTCTTCCGATTCGAAAATGATTAGAGGCATTTTTAAAAGTTAAAAAACAAAAGTTAATATGAAGTATTGTTTTACACACCACAGAGATGTAATTGACTCGGATTACGAATTTTCATGTTTATATAGTAATTACAGAAAAAAGTAATAGAGATCACGCCATTTGATTTTTGGAAAATTTATGCAAATCATAGCAATAAATCATCGATTTTTAAACTTCTATCACATATACTGTTTACTTAAAACCTTATCAGACAATATTTTTACAAACAAAACGAATCCACTAATTTACATTTTTTGCTTAACTTTTGTATTTTTAATAGTTTACATTTTTGTTTAACTTTTGATATTTCTTATCGACTACTCTTATGTGATTACTACTACGTAAGTGTGTTAAATCCCCTATATAATAATTGACTAGAAAGGTATTAAAACAATACAAATTATACTTTTCGATTGAACATACGTCTACTACTCACATACTAAAATAATTACAATGATGAAGATGATGGATAAAGAATATGAAGAATATGTCAAGGAAGTTGCTAAAAGAAATGATGAATTAATAGAATAGAATTAAGGAAAAAGGAAATTGCTGAAGCAGAAGAAGAAAATTTATCACTCAGCATATTGAAACAAAGATGGATACAACAAACTGCTCAGGATGATGATTCTGATGATGATGACAACATACCTCTAAGTATCTTAAAACAACAATGATTAAAGGAGAATAAGGATAAGGAGGTGGAGGAAGAGAAAAATAAAACGATAGAACAATCAGATAGTGAAATGGATGTGGAGAATGCAGATGAATACAATGCGGATGATGAGGAGGATTCTGATAATGAATATTTAAGTTGGGAGGATGTTGTTAAATTAGAATATAGGATTTTATAATTTATTTATATAGTTGTTGTAAGGTTTATTTATTTAGATTTTAGTTTATAGTTTTTAAGTTTTGTTAAATTAGGGTATAGAATTTTATAATTATTTATATAGTTGTTGTAAGGTTTTTTAAATTTTAGTTTATAGTTTTTAAGTTTTGTTTTTTGTAATATTTTTAAGGAATAAATCTTACTATTTCTCTTATATAAAATTTTATTAACCCTCCTTTATATCCATTTGTGTAAAATTTTAAACATAAAGTCTCTAGCTAACTATTTTATTCCAATCAATACAAACTACTACTACTACTACGACTACTACTACAAAAAAAACAAAAAGGGTAATATTGAGATCAAATCAGTTAAACAAGGAAAATAGATATCATTTCTGTACAGCGAGTCAATTTTGATGATGATTATATGTTGTGGACATTCGTACAAAGTCATATTGTATGTGTGCTTTGTAAAAGAGTTTAGTTGCAAAGTAACTGTGACACGATGAAGTTGTCTGTTCTCGATATTCAGGGATTTAACTTTTATTTTCTGTTGATGATGCTAATGAAGAGGTTTATGTGGAAGAATTCCATGCTAAAGAAATTACGATATCAAATGGTTTACAGTCAAGTCATTATGTGTTGAAATCGAAAATTGCATTTACGCAATTATCTCAACTTTATAAAAGAGCTGTTCGTAAGGCTGAAAAGGAACATGGTTTACGATATTCTTCCGGATACGTAAATTACAATCAATTGGAGAAATTTTGGTAAAACGAATAATTTGTAGAAAAATCGATGATAGATTTAGTAATAAAAAATAGTTTTAAGTCAAACCTGGGTGTTTTATTATTAGTAGACAGAAGAAATCATCTCCTATAAAGGTTTTAATACGACCTAAAAACCTATAAAAAGCTCTTAAAAAACCACAAAAGATAAATATTTATTCATCAATTTAAACATATATAATTAATATTTTAAACTACAATTCATTCTCACGTATTTTTCAAACTTTATGTATATAAGACAAAATTTATAAGGACTTTATTAAAAACTAAAAGTATACTACCGCCCTAAAACAAACCATCCGATATTTAAGGATATAAGAACTTTGTTAGGACAAATGTACAAAAAAATAAAAATCTACGTAAATACCACTTAAAAATCAAACATGCTGTATATAAAAGGTAATAAGAATTATCAAGAGGTTTCTACTGGAACATCATTGGTTTCCTCTTTGTTATTGTAATCGTTGGTATTCTCGTTCATCAATGGGTCGTGGAAAGTGGGATTGTACATGTTTATCTAGAAGATCATGTGGCCCAGCCTTCCAGATATCATTACATTTCGAATGCATTCTTTGTGATCCCTCTTGACTACGTAACAGATCGTTATCACGAACACCATTTTGATATAAACCGACTCCACTTAACAATTTACCAGGTGTTAAGTCGATAGCCTCACGATCAATCCAAACTTTCCGTCTTTTTGTTACTAAATATACTTGTTGTCGTTGTTGTTGTTGTTGTCGTTGAAGTTCTTCAGTCATTGTTTATTTGATTTTTAAACAATGTATATCAAATACTGACTACTACTACTAACCAGTGGCAACATATCCATTTAAATATATATCCCTTCTCAATAGTAGAACTTTATCAGTATCTAAGTAAGTGATGAATTCATAGAAGAATCTCAGTATAACATTTAAGAGAACTACAAATTAATATATTTAAAGCGTTGCAAATTTCATCTTATTGCAAATATAATGAATTTATTCAGTCAATATGATGTAGTACATAATACTTGTAGAAGAATTGACAGTTTTGTCAAGAAATTAGCATGTTGTGAATCAAAAATTCGATTAATATCTTATCGAAAATATTTAACACCTCATATCGATTGCAAATAATGTAGGAACACATTACGTATCATGTGTATGGTCACATCCTAAAATTCGAGAAGGACCCGATACATGAGAAGGTTTTCACGTTCGTATGGTACTACGACGTGTCAATGAAGAATTGTTATCGTCGTCGTTGACATCAAACAAATGTGTACAATGTAGTATTCATTGCAATCATAATAATAAGTACATTGATCAATTAGCAAAACTATTTGTAAATCTATTGAGCTCTTTTAAAAAATAAATTTTATTATTAAAATATTTTGTATATTGCAGTTTGTTTTTGAGAAATAAATCATCAAAAAGATAGCGCTAATTAAATCAGACCACCAAATTTTCCAATCACCAGTTATTTATTATTATAAACATGTTTTCAACATTTATCTCTTATCAATTTTGAATATTTATATACTAAATGAATCCACTTGTTTTCATGTTTTTGTTATTTTTGGGATTCTTTAGAGACTATTCGACTCCAAGTATCATTATTTATGTATATATATTTGATTAACTCATTCAAAAAATAATAAGTTTAAGCATAAAACAAATAGTTTGTCCATCTAACCATGTTATCAAATATACATCAAAGTATGGGTGATATTGGTCGATTTGAATTAAATTTACAATGTCCAGTGTGTTGTTTGAAAACTATAGAATGGTATGTTTGGAAAGTAAATTATATTGCACCGAAAGAACGATTTAAACAATGTACAAGTTCAAATTTATTGTCAAGATATTAATAGTACGACTGGATAACATGTTGGTGGTTGGCGTCAATGTATCCTATTCGGTTCTCCCAAATATAAATACTCATCGTCGTAGTCGTTGTCATCAGATGAGGATAATAACCCTAGATGAATGTATTCCAAGACCAAAAAAGCATCTATCTATTTCTCATATTATTGTAAAACTTATTTGTTTGCTTTTTTAGACAAATAATATTGTTTCATGTATTTTATTTACAGGCTATTTCAGTTTATTTATTATTCAAATCTTAGTTCTTTTGGAAGCAAATTTTGTAGTGTTAGTCGTCTATTTACATATATATTATGTCGTTTTATTAATGCAATTTATTCAACTCCTTATCGACAAATTTTGACCTTTCTTATCAAATTTGTTGAACTCTCGCATATCATTTATACATTCTATTAAGTAATTCATAATTTTCATAAAATATTGGTTAGGACTATTTATTAGGATTTTTGTAATTTTACTCCTATTTTTAAGACATTTGGTACTTTTTTGTATTTATCATTTTAACTTATATATTTTACTAAGATACAATCCAACGAGTCCAAATTAAACTAATTTAGGCTCATTTCATACCTATTTTACTATTTTTGGCAAATATAACCAATTTTACTACTCTTCAATGCAGTCAACTCCTTATCAACTATTTTTGACCTTTCTTATCTACTTTGGTGACCTATCGAAGCACATGTTTACTGGTTTTTTACTTCCACAAAATTAACATGAGTCACACTTTTTGTTTACATTTACCCTTATCTTCAACTTTTTTTACCGACTTTACGGCGCCAAATAACCAAATAGGGGAAGATTTACCAATTTTAACACCTAAAATACATGCTAATAAGGCCTTTTTGCACACAACTCCAACTGAAATATTACATATTAAACCACTTTTACACCATAGCGTTTACACTTCAACCTATCAAACATATGCATTTTCGACTAACTAACACCCATTTTACCCCTTCAACCAATAAAATTACTACTTTTATTATCAACTTTTGCACAACAACTTATCATACATGCCTTTGCAAATAGGTAACACCCATTTTACCTATTCAACCAATCAAATACGACTTTTCTTATCAACCTTTTACACTACATACACATTCAACCAATCAAAATACTACTTTTTTTATCTTGTTACGCCTACTTTGGTGAGGCTAGACCAATCAAAACTCACCTAAGCCAATGCAACTTCTCCTCAAATGAAAGTTTAAAGGAGTTTTAATGAAGTTAAGATACCCTGCTAAAATCAGCTCTATTGCCAAACACCCAATAACGTTACGGTAAAATATTTACCGTTACCATAAACATACCGTTAAAACCCTAATTTCTTGCCAAAAGGACACTGTTTCAACATCTACTGGACGTGTGACGTCATTGTCGATCATTTCTTGCAGGCTCTTAAGACAGACCTATTTACACCTATTTCACACCTATTTACACCTATTTTACACCTATTTACACCTATTCTGCCTCGATAAGGACCTTTTGGACACATAA
>CM032451.1:82191277-82201277 GCA_019049505.1 Pachyrhynchus sulphureomaculatus | reverse complement strand
TAAACATAATGCCTACTGACAATGGCGTGAAAATCATAACACCATAAATCGTACCACCTTTGTTCGTGCCCGGAATAGATGCAAAGGAATTATCGACGAAACCAAGGCGGCACACAATCAACGAATTAGAAACAAACTTCTCGCTTTTCCCAACAATTCCAGGTCCTTTTGGGCAGTCGCTAAGGCAGTTAGTCAAAATTTCACCAAATCCACCATACCACCACTCACACGGCCAGATAATTCCATTGCAACCACACCTGTTGAGAAAGCGAACTTGTTGGCTGAACTCGTTGCTTCACATTTCACTGTCGATTTCCAAGGAAAAACACCACCTACTATTCCCATATTGCAGTCAAAGATGCCCGATGTTGTCTTCAGACAGCGTATCATAAAGCGTATTTTAATGAAGCTAGACACCAAAAAGGCTTCTGGCGCTGACGGAATACCTGCCATAGTTCTCAAAAACTGTGCAAGGGAACTAACACCAGTTTTCTGTAGACTTTTTAACCTATCCTGCAGAAAGGGAATATTTCCGTCCTGCTGGAAATGTGCCACGGTTCAGCCGATACCTAAGAAAGGCAAGAAGACCTTGCCAAATAACTACCGACCAGTCGCACTGCTTTCAATAATATCGAAAGTCATGGAAAAGGTTATCAATCAGCATCTTCTAATATATCTTGAACGATATAATATTATTAGCTACCACCAATATAGTTTTCGTAAACATAGATCAACAGGAGATCTTCTGACTTATGTTACACATGTTTGGAACAACGCAATTGAACAGTTTGGAGAATCTCGAGCGGTTGCTCTTGACATATCCAAGGCATTTGACCGTGTCTGGCACGATGGACTGTTGGCTAAGCTACGCTCTTGTGGTATGTGTGGAAGATTCTATTTGTGGCTCTCATGTTTCCTCAGAGGGCGTTCTTTACGAGTGGCGGTCGACGGATTTCTTTCTAACACGTTCACTATCAACGCCGGTGTGCCCAGGGCTCCATATTGTCTCCTACTCTCTTTCTCATTTACATTAACGATCTGCTGGAAAAGACCGGGAATCCAATCTACAGCTTTGCAGAAGACAGTACGCTTGTCTCTTCATTCACCTTGAACGCTCGGACATCAACTGCTCAGGCGAATATCCGCAGACAGCAGGAGTTCGTTCAACTTAACAAAGACCTGGAAGAAATTCTATCTTGGGGTGACAGTAACTAAGTGGAATTTAACGCTACAAAAAAAACCTAGGCGGCAGTTTTTTCTAAAAAGTTAACGTTACTGTACCCGACATAGTTATGTCGGGGCACTCCATTCCCCTAGCATCGTCGCTTAATTTGTTGGGCGTTAGTTTGGGAACAAATATGTCCTGGTATGAACATGTTGCAGCCATAGCAAGGAGAGCTTCTCAAAAGTTGGGAATATTATTTCGAACCAGAAAGCTTTACACCACACAACTGTTAATTATCTACAAAGCTCAAATTCGACCAACTATGGAGTACTGCTCCATGTTTGGGACTCCGCTCCTAAACATACACTACATTTGTTGGATTCTGTTCAGAGAAGAGCTGTCCGTCTAATTGGAGACCCGGAACTGACCGGCGGCCTTGATTCGCTGGAACATCGAAGAACGGTTGGCGACTTGAGTCTGTTCTACAAGTATTTTCATGGAAAGTGTTCGAAGGATGTAGCCCGCTTAATTCCTCCCAAAGCGGTGCATGTTAGAAATACATGTCGCGCCGGTGCTTCACATCCGTATGTGGTTCAGCTTGTTACTCCGTGTACAACGCTTTTCAAGCAGTCTTTTATATGGGGAACATCATCCCTTTGGATGCGGATGGGGAGCGCTATGTTTCCCACCAAGTACAATTTACAGCGATTCAAGAACCACGTGAATCGCTTTTTTTTCCGCACACGTGCCACTCCTGGAGCGCTTTAGGGACTTCCCTGCAGCACGTGTGCTAGACCGATAAAAAATATATATGTATATATATATATATATATATATATATATATATATATATATATATATATATAAATATATATATATATATATATATATATATATATATATATATATATATATATATATATATATATATATATATATATACTAGCCAGGCCCGCGGCTCCGCTCGCGTGGACTTGGTTCACTACTATCGTCACTGCTTATTCCTTATGTTACCTAACGTAATAAAATATCTCCCATTATTTCTCCTTATCTCCCAATATTTCTCCTTATCTCCCATTATCTCTACATAATTTCCATTATCTAGGCTTATCTCTGCTCATCTCCCATTATTTCTCCTTATCTCCGATTATTTCTCCTTATCTCCCATTATCTCACCTTATTTCCCATTATCTAGGCTTATCTCGCAATATTTTTCTTTATCTCCCATTATTTCTCCTTATCTCCCATTATCTCACCATAACTTCCATTATCTAGACTTATCTCTGCTTATCTCCCATTATTTCTCCTTATCTCCCGTTATACTTATTTCCCATTATCTCACCTTATCTTCCATTATCGAGGCTTATCTCGACTTATCTCCCATTATTTCTCCTTATCTCCCATTATCCCACCTTATCTCCCATTATCTAGGCTTATATCGAATTATATAGAACATATGTATAAATTTATAAAAACACGTAAATCGGATAAGTGGTTCTCAAGTGATAAGCGCACTAACGGACAGACAGACAGAGAGACGTTACATTTTATATGTATTATATTCTTTGCTACATGATATTGTTCCATATTTAATGCTTTAGGCAGTGCATTGCAAGCGGCAAACTTCTTTCCCACTTGATTCACTATTATCGTCACTGCTTATTCCTTATGTCACCTAACGCAATAAAATATATCCTATAACCTGGCCAGAGAACATACGTATGTTTAAAAAAAAACACGTAAGTCGGATAAGTGGTTCTCCAGTGATAAGCGCACTAACGGACAGACAGACAGAAAGACGTTGCATTTTATATATATATATATATATATATATATATATATATATATATATATATATATATTATAGATATTCTTTGCTCCATGATATTGTTCCATATTTAATAGTTTAGCATGTTTAAAAAAAAAAGCACGTAAATCGGATAAGTGGTTCTCCAGTGATAAGCGCACAAATGGACAGACAGAGAGACGTTGCATTTTATATATATTATAGATATCCTTTGCTACATGATATTGTTCCATATTTAGTGGTTTAGGCAGTGTATTGCAAGAGAACGCGCTAGCGACAAACTTTTTTCCGATTTCATTCACTATTATCGTCACTGCTTATTCCTTATGCTACCCATCGTAATAAAATATAGCCTATAATCGGGCCGGAGAACATATGTATGTTTTTAAAAAAAAGTACGAAAATCGGATAAGTGGTTCCCCAGTGATAAGCGCACTAACGGGCAGATAGACAGAAAGACATACATACATACAGAGATACGTTGCATTTTATATATATTATAGATGTAATAAAATATATATCTATATAACCTGGTCAGAGAACATACGTATGAATTTAAAAAATCACGTAAATCGGATAAGTGGTTCTCGAGGGATAAGCGCACTAACGGTCAGACAGACAGACAGAGAGACGTTGCATTTTATATATATTACAGATATAGATTATTATTATTATTATTATATAACCTGGCCAAAGAATATATGTATGAATTTAAAAAAAGACAGGTAAATTGGATAAATGGTTCTCGCGTCATAAACGCACTAATGGACAGACAGACAGACAGAGAAACATTGCATTTTATATATATTATAGACTATAGATTTTAGATATTCTCTGCTACATAATATTGTTCCATATTTAATAGTTTAGGCAGTGTATTGCAAACGAATGCGCTAGCGGCAAACTTTTTTCCGACTTCATTCACTATTTTACGTCACTGCTCATTCCTTATGCTACCTATCGTAATAAAATATAGCCTATAACCTGGCCAGAGAACATATGTATCTTTTAAAAAAAAAAGTACGTAAATCGGATAAGTGGTTCTCCAGTGATAAGCGCACTAACGGACAGACAGACAGACAGAGAGACGTTGCATTTTATATATAATATATATATATATATATATATATATATATATATATATATATATATATATATATATATATATATATATATATATATATATATATTTATATATCTGTATATATATATATATATATATATATATATATATATATTATATATATATACATATATATATATATATATATATATATATATATATTATATATATATATATATATATATATATATTTATACATTTCGCGATCTCTGACTTTAGATTTGGCGACTGGAAATTTAAATGTTTTCGACAGCTATAACGAATCGATATTTCTGTGGAATATTCCATATTCAGGCGTTTTTGTAATTGCTTAAGTTCTGTTATTGCTTTCTTAAGGCTTGAAACTTCTAAATTTAGAATGTTAGCCTCGTAATTTTATTATTTGATGATGTCAAAAAGTTAATCACCAATGAAATGAACTTCTTCTGCTGAGCCTGCTGTTTTCCTAAACAGAAAAACTCTCACATATCTTCGTTTACGGCCGCCTACCACCTTAGGAAAGAATCCGAGCTGTTGGCAACCTTACACACTAGTCCTACTTCAGTTCGATTATGCAGACCCTGTAAGCTGAAAAGTCCTACTTAACGACGTGGAAAGTATATTCGACGAACAGAGAGTCGAGGACTGAAATTTAGATTCGCACGCATAATTTTACGTGCGCTAAGATCTAGGTCGCTCATTACTTTTCTCGTAAACATCATCAATCTAAAGAAATATAGAAGTGTCGCTCTAGTCAGCAGGTTGGCACCAGCAACTTCATTACGTCCTGAGAGTTCTAATGACTGGATTTTTTTTAGTCACTTCCCCTACAGCTGAGGAGAGTTTTGATAATTGCTGTATTTTGCAAGCAAAGTTGTTATTTAAAATTTTTCCATCTGATAACTGCATGTTACTTGGATATTTACGCAACATTCTCTGTCGAGCTCGACAACAACAAGTGACCGAGACCTAGGGCCATCAACATAAAATAGATGAGTTATATATATATATATATATATATATATATATATATATATATATATATATATATATATATATATATGTTTGCAATTTCCTAACAGACCAGCGTTAAACTCATGCATTAAGCGAACAGCAACTGAAAGTGAGAGCAGTAAAATATACCATAAGTGAGCTTCATAAGTCGTCTTGATAAACTTCTCTTTTAAAAATCATCGATTTTGTTCCTCATATAATGTTAAATTGAGTAATAGATCTATTAATAATAATAATAATAAAAATAATAAATAATAATATCTCTCACTCTCAAATATACTAAACAGAACAGAGCATGGCTTCAATATCAGACACCAAAAAGGGAATCAACATAAAATAAACCACCTCCTATATATGGATGACATAAAACTCTACGCTGCCACAAAAACACAGCTGAAAGAACTCCTCAAAATCACAGAAATATTCACCTTAGATGTCAATATGGAATTTGGTATAAGTAAATGCAAAGTGCTCCACATCAACAAAGGCCAATGGAAGTACCACCATGAGACAGAAACCATCAACAATGAAACACTCGATAACATGTTTGACAAAGAAACATACAAATATCTAGGCTTTCAACAAAGCACCAAACTCAACCATACTCACATCAAAACAGAGCTCAGAACCGAATTCAAGAACAGACTGACGAAACTTTTACAAACAAAACTCAACTCCAAATATCTCACTAAAGCCATCAACACGTTCGCTATACCTATACTCACATATTCATTTGGTATCATCAAATGGTCACAAACAGACTTAGAAAATATTCACATCCTTATACGGTCTCAATTCACCAAATACAGGAAATTACACCCCAACGCGTGCAAAGAAAGACTTACCATCGAGAGGGAGGCAGGAGGAAGAGGAATTATAGACATCAGATCATTACACACAAAACAAATACAAGCACTTAGGAAATTCTTTCACACCCAAGCAAACCAGCCTCCACACAGCAACAGTCAAAGCAGACAAAAACTATACCCCACTCGATTTATCCCGGGTAGACCACCCAGCAGATACACACAGTCACATCCAATTACAACAGGAAAAGATGAAAACGTGGTCAGAAAAAACACTTCACGGAAAACACAGATACCACATAGAGCAAGACCACGTAAATAAAAAACAATCATACACCTGGTTACGGGATGGGCAGCTATTCCCAGAAACAGAAGGCTTCTTAATTGCCATCCAGGATAAAGTCATATTAACCAGAAACTACCAAAAGCATATTATCAAAGACCCAACTATTACAGAAGACAGATGCAGAAAATGTCACCAACAGAAAGAAACGATCGAACACATAACAAGCGGATGTAAAATATTAGCCGGAACGGAATACACAGCCAGACATGACTCAGCGGCAAAAGTAGTTCACCAAGCACTAGCCACCACATACAAGCTCATAGAAAACACAGATCCCTACTACAAATATACACCAACATCCGTACTTGAAAATAAAGATTACAAACTCTACTGGGACATCAGTATCCATACAGATAAAAACAGTCTCCGCCAATAGACCCGATATTACTTTTCAGTGCAAAAAAGAAAAAAAGTCACCTATCTAATTGACATAGCTGTCCCCAACGACACAAACATCCAAACGAAATACACAGAAAAAAATTTCCAAATACACAGACCTTGCAACGGAAATAAAAAGGCTATGGAAACAAGAAAAAGTCATCATTGTCCCCCTCATTATATCAGCCACAGGCCTTACACCAACAACATTCACACCACACTTAGTACAATTAGGACTCAACACAAACATACACAAAAACATTCAGAAGTCAGAGATTTTGAAAACATGTAACATTGTCAGGTCATTCCATTAATACACAATGATAATGCGTTTGTGCTGACTTGGTTTCCGCCCGTCAGCCAAACATGGAACCACATTGACCAAATGTGAGAAAGAAAAACGAGAACAGTCATAATAATAATAATAATAATAAACCATCAACAATGAAACGCTCGATAACATGTTCGATAAAGAAACACAAATATCTAGGCTTCCAACAAGGCACCAAACTCAACCACACTCACATCAAAACAGAGCTCAGAACCGAATTCAAAAACAGACTGACGAAACTTTTGCAAACAAAACTCAACTCTAAGAATCTCACTAAAGCCATCAACACGTTCGCTATACCTATACTCACATATTCATTTGGTATCATCAAATGGTCACAAACAGACATAGAAAATATTCACATCCTTATATGATCTCAATTCACCAAATAAAGGAAATTACACCCCAACGCATGCAAAGAAAGACTTACCATCGAGAGGAAGGCAGGAGGAAGAGGAATTATAGACATCAGATCATTACACACAAAACAAATACAAACACTTAGGAAATTCTTTCACAGCAAGCAAACCAGCCTCCACACAGCGACAGTGAAAGCAGACAAAAACTACACACCTCTCGACTTAGCCCGGGCAGACCACTCAGCAGACACACACAGTCACACCCAATTACAACAGGAAAAGATGAAAACGTGGTCAGAGAAAACACTCCACGGAAAACACAGATACCACATAGAACAAGAAGACGTAAATAAAAAACAATCATACACCTGGTTACGGGATGGGCAGCTATTCCCTGAGACTGAAGGCTTCTTACTTGCCATCCAGGATAAAGTCATATTAACCAGAAACTACCAAAAGCATATCATCAAAGACCCGACTATTGCAGAGGACAGATGTAGAAATGCCACCAGCAGAAAGAAACGATTCGAACACATAACGAGCGGATGTAAAATATTGGCCGGAACGGAGTACACAGCCAGGCATGATTCAGCTGCCAAAAGTGGTTCACCAAGCACTAGCCACAACATACAGCCTCATAGAAAACACAGATCCCTACTACAAAATACACGCCAACATCCATACTTGAAAATGAAGATTACAAGCTCTACTGGGATATCGGTATCCATACAGATAAAACAGTCTCCGCCAATAGACCCGATATTACTTTTCAGTGCAAAAAAGGAAAAGTCACCCTATCTGATTGACATAGCTGTCCCCAACGACACAAACATCCAAGCGAAATACACAGAAAAAATTTCCAAATACACAGACCTTGCAACGGAAATAAAAAGGCTATGGAGACAGGAAAAAGTCATCATTGTCCCCCTCATTATATCAGCCACAGGCCTTACACCAATAACATTCACACCACATTTAGTGCAATTGGGACTCAACACGGACATACACAGAAACATTCAGAAGTCAGTGATTTTGAAAACATGTAACATTGTCAGGTCATTCCTTAATACGGAATGGTAATAGCGTTTGTGCTGACTTGGTTTTGGCCCGTCAGCCAAGCATGGAACCACATTGATCAAATGTGTGAAAGAATAACTTTTTGTAATAATAATAAAAATAAGCCCCTCAGGGGCTAGGGGAATCCCAGGATTCTCCTAGTACGAGCATTGACGATCCCGAGGTACCTGAGTCATGTTGTGCTGACTTGTGTTGTCCAGATTATGTGTAATAAAAACGCAAATCTTAAGGTGTTTACCGTGCCGAGAAGATGAATGGCTCAGCGTTTATGAGTCGCGAACGGTTCCCCCCTCCCCGGATACCGGGGCGCCCTCCGGGAGTAAGTAGCCTTGCTGTGGCATCCAGGCTCTGCCGCAGTCGACCTTTCTTTCCTAGGATACTCGTGGGAATACTATGTTAAACAATAATAATTATAATAATGAAAATGGAAGGGTGTTGCGGAGGCGGACCCCTGTCGTACAAATAGCTACAGCAACACCACAACAACAACTACAGACGAACCAAACAACCGCCTCAGTCGAAACTACTCCCGATAGTTTCACACCAGATCCGACATTGTAGGTGATGGAAATTGCCTTTTCCGTGCAGTTAGCTTATACTTATATGGCCACCAGAACCATGATGAGAAAAACTCCGAGAGGTTGCTCTAAGATATTTACAACAAAACTGGTCGGAACTTCACACATTTTCATTAATTGAAGTCGACGATATAAAAGACTTCAATAACTATTATAATTATATGCGGAAAAATGGCACCTATGGAACGAGCCTAGAAGATACTTGCCCTCTCGGAAACACAAAAATAGCAACTTTCATATCTTCTCAAAACAACGAAGAACAAGACATACAAAAATAACTTTTACGGACAGACCAACAATAATAAGCACGGGAAAATACAACAAAACCATTTACCTTCTACTAACAGGCAACCCAATGTCGGGGACACTTTGAGCTTCTGACAACACCACAAAACACTGAAAACATTCCAGAGAACAACAGACCAATAAAAGAAGCATCGGGCGAAATGCGACGTAACGGTCGAGGAGGACGTCGCGGGAAATGGCAAGATCTCACTCGACCAAAAACGATGAAGAACCAGGCAACCGAAAATGGACCTGCCAAAAGTGTTGTGTTGGGACGACTAAGCCGACACCCACCAAGGCGGGAAAATCACAGCAGCGCATGAGTTGCACCACAGGAATCAACGAACACGCCATGCGTTGCTGTAATGAAAACACAAAACCTGACAAAGAAATCACTGAGAAGAGAATCACTCGCCGCTTGGACCCACCAACATCAATCCCAAGCGCAACCGACGTAGATACGGGGACAAACACAACCACCAAAGCCAGGCCAGGGCCCGTATGTATTGCAAGGACAACATGCAACTACCAAGGCTGGAAAACCAAGACAGCGGTTAAAGTGGACGGATGAGATGAATAGGACGGTGATTGCGCTGTTATTACACCGCCACCCAACTCGAAACAATAACATCGGGCTACAGACAGCAACTGCACAGACTTTTCTTGACCGAATATCCACATCTGCAAATACTTGTTTCAGAACAGAGAGTAGTAGACCAAAAAAGAGTTATTACCAAGAACAATCGTCTCAC
>CM032451.1:82075166-82191177 GCA_019049505.1 Pachyrhynchus sulphureomaculatus | reverse complement strand
AGCGTTTGTTTTGACTTGGTTTTGGCCCGTCAGCCAAACATGGAACCACATTGATCAAATGTGAGAAAGAAGAACTTTTTGTAATAATAATAATAATAATAATGTCCTGGTTTCTCTTTCTTAGTGAAATCAGCTGCCGTGAATCACCGTGAAGTAAGATGGTACATCCAGCGAACGATCACGAGTAACGCCAGTGACCAATATGGGCTCAAATCGTTCCGATAGCCCATGCAATATTGGAAACGTCGGGGTGATAAGTCAGCACCCCATCGTGAACTCGGAAAACCCGCTGTTACTAGGAACAATTAAGTAAAAGCTCCTGACAACCAGTTTCGATTAGATAGGAACGATGGGCAAGGTGCATGAGCTGCAGGTCAGATGACGACCCTGGTAATAAACAAGGACGCTTCGAGTGGACTGATAGACTCAAGGATACCTTGTATGCTTGCTACCAAGAGTGCAAGCCGACTCGTAGGGTATATATGTCCCGTATGCGTTCTTTTTGTGCCAAAACCATCCAGAGCATTAAAACATATCAAGCCCAAGCGAGTACGTGGCATATCTTCGCAGAACCGGCTACGTTCGAACGCCTCGAGAACAACCTGAGACAGGGATTCAGAAATTAAACCACACTGTGGAAGACATTCTTCTGAGTAACGACATTGGACTTCACGAGAGAAAGATCAAAATACGTGGAAAACTATATGTAAAGCCACGAGACCTAGTAAACGCTAACGAACGTCTTGGAACTGAGAACTTCCAGAAAATGTATCGAAAGAGACACGAAACAATGTCTACCACCATGCCTTATAACTATTGTACAACCAAGAACCAGACAATAAAATAAAGAAAAATGAAAAGCTTGTAGAAGAGGTCGCAAGAAAAATTCAAGAGGCCAGGCAACAAGTTTCTCGTATTCAGTGTGTGATTGAGCATATAAAAACTGGGCGAACAGTCACAACCAAGTTGAGGAAAAGAGCACAGAAACTTCGTCATATCCATCATACACTTTCTAAAGGTTTATTGAATACAACCGAACAACATTGTTTGGAACGAATACGAACTATAGTGCTGGTAAAGAAACGGATCACAAAGCGAATAAAGTATGTTGTCGACAATAGGGTTTTCCTCACACAACCATCTCGCCTTCTTGAGGAACAGGCAACCAAATTTGATCCACTGCTATCCATAGAACAAGTAATGACACCAACGACTAATAAACGCAGACACTCCTGCCCTAGACTGCGTTGGGACTTACTGCTTACAGTTCCAACAGCACAACGTTGTTAATCATCCGATCACAAAGGAAGAGTTTTCAAATGCCATTAAAGGCACGAAGAGTTTTGCTGCCATAAGACCAGATGCCATAAACAATTTTTGATGGAAAAAATTCTCTAGCACCTACGACCATCTCGCCAGAATATGTAATACCTCGTTAAATAAAGAACATCCAGCTCCTAAGGGGTTTCTAGAGGGAGAAATAGTATGTATTCCAAAAAAGGGCAACTTGACCAACTCCAAAAACTATAAATCGCTCACGAGCTTAAACTCTTGTTACAAAATATTCGCTCGCATTAGCTACAACAGATTATTTAGCACGATTGAATTGGTTCTTCATAATATCAGTTAGCAGCGAGGAAGAAAAAAATAATCTCAAGCTTGCAAGTACTCTGATTGATAGATATATTACCTAGGACTTCTTACAATACACACACAACATCTCACGAACTGATCCTTCACCTATTAGGAATGCTAAAAGTGGCGCCTCATTTGACTAACTTCATAGAACATGTAATGCCGCTCTGGAAAACTAAATTTACCATAACATCTGGTGCTGAAAAGGAAGAAGCCGAGCCGGTGACTTTTAGAAGAGGAGTCTTTTAGATGACTCATTAAGCCTACTCTGATTCTGTATTTTGCTGCTTCCACTCTCAGTTGCTCTACGCTAAACTTATGGGTATAACTGTGGCCCACAAGGAGATTGCAGGCTAAGGGCCGCTCATTTATTTTATATGGGTGACCTTAAGCCTCATGCTGCTTTAAAATGAGTTCTAAGTAAGTTATTTAGTAGTTGAGGAATACACGCGGGATTTTGGTATGGAATTTAGATTAGATAAATGTGCTTTGTTAAGCTCGACAGAGGAGGCTATGGTGAACATCCAGAGAACATGCAGTTATCTGATGGGAACGTTCTACACCATTTAGATGCCGAGGAAATGAACAACTGTCTAGGCATTGCACAACATCGCATGCAAGATACAGCAACTATTAAAACAGAACTCGGCAGCAAGTATAGGAAACGACTAAAAAAGATCTGGTCATCAGAACCAAAGACTTAATAAAGTTACTGCTGGCAATATGCTGGTTATAAAGGTATTTCTCTAGTCCTTTGAAGTAGTGTAGTGAACAAAAGAAGAACTGGGAGATTTGGATGTTAGCCCACGAAAAATCATGCAGATGTCTTCATTCTCGATCCTCTGTTCCTCTACTTCACTTTTCACGTCATCTAGGTGGACAAGGACTTATGTACTTAGAGTGTCTGTATAATAGCGTATAAGGTAGCAAAACGTTCCGATTCTTCCCTGGAATTGGTCTTCGGCCAGGAATGGAGAGGAGTTGAAGCCTTTGTGTTTAGGGCTGCGGAAGATGCAGTGGAAAAACTTGGTCTGGCAGTAAATTTTAGTGATGTCATCAAACAACAAAATGATGAGATTTAGAATCACTTAGACTTAAGACAGTCATTAAAACAGCAGAACAACAACAATTTTACAGACAGCACACAGAAAAACTCCAACATGGAGTGTTTTATAGAAATATTGATTCGCCGCAGCTGTCAAAAAAACAAACATTTAGTGTTTCACAGTCAGCATGTCTTAAGCTGAGGGATTTCTACTAGCTTATCAAGATGGTCTGGTTCCTATTGTATTCTAACCGATTTACCGAACTAGCCGACATTAAGTGTAGGGGGTGCAACAAAGAACCAAATCACTGATACATTTACTTTCAGCGCGTTCTGTTCACGCTATATCATCTTACATCCATCGTCCTAATGCCGCGTAGCGTGTCATATAATACTCTCTTAGATATTCGTACGGTATTGATCCTGTTACTAGATTGCACACCGCACGTCTCAACTCTTCTTCTTCTCCAGCCCGTGTTTATCCACTCCTGAATGCAGGGCTCTTCCATAACCTTCCATGCCCTTCTGTCCATTGCAATTTATGTCCAGTTCATTCCTGTGATGCTCTGGATGTCGTTTAGCCATTGCTTTTGTGGTCTTCTCACACTTCTTATGGTCTCCATTGGCTTTCATGTTAACAATTTATAGTCTATCTATTTGGATCTTGTGTTGCAATGTGGCCCGCTCACTGCCACTTTAGCCATGCTATTTTTTCCAATACATCCGGTAATTTTGTTCTTTCTCGGATATCTTGGTTTCTAACTCGGTCTCTAAGGCTTCCTCCAAGCATGGCTTTTTCCATTGCTCTTTGAGTGGTTTAGAGCTTGTTAGCCGACTTGGGAGTTAGTCCGTAGTTTCTAGACCATAAGTGAGAAAGGGGATTATACAACTATTAAAGACTTTCCTTATAAGTTTTATTGGGATAACTGGTGACTTCGTCATATGTCCCAGTTTACTGAATGCTGCCCATCCAAGACTTATTCGTCTAGAATTTTTAGCATCTTGGTTCTCTTTTCCCAATTGAATCTTGTACCCCAAATATATGTACGAGGACACGTTTTCAAGCAATTGGTTAGCAACAGTCACATCTATGTCTCGGGGACTCATTATTTTGGTTTTATTTCTAGTCCAACCTTTAAGGAAGCTTCATGGAGTCCTTGCAACTTGATTCGGAGTTCCTCTGCTGTCTCGCTAATAATGGCAATGTCATCTGGGAACCTTAAGTGGTTGAGTGGTACGCCTCATTTCTTTGTCAGGCCAGTTCAGGTTATTAAACACATCTTCCAGCGCTAAGGTGAACAGTTTGGGTGAAATTATGTCCCCTTGATGTACTCTCCTTTCGGCACGGATATCATCGGTCCTTGTGTTCTGGTCAATGGTTATTTACAGCGATGCATGATTTTATATATATATATATATATATATATATATATATATATATATATATATATATATATATATATATATACATATATTTAATTAGGTTTGAGTCTATCCTTGTATTATCCACAACTTTCAGAATTGCGTAGGTTTCTATCAAATCAAAAGATAGTAGAGATATATTGTATTCTGTACACTTCTCGATGAGAGTACGAAGTGTTTGGAGATGGTCGACGGAATTATAACCCTTCCTGAATCCTGTTTGTCCGAAGGGCTGATATTGATCTAACCTGCTTGATAGTTTGTTATTATTTTAGTCAGTAGCTTATATAAATGGGACAGCAAACTGATGTGCTGATAGTTTTCTGTTATCTCGATCTCCTTTTTTGTACAATAAGATAACTTCCCTCACCTAATAAGTAAAATTCGTATACTTTCGAGTAGCACTTCACCTCCTATCTTTAACATGTCATTGCTGATCCAATTTTCGCCCGGGCATCTACCGTCCATCATTTATTACAGCGCAGTTTTCAGTTCTTCTGGGCTTATTTCAGGTATTTCTTCTGATCCTGTGTTTTAAATCGTTCTTTTATGGTACTGATCTCTATTGGATCCAGAACTGTACAGTGTTTTATAGAACTTCCGCACGGTCGTAATGAATTAATCGTGGCTATTGACTGTGGTACTCTGTTTATTCTTTATTTCGGTACTCTTTGTTCTACCCCTTTTGATCATAAATCCTTCATGTTCTTGTTTTCTTCTATGGTATTACTTATGAGTTCGGTGTTAAATTCTCGTACCTCATTTTGAATATTTCTATTAAGTTTTTTGTTTATTTTTCTGTATGTTTCAGTGTTTCAATCCATTTGTTTTTTTTTTCCTCAAATAGGTTTTTTGTTCTTAAGTTAATTTTTCCCAAGCTTCTCTTTCCCTTGGAATAAATGTTCTTTTTAGCCACTCGTACATTCGTAGTTATTTTTCCCGCAATATCATTTATTTCTAAAGACATAAGATGTTTAGAATCGCCAAGTTTGGAATTCAGAATTTGTTGAAATTTATCTTTATTTTCAATGCAAATTCCTGGTATTAATTCTTGACCGTCAGACACTTGGAATCCATTCAGTTGTCAATAAACAGATAGGATTTAATTTATTACTTTATCCAAGGAAAGTAAGTTTTCCCATCTATTCATCAACTGGGACTACAGAAACTATAAGTTAAGGAAGAACTATAAAAACAGAAGGGTTATGTTTGAAGTAAACAAAACAGGTAAAATTAATTCTCATTAATTAAAAATATAATATTTAAGACGAAATGGAAAATAAGTTATTTCAGTTTATGCTTTCTTTAAAGGACGAAAATCAATTTAATGTTTAATTTAATTAAATGACAATTTAAATAATAAAAATATGCTTTGCTCAAAAATAATGATGAAAGAGATCGAATTTTCTCGAGGGCCAAATCTGACCTTAACATGCCGTATCTTCTGAAAAAGATCGAGTCCATTGTAGAAAATAACAGGTATCGTATTTACTGGAATTTTGCCTTCTCGACAACAAGGTGTTTACAAGGTCAACAAAGCTGATATAGTACTTTTCGATAAAACAGCATAGACAACTTATGTAATTGAGTTCTTGGTATCTGCAGAAACATATATAGCAAGCACAGAGAAAGAAAACTGTTCTAAGTACAAAGATTTGAACTACGAACTTCGTGCTTTGTTCCCTCGACATTATAATAATGGTGAACCTTGTCTCGGAGTTTCGGAGTTTTAGGAGGAATTAAGAATACATTGCTAAAAAATCTGAAGAAGATACTGGCTTGCTGTACATCAGCTGATCCAGCTGCAGCGAAGATGCAGAGGGCAGTTTTCCTTGGTTCTCTCAGATTCCTCAGGTAGATGAATTTGGTCGATGATCGCTAACCGAACATACTTGAAGTGTAATTATCATTTTCGAATCACACCGCATGACAGCCTGTGTGGATTGGAGCCACAGGAATTGTCGTATTGGATTTTTTTTTCTCTTTTAGATAGTAATAATAAGAATAATAATAATAATAATAAAAATTAATTCGCGGTGTAATATAATCCTGAATATAGCGAAAAACCGTGTTTTTTTTGCATTTTTAGGTCCTCAAAAACCTGATGTGATGAGACAATTCTGGGCCTTTGTATTCAGTACACCAAAAAAAATCTTCGAAAAGGCATAGTCTGGTCTTAGGGTTTGAAAAATGTTGGCCTGTTCTCAAAGGTAATGCCCTTGTAATAATTTTCTTTTAATCTACACCTTATAGAGAATATTCCAAAATTTTTTCAAAATTTTCTGATTAGTACTTTTCAAGATAGGGTGGGTGGACAGGGTTTTTTGACCATTCTTCTAAAAATAATACAAAGAAAAGTGTGTGCAAATATTACATCATATATATTTTTGAACTCGTGTTTTCACAAGCTCTCATTTGACACTCCACTACATGACACGGTAATTTTTTTTTCACTTCCGATTACACTGTGACAGACAGGCGGACGGACGGACACTGAAGTGATCCCATAAGTGTTCCGTATGGAACACTAAAAAGAAAAGTGATCACTACTAACAGTACTAGCTAACAACACACTGTTGCAATGATGGTTCATCAGTGGAAAGTGTGCCAAAGCACCACACAAGATACCAACTTTTCGTAAGTCAAAAAAAATACTGGCTATGAATAATAATGAATGAATAATAATAATAATAATAGCCCCCTCAGGGGCTAGGGGAATCCCAGGATTCTTCTAGTACGGGCATTGACGATCCCGAGGTACCTGAGTCATGTTGTGCTGTCTTGTGTTGTCCAGATTATGTGTAAAAAAAACGCAATCTTAAGGTGTTTACCGTGCCGAGAAGATGAATGGCTCAGCGTTTATGAGTCGCGAACGGTTCCCCCGGATACCGGGCGCCCTCCGGGAGTAAGTAGCCTTGCTGTGGCATCCAGGCTCTGCCGCAGTCGACCCCTCTTTCCTAGGATACTCGTGGGAATAGTATGTCAAAGAATAATAATTATAGTAATGATAATGGAAGGGTGTTGCGGAGGCGGACCCCGGTCGTACAAACAGCTATAGCAACACCACAACAACAACAACCACAGACGACCCAAACAACCGCCTCAGCCGAAACTACTCCCGATAGTTTTACCAGATCCGACATTGTAGGTGATGGAAATTGCCCTTTCCGTGCAGTTAGCTTACACTTGTATGGCCACCAAAACCATCATGAGAAACTCCGAGAGGTTGCTCTAAGATATTTACAACAAAACTGGTCGGAACTTCACACATTTTCATTAATTGAAGTCGACGATATAAAAGACTTCAATAACTACTATAATTATATGAGGAAAAATGGCACCTATGGAACGAGCCTAGAGATACTTGCCCTCTCGGAAACACAAAATAGCAACTTTCATATATTCTCAAAACAACGAAGAACAAGACATACAAAAATAACTTTTACGGACAGACCAACAATAATAAGCACGGGAAAATACAACAAAACTATTTACCTTTTACTAACAGGCAACCCAATGTCGGGTCACTTTGAGCTTCTGACACCACAAAACATTGAGAACATTCCAGACAACAGCAGACCAATAAAAGAAGCATCGGGCGAGCGACGTAACGGTCGAGGACGTCGCGGGAAATGGCAGCTCGACCAAAACGATGAAGACCGGGCAACCGAAAATGGACCTGCCAAAAGTGTTGTGCCGGCGAGTAAGCCGACACCCACCAAGGCGGGAAAGTCACAGCAACGCATGAGTTGCACCACAGGAATCAATGAACACGCCATGCGTTGCTGTAATGAAATCACACCTGACAAAGAAATCACTGACAAGAGAATCACTCGCCGCTTGGACCCACCACCACCAATCCCAAGCGCAACCGACGTAGATGCGGGACAAATACAACCACCAAAGCCAGGCCAAACCGCGTATGTTTTGCAAGGACAACATGCAACTACCAAGGCTGGCAAACCAAGACAGCGATTAAAGTGGACAGATGAAATGAATAGAACAGTGATGCGCTGTTACTACACCGCCACCAAACTGAACACAGACCAAGAGACCAACTAGCTGCTGAACGGAACACAGACCAACCAAACAATAGAAACAGTAGAGCAGATACCGAACCAATCTCACACACACAACCACCCAGTCGAAAACAACAAGACCCACCACCCAGCAGGAGCATAACTCAAAATAATATTTCAATGCAAATAGCAAGCACCACACGACACCATATCACAGACGACAAAATGAATGACTCACCACCCTCAACCAAACTAGAAACAGTGACATCAGGCTACAGACTGGAACTACACAGACTTTTCTTGACCGAATATCCACATCTGCAATTACTTGTTACAGAACAGAGAGTAATAGACCAAAAAAGAGTTATTACCAAGAACAATCGTCTCACACCTTTCGAACTGCAAACCATCAAGGATACAGTAGCTGCTGAGCTGAGCACGGACCAAGTAGCTGCTGAACTGAACACAGACCAACCAAACAATAGAAACAGTAGAGCAAACAGTCGAAAACAACAAGACCCACCACCCAGCAGGAGCATAACTCAAAATAATATTTCAATACAAATAACAAGCACCACACGACACCATATTACAGACGACAAAATGAATGACTCACCATCCTCAAGAACATCTGCACAACATAACCCCGAATGATCTCTCATACAAACACTCAAAGCAGAAATGCAGTCACATCTAGCTCGATGGTCAGGCACCGACCCTACAACAAGAAATCCCATCCCTCGTTTAATCTTCAAACAGAGCACACAAAAAACTAATCCTCAACACAATAAACAATCACATAATACCACAGTACATAACAGACTTAAGCACGATCGAAGACATTCACACAATAATATATGCAGCAGCAATCACCACTATAACACAAAATAATCAAAAACTCCCGCAACGACAAAGAGTCCCCAACAGCAGAAAACCTAAATTTAAATGGCAAATAAGAATAGAAAACAAAATCAACAACATCAGAAGAGATCTGGGACACCTTACCCAGTTTATGAACGGGAACGCATCCAAACGTGTCACACAGGGTGTAGACAAGATCAAATCTAAATCTCTCAACCGAACACTGCCAGAAATCGTTGATACTTTGAAACAAAAACTATCCGTATATGCTGCAAGACTCCGTAGATACAAAGAATCAAACGAGAGGAAAGACACCAACAACCTCTTCCGAAGAAGCGAAAAAACAGTTCTACCGAAAAACTATGTACAACGAGCAGACAGTAGTAACTGAACCACCAAACAAACAAGAACTCGCAGATTATTGGAAAACTGTCTGGTCAGAACCCAAACTACATAATAATAACACCCCTTGGATCAAAGCCGAAGAAGATAAACACAAACGTGTGACAGAACAAGAAAATACCACATTTAATACACAAGAAATTACAGAAACAATCAAACACACACACAAACTGGGAATGCCCTGGGATAGACAATATACAAAACTTCTGGTACAAACAGTTTACCACCACACACGAAGCACTCACACACCAAATCAACAAAGCCATTCTACAACCACACACATTCCCCACTTTTCTTACACAAGGAATAACATACATCAAACCCAAAACTTCAGACACCACAAACCCGTCAAACTACCGACCTATCACCTGTCTTCCAACCCTATACAAGATCATCACAGCCACAATTTCCAAGAAAATAGAACAACACCTAATAGACAACAATATTCTCACAGAAGAGCAGAAGGGATGCAGGAAAAATAGTCGAGGATGCAAAGAACAGCTGATCATAGATAGCGTGATTATGGGACAAACCCGAAAAGAACACAGAAACCTTCACATCGGTTACATAGACTATAAAAAAGCCTTCGACTCCATACCCCACAGCTGGTTAATCAGAGCCCTAGAAATCTATAAAATCAACCAACACCTCAGGCAATTTCTCGCGCAAATTATGAAAACATGGAAAACCAAAATACGCCTAGAAACACAAACCGAACGCATCCAAACAGAAGAGCTGTACATCAGACGGGGTATATTTCAGGGAGACTCGCTTAGCGCTCTATGGTTTTGCCTCTGTCTCAATCCACTCTCAAATATACTAAACAGAACAGAGCATGGCTTCAATATCAGACACCAAAAAGAGAATCAACATAAAATAAACCACCTCCTATATATGGACGACATAAAACTCTACGCTGCCACACAAACACAGCTGAAAGAACTCCTCAAAATCACAGAAATATTCACCTTAGATGTCAATATGGAATTTGGTATAAGTAAATGCAAAGTGCTCCACATCAACAAAGGCCAATGGAAGTGACACCATGAGACAGAAACCATCAACAATGAAACACTCGATAACATGTTCGATAAAGAAACATACAAATATCTAGGCTTCCAACAAAGCACCAAACTCAACCACACTCACATCAAAACAGAGCTCAGAACCGAATTCAAAAACAGACTGACGAAACTTTTGCAAACAAAACTCAACTCTAAGAATCTCACTAAAGCCATCAACACGTTCGCTATACCCTATACTCACATATTCATTTGGTATCATCAAATGGTCACAAACAGACATAGAAAATATTCACATCCTTATACGATCTCAATTCACCAAATACAGGAAATTACACCCCAACGCATGCAAAGAAAGACTTACCATCGAGAGGAAGGCAGGAGGAAGAGGAATTATAGACATCAGATCATTACACACAAAACAAATACAAACACTTAGGAAATTCTTTCACAGCAAGCAAACCAGCCTCCACACAGCGACAGTGAAAGCAGACAAAAACTACACACCTCTCGACTTAGCCCGGGCAGACCACTCAGCAGACACACACAGTCACACCCAGTTACAACAGGAAAAGATGAAAACGTGGTCAGAGAAAACACTCCACGGAAAACACAGATACCACATAGAACAAGACCACGTAAATAAAAAACAATTATACACCTGGTTACGGGATGGGCAGCTATTCCTGGAGACTGAAGGCTTCTTACTTGCCATCCAGGATAAAGTCATATTAACCAGAAACTACCAAAAGCATATCATCAAAGACCCGACTATTGCAGAGGACAGATGTAGGAAATGCCACCAGCAGAAAGAAACGATCGAACACATAACGAGCGGATGTAAAATATTGGCCGGAACGGAGTACACAGCCAGGCATGATTCAGCTGCCAAAGTGGTTCACCAAGCACTGGCCACAACATACAGACTCATAGAAAACACAGATCCCTACTACAAATACACGCCAACATCCATACTTGAAAATGAAGATTACAAGCTCTACTGGGATATCGGTATCCATACAGATAAAACAGTCTCCGCCAATAGACCCGATATTACTTTTCAGTGCAAAAAAGGAAAAGTCACCTATCTGATTGACATAGCTGTCCCCAACGACACAAACATCCAAGCGAAATACACAGAAAAAATTTCCAAATACACAGACCTTGCAACGGAAATAAAAAGGCTATGGAGACAGGAAAAAGTCATCATTGTCCCCCTCATTATATCAGCCACAGGCCTTACACCAATAACATTCACACCACATTTAGTGCAATTGGGACTCAACACGGACATACACAGAAACGTTCAGAAGTCAGTGATTTTGAAAACATGTAACATTGTCAGGTCATTCCTTAATACGGAATGGTAATAGCGTTTGTGCTGACTTGGTTTTGGCCCGTCAGCCAAACATGGAACCACATTGATCAAATGTGAGAAAGAAGAACTTTTTGTAATAATAATAATAATAATGCAGGGGACAGTTATCACTGGTGCTCTTAGATTACTCAGGCAGATGAATTTGGTCGATGATTATTAACCGAACGAACGGGAGGCGTGATCATCATTTTCGGACCACATCGCGTAGTAGCCTGTGTGGGTCGGAGCAACAGGATTTGTCGCATCGGATTCTTTTTCTCTTTCAGATAATAATAATAATAATAGTATCAGTCAACCCTTAACTCGACCAGCCAGCAATGTTTTGGTGGATAACCAACCACCAACCACTAAAGCAGGAAAACCCAGGCAACGCATCCAGTGGACTGATGAATTAAATACAGATCTCATGCCTTGCTACTTCAAAGTAACAAAAGGTGATGCCATCACTACAGGCATCCAACCACTACACAACAAAAACTCATAAACCAAAAGAGAGTAATAACAAATAACGGGAATGGGAACTGTTAGAACAACTTAAAGCAGAATTAGTTAATACTCCACATTTTACTGAAACTGCGCAGCAAGTTAATCGTGATCCAAGTGCTGAGGGAAATTTACAGCCAGTTGATCCAGAAATACAGCCTTCGCCGAAATCTAGACCCATAGCGGATGTATCCTGTAAAACCGAACTGCTGGAAAAAATTAGACACGCGTTCTTTCAAGCTCTAGCAGAATTTGACGGAGTGGATCCTACGAGAAGACCACCACTCCCAAAACAGAGCACCACCAAAAAGCTAGCGATTATGACTAGCTTAATAGACTCTATGATCCTACCTTAGTATCCTGAGGAGTACCCTTCACTTCGGGATTTAAATCCATGTATATATGCAGCGGCTGTTGCTACCACAAGAGTGAATGGCTACAATATCCACCATGATCCAAAAGCGTCCAGAAAGGAAACCTCTATCTCACCTTGGGAAAGACGATTAAACGACGAGATTGCGAAACTAAGAATGGATTTTGGTATCATTACAGCTTAGCAGAAAGGACATCGAAGACTACAGACGACACATTGACATAATTGTAGGAAATACGAGTATATACGCGACGTACAGTAAAAGTAACCACACCCTTGTTGAAGTACCTAATTCATTAAAACAAAAGCTAAGTGTAATATGTAAGCAGCTGAGGAGATGGAGTCCAACCTCAGAAAAACATCTAATAAACTATTCCAAAACAACGAGAAGCAATTCTACCGAAGATTACAAATTGCAGTGACGCTTACTAGCGATAAACCTCCTACTCAACGTCAAAATAGAGATTTCTGGGATTCTATTTGGTCGAACTGCACCGCTCATGATGATGAAGCCACATGGATAAAAAAAGAAGAGCGAAAGATGCAACAAGTGAATCAAAGGGAAAACAGTGTTATTTCTGCTGAAGAAGTCGACCAGGCAATAAAAAACTCTTTTAACTGGAAAGCAGCAGAAGTTGACCGCATCCACAGCTTTTGGTACAAACAATTTAAATGCACACATAAATACATAGCACTTTATCTGAACTCATTTGTGAAAGACCCGAGCAAAATGCCAGACTACCTGTCACAGGGAATGACGTACTTATTGCCTAAAGATAACAACACAGAAAATCCTTCAAGCTATCGACCCCTTACTTGCCTCCCAACAATATATAAACTGTTTACAGCATGCATAACTAATAAGATTTATAAATACACGATGACCAACAATATGATAACTGCTGAACAGAAAGGTTGTATCCAGAAGTCGCAAGGATCCAAAGAGCAATTGCTGGTTGATATTAGAACAAGCAATACATAAACAAAGAAATCTCTACGCATCATATATTGACTATCGCAAACCCTTCGATTCATTCCCACACACCTGGTTACTGAGGGTTCTTCTATAATATATATAAAATGCAACGTCTCTCTGTCTGTCTGTCTGTCTGTCTGTCTGTCTGTATGTCCGTTAGTGCGCTTATCCCTGGAGAACCACTTATCCGATTTACGTAGTTTGCTGCTAGCGCGTTCTCTTGCAATACACAGCCTAACCCATTAAATATGGAACAATATTATGTAGCACAGAATATCTATAATCTATAATATATATGAAATGCAATGTCTCTCTGTCTGCCTGTCTGTCCATAAGAGCGTTTATCACGCGAGAACCACTTATCCGATTTACGTGTCTTTTTTTAAATTATTTCATATATTCTTTGGCCAGGTTAAATAATAATAATAATCTATATCTATAATATATATAAAATGCAACATCTCTCTGTCCGCCTGTCTGTCTGTCCGTCCGTTAGTGCGCTTATCACTGGAAAACCACTTATCCGATTTATGTGCTTTTTTTTAAAAACATACGTATGTTCTCTGGCCAGGTTATAGACTATATTTTATTACGTTAGGTAATATGAGAAATAAGCAGTGACGATAATAGTGAATCAAATCGGAAAAAAGTTTGCCGCTAGCGCGTTCTCTTGCAATACACTAACTAAACCACTAAATATGGAACAATATCATGTAGCAAAGGATATCTATAATATATATAAAATGCAACGTCTCTCTGTCTGTCCGTCTGTGCTCTTATCACTGGAGAACCACTTATCCGATTTACGTGCTTTTTTTTAAACATGCTAAACCATTAATTATGGAACAGTATCATGGAGCACAGAATATCTATAATATATATAAAATGCAACGTCTCTCTGTCTGTCTGTTTGTCCGTTAGTGCGCTTATCACTGGAGAACCACTTATCCGATTTACGTGCTTTTTTTTTAAACATGCTGAACCATTAATTATGGAACAGTATCATGGAGCACAGAATATCTATAATATATATAAAATACAACGTCTCTCTGTCTGTCTGTCTGTCCGTTACTGCGCTTATCACTGGAGAACCACTTATCCGATTTACGTGCTTTTTTTTAAACATACGTATGTTCTCTGGCCAGGTTATAGGATATATTTTATTACGTTAGGTGACATAAGGAATAAGCAGTGACGATAATAGTGAATCAAGTCGGAGAAAAGTTTGCCGCTAGCGCGTTCTCTTGCAATACACTGCCTAAAGCATTAAATATGGAACAATATCATGTAGCAAAGAATATAATATATATAAAATGTAACGTCTCTCTGTCTGTCTGTCTGTCCGTTAGTACACTTATCACTCGAGAACCACTTATCCGATTTACGTGTTTTTATAAATTTATACATATGTTCTATATAATTCGATATAAGCCTAGATAACGGGGGATAAGGTGAGATAATGGGAGATAAGGAGAAATAATGGGAGCTAAGTCGAGATAAGCCTCGATAATGGGAGATAATGGGAGATAAGTATAAATAATGGGAGGTAAGGAGAAATAATGGGAGATAAGCAGAGATAAGTCTAGATAATGGGAGTTATGGTGAGATAATGGGAGATAAGGAGAAATAATGGGAGATAAGGAGAAATATTGCGAGATAAACCTAGAAATTGGAAAATAAGGTGAGATAATGGGAGATAAGGAGAAATAATGGGACATAAGGAGAAATAATGGGAGGAGATGAGCAGAGATAAGCTTAGATAATGGAAATTATGTAGATATAATGGGAGATAAGGAGAAATATTGGGAGATAAGGGGAAATATTGTGAGATATTTTATTACGTTGGGTAACATAAGGAATAAGCAGTGACGATAGTAGTGAATCGAGTCCACGCGAGCGGAGCCGCGGGCCCGGCTAGTCAACTTTATAAAATAGCTTCCTACTTATCGATTTACTGCGCTCTGTAATGTCTCGATGGTCAACTCAGCTGGTACTAAATCATAATGTTGGTATCATTACAACTGATTCTATCAAAATTCAGAGAAGTATATTCCAGGGAAATTTTTTAAGCCCTCTTTTGGTTTTGTTTAGCTCTAAATCTACTATCAAATATACCAAATGCTGGCGGAAAGGGATTTGCCCTCAAAAATTGGGGAGAGGTTTGCAAACAGTTGGATGGGTGATATGAAAGTTTATGCTAGCACGCAAGTGCAGATCAATTCTCTACATTGCTGAAGGTCATGCAGAAAACATGCCACATTGTGCTCAAATTTTTAAACTGTCCCTAAGTCAAGATAAAGTTTTTCCTAGAAAACTCAGAAACGCGGAAAAAAAAATCGAGATTATGCAGTAAAAAAATTATAATAACGGAGGGAACAATAGATTACAATAGCTCGGACTTGATTGTTATTGACAAGTGAAATAATAGTGCTGTTGTTGTGGATATAGCTGTCCATTGATACAAAATTTCACAAAAACTGAAACGGAGAAAATTCGAAAGAATGATAACCTTTTAATGAACCTAAACACCTGTGGAAGTCAACCGATGTAAAAGTTATCCCCACCATAATATAAGTATGTGGCGTAATGACGACAAATCTAAGAAGAAACACTGAACATTTGGAACTGCCGATGAATTTAAGCCATTTAATGCAGAAAAGTCTCGTCCTCCAAACTTGTAGCATCACCCGATGGTTCCTACAGATGCAATAAGAGAGATGAACCTCTTCTTTACTGCACAAAAAATACCAACTAAAAGATGTGAAAATAAATAACATACAAATAGTAATATTGATAACCCCGTTTGAATTCCGGAGAAGAATTCGGGCCCAGGGTATAATCTGCCTGTGTTAAAAGCCGACTAAAAGATTGGTGGTCCTTGCCTTAAAGAGCCTCAGAGAAATCACCGGCTGTGAAAATAGGCGCATCAATTTTAGTGGTGAAGAAGCATCTAACTCCATGTTAAGAGCAGCATCTCAGAACCTTCTATTTCCCGCGTTAAGGGTGGCTAGTACTGGTATAGTATCACCTAGCAGTAGGTATGAAATATATCTTCTTTTTTGTGCAATGTACAATTTACGGAATAAACGAGTACATTCGCATTCTACCACTGAAGTCTTTTGTCGCGCTCAAGATACAAGCAGAGAATTTTGTGTGTAAATGAGATAGAGTCTCCTTTGGCTAGAGGTGGAACCGGCGTGATGTTGAGTAGAGATGCCTCAACAAACACCTTTGAGGAATCCAGGATTAACTCCTCGCAACCGACGGATTATGTTTCTGGGGTCACGCAAGTCTATATACCGTGTAACATTCATTTTTTCCTAGATTTTAGGATCATGTTACGACACTGTTTTTCTCCCTATAATTTATATTTTATTACATTTTTATATTTAGCAGCAGTGATTTCAGTTTTTGAGCAATGTAATTTAAAACAGTGTTTAAAATTTTTGAGCAGTTTAATTTAAGCCGGCAGTGTCTAACGCGTGTTGTCGACTTGACGTATTTAGTTTGCATTAATTTTTCGTCTGGAAGTGAGCCAATTTAAAGACGTCACTTTAAGGAAGGGACAAAGATATTTAAGCGGCCAGGTAGAATTTTTAAAGGCTTTTTCCACCATGAAGCAGTAGTGACTTTTTCCACCATGAAGCAGTAACGGCTTTTTTGCCAGTAGGCCGTAGTGGCGTTCTTTTCTAGCACGCCAGAGTGGTTTTTTAGTGATGCAGTAGTACAGTAACGGTTTCTAGCTCTCAAGTTTAAGGCCTTTTTCCTTTCTTGAAATATCCTGCTCATCCTCAAGCATTTCGGGTCAAAAAGTGCTTAGCAACCCAAATGAAACTGAGATGGTAATGGAGGAGACAATATTTTTATGAGAAGCTCCACCAGGAGAGGCCGAGTAACTTATGGAAAACCCACGAGGAGAAAACAATCCGTACGTCATAAGTACACCAGCCTAAAAATCTCACTTCCTGTCTACAAGTGCGTTTCCATCAACTACTCTACACGTGTAATTCGCGGAATTAATTTCAAAAACTTTTAATATCGAGTTTTATCAAGCCTTTTATTAAAAACTTAATAATCCTAATTAAAGAATCTATGCCATAGTGTAGACTCTTCTAGCTTAAGGGGTTTTTATTTAGTAGAAGTAATTTTTAAGAGGATAATAAAGTGGAATTTTTATTTTGTTGATAATATATCCTTCTATATTTAAATTTAGTATTTCACTAAACTAATGCTCTTTCTTTCAAGACGGTTCTACGTAAATTAATCTTATTTCAACAACTGAATAACCCTTCAGTATTTTTTCATTTTTTCAGCTGAACTTTCTTTTTATTCTAAAATGAATGGTGCCCAAACAGTACAACCAAATTTTAAACAACTATAGAGACTATTTTTAAAAGGCGTACAAAAATTAGCTCGTTCTTCATGTAGTCTACCAGTAAAAAACGAGCTAGTTTTTGCGCTATCAGTATTAATATCCACTCAATTCATTCTCAGAAATTAAGATATACATAAGGGGCAAATAACGGCTTCTCTTTAATAAACAAAACATTTATTAAAAGTAAAAAAAGTCAAGGCGCTTCAAAATGGCGCAGCCAACGTTCTGGGGCTTGAAGATTTTCTCTCATGAAATAGAGTGGGGAACAGTGAACTTAGTTTTTAAACAAACTAAAAATTCTAACTGCTTATTCCTAATGTTACCTAATGTAATAAAATATATGCTATATCCTGGCACGAGAACATACGAATGTTAAAAAAAAGAACGATTTACGTATATATATATATATATATATATATATATATATATATATATATATATATATATATATATATATATATATATATATATATATATATATTAGGATATTTCTCGTTTCTTCATATTCAAGGACTTCCTACGATATTTTACGTTTCTGGTGTCGCTAGTTACGAATCCGATGTCACATTTTAAAAATTCATAATAATGGATCTGATATGATGGACGAAAACTCAAAATTAGATTAGATTTTTCCTATTCTACTAAATATTCTAAAATTTGGTATACAGGATTTTTTGGGTTACTAATTGTGTATTCAAAATTAGGTTTTAAGAATTCAAAATGGCAGATCCAATATGGTTACCGAAAATTGTTTAATTTAGTTAAATCGTATTTTTTTCAATCAAATATTCTGAAAAATAGAATGTACGGTTTTTTTTTGGGTTGCTAGGTATGTAAAAATTAGTTCTAGTTTTGAAAAATTAATCAATCTTGAGTATATTTAGGTCTTTTTCTGTAGTTTTTCAAATCGGTTCCACGACCGATGACATTTTTCAGAATCAATTATCAAACGGAAAACCTAACCTAACAAAACCAGCCTACACAAGAGAAAGGAAACCTAACAAAATGGAAAGGAAATAAAGCTAACCAAACTAAAGGCAGGCAACACAACAGAAAGTAAATTAACCTAACCTAACAAAAGGCAACGTGCACACTAGGAAGGAAATAAACCTAACCTAACTAAACCTAGCCTACACCACAAAATACGACCTACGTATACTTTATATTTATACTATAGATATAAAAGTATAGATTTTCGGTATTTTCTCTCTCTCTTAATGTGAGACTCTCTCGATAAAATTATCTTAGATTTTATCTAATTCGTTTTTGCTTGATTAAGACTTTCTCCATTAGGATATGCTATATTTAGTTTATTTCCTTTTTACTGACTCTCCGCATTAGGATTATTTAGGTTTAACCAATTTCTTTTCCGGAAATTAAAAATTGCAGCAAGTAATCTCAAGATTGACTAATTTCTCAAAACTAGAACACTTTTGGCCCAACTAACCAATTTTTACATACCTAGCTACCCAAAAAATCCAAACATTTCATCTTTCAAAATATTTGGTTCAAAAAAAAAACAATTTAATTAAATTTAAAAATTCGGCAGCCATATTGAATCTGCCATTTTGAATTTTTAAAATCTAACTTTGAATACATAATTAGTAACTCAAAAAACCCCTGGATAGCAAATTTCAGAATATTTGGTTGAATAGGAAATAATTAAACTAATTTTGAGTTTTCGCTCGCCGTATTGGATCCGTCATTCGTAACTAGCGATCCCAAACACGTTAAATATCGTTGAAACAATCCTTAAATATGAAGAAACATAAGAAACGAGAAATAACCTTATATATATATATATATATATATATATATATATATATATATATATATATATATATATATATATAATATATATATATATATATATATATATATATATATATATATATATATATATATATATATATATATATATATATATTATATATATGTTAGCTTTTATTTAAAAAAAAAAAATGATTTAAACACTTTTGGGCAATTTCAACAACAATAACTTTTATTAACAATTGCAATCAGACATCTAACAAAGCTGGCCGACTACTTCGGCTCTCTAAACTACATTTCATAGTGCGTACCAAAATATCCCTGTTACCTAAAACTCATTACGGTTACATAAACACTTTTTATAATGTGTGTGACAGATATGGCCTACCTGTCACATAAAACAATCTCAAGGGTTTGATGATTTGAGACATATCAATAACAGTAACTTAAGTATAGTTTAATCTACGTATTGTAAACAAGTCAGTCTGCTTGAAACCAATTATCAATAATTAATATTCTCCTTCTCATATTGCATTGTTCGACCTATCCTAATTTTCTTCAACTAGGCGTGGAACGAATTTTTGAGCCTATTATTTTCAAAATAAACCGTGAAGGATCTCTTCCCTATTTAATCATGAACATTTATAAACAAGAAAAATTAAAATTGGATGAAAACTGCGACTTGTAGAGAATTTTGAAACAAGGCATGTTTAAATAGCCGAGTATGCGCCCGTTGGTTCAATGCATGGGAAAGCAATAAATGATTGTCTAAATATATACTTTTCCAATTTTCGTATTTTTATTACTTACTATAAAAATTATATCTGCCACTGCCTATCACGGAACTAAGTAAATACAAATTACTGATGTAATATTACCATGGATAAGGTTAAATACATTTTTAAGATATTAAAAATAAGTTACCTCATTCAGCATGTTTACATATATTGTGAAATTTGTGTTAATTTGAATTTATTTTATTGATTTATTTAAATTACTTGCCTTGGTGGAATAAACCATTATCATAGACCATCCTGATCGTCCTCAATATTCTCAGGCCTGCCGCTAGCCGAAAGAACGTCTGCGTGCAAAATCTACTCTGTCGTTCCTCCAGAAATTTTATGTGACCGCCCCCATCCTATAGACGTTTCCATACATGTTATTAGATCGCATTGTTATGAAAAAATATATAATTAAAAAAATACTTGCGAATTGTCTCGCAATAAATGTAATAACATTGATAATGCTGATTAGAAAGAGTTTGACCATGACGTATGTATCTGCCGCTCCCCTGGATGTGCAGCCCGCGTGCATGCTCGCCCTGCAAACCCACTTACGGCGAGCCTGAATATTCTCACAAATATATATGAAACAAAACTATAGAAGATGATTTTTTTTAACCACGAGTTTAAATTTTATGTATAGTGGGTGTGTCATGTTACATGTATCGCGTTAACTAGAAGACATACAGGAATGATTAAATTAGAGAAAAGTTGTATTTTTTGAAGTATAACACGTCTGATTTGTTGGTAGGGTTGTTAAAATTTTCATATTTTCAAAAACAATGTTAAAAATCGTCAAAAATTATTAAAAAACTTATAAATAAAGCATTTTGAATCTATCTGCCATAATACTTTCTAAAATCTCTTTAGGCTACTGCCAAGCAGATCTGAAAATGGCTTGAAAGTGAGAAGAGAGGGTTAGCGATTGCGGGTCCCTACTTCAACGAAAGGCACAAGTATGCATCTCATACTTTTTTCTGTTTGAATAATTAGTTCGCAGCCGGAACGCTCATTTATAGAAATGAAAAGAAAAAACATAAACTCCTCCATACGGATGACAACCTGCCAAATTTAGCATTTGAATCAGGACTAAAGATACAATATTGTACAATTGCGTATTTTGCATAGAGTATAGCAGATAAGTAGCGTTTACATTTTTGAAATATATTATAGAATAGTAAATTTGACATCTCTGAATAGCCACAAAAATTAGCATAATTGTAAATCTTAGAGTCACTTTGCTAGAATAAATGGACCGTTTCTTTTAATTCATCGTTAGAAAACGATCTGACTATAGTTTAGGTGCCGTACTATCTTTACTCCTGCTTTCCACTTTAAAAAATGAATGGCAAAATAGTAACTTAGAATTTTAAAGCTTTATGCTTTCCCAATGTTGATTTTAAATTTTAGCACGAAATATTAACAGTTATTACTCTATTTACCAGTCAAAAAACTCTATTCTAAAAATTATAACTAGGAACAAAGACCTGTAAATAAATTTAAGGCAAAATTTGGCACAAGTACCACAAAACATACGCAACAATAAAAAAAATGTACGACAATAATTCACTATGAATAACTCAAGCTCTTGATTGGCATACACGTTTTTTAGATGGAAGGGAACAATTTAAGTATGATAAATACACAGGAGAACTAATATGATTCAAACAGTTCGTGAATTAATGACAAATGAACCAAATGTAACATAAATAATCGGGATCGGCTTATGCAGCGTGAAGTAGATTAATGTTTCGTGGATGTGCCGATGTCTCCGAACAATGCATCAACAGTTGTAATCAAATAAACCTCATGTACTCGCTCCCTGTGAAACCAAGATCAGTTCATCGACCAGCACAGTGAACTTTCTCTATCCTGGGTACGACTTCTATTCCTGATTTAGGCGTAATTTTAGAATCTGTCTTTTGTCAGAAGCGACCTCGCTTGTCAACGAGAGGAGGCTCTTGAGTTCCGAAAGTTTAATGTTATGTGGTTAAAAATAACGATTCAATAAACCACAAGGTTTATCTGCTACCTCTATCGACCACCACGTGATACTAGATTTGCAGACACCACCGATCATTTGCAAATTAACTATCCAAATGCCGAAATTGCCAGCGTGGGCGGCTTTAATGTCAACAATATCAACTGGCTTAAGCATTCAAATACTATCGACGAACAAGGTCGTAAAGCTAAATCATCCTCAATCAGTTGTGGCTTAACTCAGCTTATTAATTAACTAACACGGATACCTGTTCGAGACGGAGAGTTCGTCACTCTTCTTGATCTGTTTTTAACCATCAATCTAGAAATTTATACTGTCACCGTAAATCCGCCATTAGGTTCTTCCGACCATAAAGTGCTTTCCACATCGAGTATCCTACCAATCAGAGGCAGCTCAATATTTGACACTACAAATCTGCTAAATGAAATGAACTCATGGGATATTTTTGAACTTTCCCTTGGATAGACGTTTGTTTTCGATCTGACGACCTATCTAACTGCGCTAAGGAGGTTTCTGATGTAATTTTGGCTGATATGGACACTTACATCTCTTTTTGAAAGAAATGCCCTTCCAACAACAGGCCTTGATTTGACCGAAAATGCAAAAAAGCTGTTGCTTCTAAACATCTTGCCTACAGACAATGGCGTGAAAATCCCTACCTCATAAATCGTAATATCTTTATGCCTGGAATAGATACAAAGAAATTATCAACGAAACAAAGGAGGCACACAATCAACGATTTAGAAACAAACTTCTGGCTTGTCCCAACAATTTCAGGTCCTTTTGGTCAGTCGCTAAGGCGGTTAGTCAAAATTTCACCAAATTCACTATACCACTACTCCCACGGCCTGATAACTGTATTGCAATAGTACCTGTTAAGAAAGTAAACTTGTTGGCTGAACTCTTTACTTCATATTCTACTGTCAATTGCAAAGAAAAAATACCACCTACTATTACCATAGTGCAGTGAAGGATGCCCGATGTTGTCTTCGAACAGCGTATCATAAAACCTATTTTAATGAAGTTAGGCACCAAAAAAAGCTTCTGGCGACGACGGAATACCTGTCATAGTACTCAGAAACTGCGAGAGAGAACTAACACCAGTTTTCTATAGACTTTCCAACCTACCCTACAGAAAGATAATACTTCCTTCCAACTGGAAATACGCCACAGTTCAGCCCATACTCAAAAAAGGCAAGATGACCTTGCCAAACAACTACCAACTGAAGAACGAAAATCAAATCCATCCAAAGCGTTTAGTTCGTTGCGAATTTGTTTCAATTAGTTAAACTATTAGTGCCAGTATTATTTAGAAGTATTCAGTCGTTCGACGAGTAGAACTCGTCATGATCGACCTGAATATAGTGATGCTGCTGTTTCTTACACTATAATGCACTCCACACTGTGATTGTCCAATTTTAGGTCAAATTAAACTCTATTTTTTTGAAACTCATCTAATTTTGCAGTTGTTCCCTTTAACTATTCTCCAATATTAAAATTAAGGAAATTTGTTTGAATTACTCTTAAGTGGTTGTAAAAAGTGCACTGAATAAGAAATAGGAAATAATGGAAAAAAAGAGAAAATTGATTTTTTTTAAAATTAGTTTTAGCATTATCATTGTTGGTTGGATTATAATAATATTTATTAGTTATTACCTTGTGCATAATCATAATTGGAATTGGCAAGATATCGGTAGGATTTATAGCCAAAAATTTGAGTCCTGTAACAAACTGAAAGATAGAACAATTTGTTACCCTAATAAACAATCTAATCTTGCGCAGGTCTTTGACAAAATTGTTTTATCTAAGTCTACTATTAACAGTTGATCCATTGGTTCTGGTACGCATTTTTAAACATTATGGTTCTCAGGACCTGCGCCCGTACTATTATTGGGGTAAACACCGTCTTGCGATATTTCAAAATAAAAGGATTTTGATTTATATTGGAATCTTACCTATTCAATACGACGTCTCGCAGCTCTTTTAGGAATTAAACTTGGTGTGCATTTTTAAATATGTCATAATGGTCTGTGTAAATTAATATTACAAATTTTCTTAAAAATTAACACCGAAATTTTTGCTTTTCGTGAAAAAAATCAAAAAAAAAAATGCTTAAAAGTAGATTTAAATGTTTTTAAATATTACTAATACATTTGGGCAAGTGGAAAAAGTTGACAGACTGAAAGTGCAAAAACAAGTTCTCCCAACTGAACGAAAAATCTCATTTGGGTTTGTTCTAAACATTTTAAAAAAGATTACATTCGTCCAGGTAAGTAAAATTATTTATTCTTGAACAGTCATTTGTTTTTTTTTTCGTAATTTGTGTACGTGTGTTAAACAAAAATTCCTTATTAAATAACATTTTTCAGATTTTTTAGTGTTCCCTACGGAACACTTATAAGATGACTTCGGTGTCTGTCTGTCTGTCTGTCACACTCGATTTTCTCCGAAACTATTTGTCATAGAAAGTTGAAATTTGATAATAATATAGGAATTGATGGCCTCATTAGAGCCATGTAGTTTTGAAAGTTAAATTTTGACTTAAGGGGTTAGTTTTGGGGGGTGAAATCGGAAGTGAAAAAAAATTTTTTTTACTGGGTCATCGAGTGTGGTGTCAAATAAAAGCTTATGAAAACACGAGAAAAAAAAAAAAAAAAAATATATATATATATATATATATATATATATATATATATATATATATATATATATATATACATATACATAATGTAATACTTGGGCGCACTTTTCTTTGTATTATTTTTAAAAAATCGCGAAATATCGCTGTCCGTATCTTGAAAAGTACTTATTAAAAAATTTTGAAAAAATTCTCGAACATTCTCCACGGGGTATAGAATGAACGAAAATTATCACGAGTGCATTACCTTTAATAATTTATCTGGTATAAAAAAAAAAAACAAAAATTTCAAGATCATCAGTTTTCAGTAAAGATTGGAAACAAACCTTGTTGAAAAAACTCATTTGGGATGTGTTTTGTGAAGTCACTGATCATTTTATACCTACGTAACAAAATTTTTTATTTTAAAAACAATCAACCTACGGAACACTAATTGCGCAAGTTCAACTTGCACTTAACCGCTTATTTTTGATAAAATACTGTCTCAATTATTTTGTATTCATTCAAAGTCATAAGTAGTTAATAAATATTAACCTCCGAAGTGAATTGGCATTTGATGTGAAACCAGTTAAATTTTCTTTTGTCATTTCGCTAAAATTTGTATAAATATTCTGGAATTCAATGTATTCTTTGTGTTTCAGATGCTTCATGTTTAAGAAGGCGGTTTAAAAATTGCAAAAAATTAATTTTCGTACAAAAAATTTAAATGTAAATATTAGACATTTCTAGGTCAAAATCTTACCCGTAAAATAAAAAAGAGTTCCGAGGATATGTTTGCATTTTTCACCTTCTCCAGCTTTACAAGAGCATTTCATACATAAAATTTCCCCTGTTCGACTGTTGCATGTGCCATTTTTCTTAAATACTACTGTTCGCAGTTGGGCCGTGGATATATATGCTGCTTGAATTTTCATTATGTTGGGCGCGATAGTTTGGTCATCGATTATTCCACACCCAAGGAAAAGATTTGATTTTAAAAGTTTTTCACCGAGTGTGAAATTCCTTTGAGCAGGATTTATATCTGCCCATTTGCAAATATTGCCAATTCTTAATAATATTTTTTAAAAAAATACTGTCACATTCCCTATGCTTCACATGTTACAAATTTAAATCTGCACCCATATTTCGGCCATCTTAATAATAAACATAGTAGGCTCCACCCACAGGTAAGATCCCAATAGTAATTCTGATTTAATATTATTTACGTCGTAAAAAAATGAACGTCCCGAGGTGTCGGTCTGCTAGTACAACGTGGTAAATTGATAAACTGTAGTAAAGTAATAATATAAAAACTATGTTGTAAATGAGTTTGAATGTTATTTTTTGTTGAAGACTTCAGTACTTTTTTACTTATATTAGAACAGTTTTCAAAAACTTACAAAGTTTTGTTCGTCGCCTATAAACGCCAGAGCTTGTCCTGTTTGAGATTTTTTTTTCGAGACGGCCTACAAGTTGCATATACTGATTCGGGTTATTTATAAAATGCAGTAAGCATTTTAAATATCTTTACATTGCCAAGGAAGAGATTAATATTTTAAATAATATGTTTCGAGAGCCTTATTTCCTAAAAATGAAATTGATGGTGTTCATTTTTATCTTGACGTAATATATTCTGGACGAAACAATCTCCGGTTCTCTAATCAGAAAGGTACTAACCAGCGCGTAGTTTACAAATTACCAGTTTTGTCGTCTGCTTTGCATTGCATTTAAATTATTTAGGTTCTTTACATGTAAATTAAAAATAAAAATTGAAAGGGATGCAAAGGTTCGGGCTATAAAGATATCTATGCACTGAGTTTTCATGAATCTACCATGCTAAGCCAAACTAATGTGCATAAGTGCAATCAAACAGTTTTCAAAAATATGGACTCAGAGTTTGAAATATTACCATCTAAATATTAATTAACCATTTGTGCCTAAACTAGAATTATGTCAAAAAAATGACACAGTGAACCGTCAAAGGGTATAGAAAACATTGCAGTAAAGCTATTCGAATTAGTGTATTCATTACACAAGATTGGTTTCCAGCAAGTAACGATACTTAGGGTTGACAAACTAAATATCGCAATACTCCGTTGGCACGCAGTTAAATTAAATTTAAGTATTCAAATATTGAATTCAAAATTTATCTTGGCCACAACCATACAGGACAGGAAAAATTTTAATCTCAATAGATATTTCCGTCATCAATAAATTACTATATTAATGACGGAGTTCAAAGGAAGAATGACCAACATGAAATTAAAAAAATCTTTAACGGACAAGATCGGAGATGAGTACAACTGTCAGACACAGGGAAGTTAGAATAGGGTACTAGTCCCGGTATTCGAGTATATTTTCTGAAGCTGGATGTAGGGTTGTATTAGCTGGAAATGGCAAGTATAGCTTTTCTTGAAGAGAAAGAAAGCTGTGGTACCTCTGCAGCCACTTCGCATAAATTTAGTTTTTAATTTTAAACACTTGGAACAGCAATAACCACAAGTTCATAGTAATGTGTTAGTCATTTTGTGATTATTGTATTTCTAATGTAAACTGTAAAATCATTAAACTTGTTTCATATTTTTTACTAAATACATCGTCGATATTTTTTAATAGATGCTTAATTATTTATATTAATTTAAATTTAAACTTGTTCTGACATTATATATTCTTCGGAAGCTAATTTTATGGTGGGTTACAAAATTAACCGCATAATTTGTATACCAATGATTTGATGTTTAATTCCTCGAAATAAGAGCTATTGGTGTGTCCAAAAATAATAAATTACTCTAATACCTAAGTATTGGGTAAGAGAAAAAAAATTAGAATTTGTGCTAAAAGCTCGTGAAGTGCAATGAAAGATTTTCTGATTTTGATAAATATATTTTGTAAGCTTCAGCTTATGCAACTCTTTGTTTAGAAACACTGAAGGTTTGTATCTTGAATTTATTATTTACTTACCATATATATTAGAGAAAGATTTTTCAGAAATAGGGTCGAGCAGAACCGTTCTTTCATGTTGATTTAAAAAAATATATTTGAAAAAGTAAATAAATTTCGATGTAGATTTTATAAATAGGGGTTGTTATCAAAAGTATATAAAAAAAATAATAATTTATGTTGTACTATTAAAGGGTTACAATCTTTTTCGTTTTTTTTGTTTATGCCAGAAGAACTTCTGATGAGGAGGAAGCAAAGTGGGTCTTAAAAAATACCGCAAAATTTTAAACCTTATAGTTACTTTCATTAATATAAAAATCCATAAAATCTCTTGCTAAAAGATTTTATGAGTTTAAGGTTGCAATAACACTGTTGGATTTTTTACTTAATATAGTACTGAGGTATCTAATTTCCCGAACAATAGATTTTCAAATAACATTGATACCAATTTTTTTCTACCTACATACATTACACCTCAGTATAGTAAAGTTACAAAATAATCGATTTATTTCTTCAAGTTATATATAAATTTACACATAAATAATTTTCTCAATGTAAGATTCTTGATAGTAAAATTTTCTTATCAGGCAAGCTCTTAACTAGATATTCATTTTAGTGAATGAAATTATATTTTATAGGTGCCAATTTTTTTATCATAATTATCTAAATAAAATTCATACTTTAGCTAGCACTTTCCTAGCAATTTCTAAAATAAATATTGAGTATGACGTCCTTTCACTGAAGATTTCCCAATCCAAGATATTAATAATGAAAAATTAAGCCTAGAAAGATCTCCTAATAATGTTCGAAATAATACAAAAGAATAAAACACCATATATTTTTTTACTACACATAATTATGCCAAAATTTTGTGTAACGTTTCAATCAAAAATTACGGAAAAATTGTCATCATGTTATTGAAACTACACAATATTTATTGATTTCTATCCATTTCAATCTCCTCCTCCCATCTCTGTTAGAACTGAAAATAAAGAAAATATAATATGTTCAGATGCTTCGACTCCAAAAACCCTGAAAAGGATATATAACACAATATATATGAAGTCGTCCATTATATGTTCTACTATTTTGTATTATATAGTCATATTCATGGTTCATATTTATCAAATATCTCAAGTAACAAATTTCTTATGATACCTTTGAAGCTAAGCAATATTTAATGAACTCCCCCCCTGTCAAAATTAAAATAATGAAAAAAAAATATAGTGGTTAGCTTTCTTGACTCCATGGGGCCATAAAAAGGGCAACACCATCCAAAAAGGCTTCTGGCGCTGACGGAATACCTGCCATAGTTCTCAAAAACTGTGCAAGAGAACTAACACCAGTTTTCTGTAGACTTTTCCACCTACCCTACGGAAAGGGAGTATTTCCGTCCTGCTGGAAATGTGCCACGGTTCAGCTGATACTTAAAAAAGACAAGAAGACCTTGCCAAATAACTACCGACCAGTCGCACTGCTTTCAATAATATCGAAAGTCATGGAAAAAATCAGCATCTTCTAAAATATCTTGAACGATTCAATATTATTAGCGATCACCAATATGGCTTTCGTAAACATAGATCAACAGGAGATCTTCTGACTTATGTAACACATGTTTGGAACAACGAAATTGAACACTTTGGAAAATCTCGAGCGGTTGCTCTTGACATATCCGAGGCATTCGACCGTGTTTGGCACGATGGACTGTTGGCTAAGCTACGCTCTTGTGGTATGTCTGAAAAGTTCTGTTTGTGGCTCTTATGTTTCCTCCGAGGGCGTTCCTTGCAAGTGGCGGTTGACGGATTTCTTTCTGACACCTTCACAATCAACGCCGGTGTGCCCCAAGGCTGCATACTGTCTCCTACTCTCTTTCTCATTTACATTAACGATCTGCTTGAAAAGACCGGGAATCCAATCTATAGCTTTTCAGACGACAGTACGCTTGTTTCTTCATTCACTTTGAACGCTCGGACATCGGCTGCTCAGGCGAATATCCGCAGACAGCAGGAGATCGTTCAACTTAACAAAGACCTGGAAGAAATTCTATCTTGGGGTGACAGTAACCAAGTGGAATTTAACGCTACAAAAACCCAGGCGACAGTTTTTTTTCTAAAAAAGTTAACGTTGCTGAACCCGACATAGTTATGTCGGAGCATTCCATTCCTCTGGCATCGTCGCTCAATTTATTGGGCGTTAGTTTGGGAGCAAATATGTCCTGGCATGAACATGTTGCAGGCATAGCAAGGAGAGCTTCTCAAAAGTTGGGAATATTATTTCGAACCAGTAAGCTTTACACTCCACAACAACTGTTAATTCTTTACAAAGCTCAAATTCGACCAACTATGGAATACTACTCCCATGTTTGGGGCTCCGCTCCTAAACATACACTGCATTTGTTGGATTGGGTTATATTCAGAAAAGAGCTGTTCGTCTGATTGGAGACCCGGAACTGACCGGCAGCCTTTATTCACTGGAACATCGAAGAACGGTTGGCGATTTGAGTCTGTTCTACAAATATTTTCATGGAAAGTGTTCGAAGGATGTAGCCCGCTTAATTTCTCCCAAAGCGGTGCATGTTAGAAATACACGTCGCGCTGGTGCTTCACATCCGTATGAGGCTCAGCTTGTTACTCCACCTACAGTGCTTTTCAAGCAGTCTTTTATATGGAGTACATCATCCCTTTGGAATTATTTGCCCAGCGCTGTGTTTCCCACCGAGTACAATTTGCAGCGATTCAAGAACAACGTGAGTCACTTTCTCCGCACACATGCCGCTCCTGGAGCGCCTTAGAGACTTCCCTGCAGCACGTGTGCTAGACGCATAAAAAAAAACACACACTTACTCCTCTAACTCCTTATATATTTTACTCCTAATAATTATGCATATAATTATTTTAACCAAAAAGCAGGACAAACGGTTATAATACTATTGAAACTATACAATATTTATCGATCCCCACACGATATATACGAAGCAATCTATTCAATCTCCCTTCCAATCCCTTTAACTTCTTATATGTTTTACGATAGATTAAAACTGATTTATTGAGAATGAGAGAAACTGCTGTAATCATATTAAAATCATACAAAATTTATAGTCACTCCTTCTTCTAGTTCAAGTATTATAAGCCTAACTAGTTTGACATTGATATCTCATTTTGTTCGAGGGTTATCTTGCCAATAGCCAGGCAGCCCAACAGGAATGTGGGAAAACTGTGTTTTTTATGGGCTAGGGACCCTGAAATGTGAAGAAAAAATCTCGGAGGGCGATTTTTTTAACCAAATCTAATACTTCCCCTTGTCAAAGGAATCAACAAGTCAGTCCACAAGTAGTTCTAAAAATGGAAACTCAATTTAACTTTCTCAGACTATAATAGATACTTTGTGGTAAGCCATTAACCACAAAAAATAATCAGAAAAAGAGTTTCAGAGTTATTAGTAACTCAACTCTGATATTTTACTGTAGGTACTATTTCTAAAATTGAAAATAATGAAAAATAATACTATTTTCAGATTGTTTTATTGCAAGAACCCCGAAATAGGTGTATAATGCAATATATAGAAAGTAACCATTCAATTTCCTACTTGTGAATTTAGATTAAATTTTCTTCTAAAACTGTTGTTTGGTGATATATCTAATATGAAAGCCTATATTGGTAATAAGCGAAGTTGAATAGCTAAAAGTTTTCACCTATCTTTTAGACTTTTTGGAGAAATTCAGCTGTGAAGTTTAAAACTGCAATTTGAAGGAAAATATCTTTTTAGTGTCAAGTTTTTAAACTCTCTATAGCACAAGAACACTCAGTATTATCTTAAAAATGTGTGTAGTTATTTACAAGAAAAAAGTATAATTAATTTATTTATTTATTTTTTTATTTCATTTTATAAATTTCCCGAATTAAAAATTTTGCACTTCTGTGAAGGAAACTAAAATATAATTACTAATAATATCTAATATGTATCCCGGCAGGAGGCTTTTCAGGCTAATACAATGGAAGATAGCATAATTTATTTTTATAATAATTAAATACCGAATTCTTGAAACATGTCTTTAGTAGCTATCGCCATCAGAAATATCCAATACATTTTTCTAATGCGAATATAATAATAAAAAAAAAAAATTAAAAAAACGGAAAGTTTATGGCAACTTACATGGTTTCCATGCCTTTAAATTATTGGGGGAACGCTCCAAGCGTCTCATCAAGGAAGATAATTTTAATTACTTAAATCACATTGAGGCAAAGATGCCTAATAATAGCAGAAAATTTGGCATTTTGTAGCGGCAAATGGTCATGTTGGCTTGCCCTCTAATCTGTCGTATAACATACAGACGGCAAATAATTCTAAAATATATGTAATTTGTTTGCTGAATATTTTAAAAGTATCTTTCAGCCTAAATCGAACAATGCTTCGACTAGAATTTGAACATATGGTGACGCACATGTTTATCAACTCTCTTAACCCTTTAGACATAAAAGATATTTTAGAAAAACTAGATATTGAAAAAAAACGACCAGGTGCCCGTCGGACTTGCGCAATTAGTGTTCCGTGCGTCGATTGCTTTTAAAATAAAAATTTTTGTTACGGAGGTATAAAATGATCAATGATTTCACGAAACACATCCCCATAACAAAGTTTTTTTCTGGTTTTTACTGAAAAGTGATGACCTTGAATTTTTTTTTTATATATATAAATTATGAAAAGTAATACACTAGTGATAATTTTCGTTCAATCTACACCCTCTGGAGAATATTCTAGAACTTTTTCAAAATTTTTTAGTCAGTACTTTTCGAAATAAGGGGAGACAGCGATATTTCGCCATTTTTTAAAAATAATACAAAGAAAATTCTGCGCAAATATTACATTATATATATTTTTGAATTCGTGTTTTCATAGGCTTTCATTTGACACTTCCTCGTTGACCTGGTAAATTTTTTCTTCATTTCCGATTTCACTCCCTAAAACTAACCCCTTAAGTCAAAATTTAACTTTCCGAACTACAAAGCTCTGATGAGGCCATCAATTCTTATATTAGTGCCAAATTTCTACTTTCTGTGTCAAATAGTTTCGGAGAAAATCGGGTGTGACAGACGGATAGACCGTCAGACAGACACCGAAGTGATCTTATAAGTATTCCGTACGGAACACTAAAAAGAACCACCACGTTTTATAGCTAAGTGCGTCGATAGTCGCTCTCTCTCTCTCTATTATTCAATCATTGCTAAAAAATCAAATTAGTGTATATCACTATGTCCACGTCCACTCCATATACAGCGACTTTAGCAAAGCTGTGGATAAAATTGATCACAACTTGTTGTTAAAGAAATTGGCTGAGGCGAGTGTGAAAGATACTGTCCTGCATTGTTTTGTGACTTACCGAGTGGACAGAGAGCAGCTTGGCACTAGATCAGACCTTTTTACCTCCACGTCGGGTGTACCCCAAAGTCATAATTTTTTCAAAATTCCCAGTTTTTTTTTCTACGCGGATGATCTTCAAGTCTGCAAAAAAATATCTAAGGCCGACGGCTATTATTTTTCAAAAATTGATTCAGAGAAATTTTCGTCACAAATTTAGGTTACCCTTTTATTGAACGAATAGTTCTAAAATTCTCCATCTTCTTTGTGTGATGAAGACTTTTCTCTGTTTCTCATGAAACTTTTAAATGCAGAGTGACAAGATTGTTTTTCAATATATAATCTGAGACTATTTTTACTTTATATTTCAAATATATTCCAAGAATATATAAGATTCACTGTTAATTTTTAATGAATTTTCTAAAAAATGGTTACTTTAGTGAGATTTAGCCTCTATATAACTCAAAGAGAAATAAATGAATAGATAAATAAATATTTTTTTTTTTTTTCACTAGGTTTACACTATGAAATACTGACTCCTTACCGTTAACTCAATTAAAATTTCATAGAGAAAAGCTTTTATTGGTTTATTCAAAAATATGCTAAATCAGTGATTTTTTTTTATTTTTCATTAAAAAACTTATATTTGTTTGATCGATTGGCTTTTCTCTTGTAGTCAGTCCTAGCAGTAACCCTCTGAAGACACCAACAGAGTTTGCAAGCATGGCCAGTTCCCATTTACCTTGATAACGCTTCTCAAATTCAGCTATTTATTAGTGAAAGCGTTCTCCATGTTCATCGCTAACTGAGCCCATGTTTTCCGAAAAGAAACTTAAATGGGAGTGTAGAAAATGGATTTCTAATGATATATTGCATCCTAGTTCATGATAAGCATCCAGCATTCATTTTATTCTTTCATGGAAATCTAGTGATTTGTGGTTGCCGAGGAAATCTTTCATGACATCAATAAAAGCCAACCATGCCTTTTTTTTCTATGGAACTTAGACTGGATAGAAAAAAGTGATCATCAATTAATTTTTATTATATCAGTTCCTACAAAAATTATTTTAGTATTGCTGAGCTCAGGAAATTTATTTTTGAGAAACTGAAATCCAGGTCCATCCTTACGTAACGCTTTGACAAAATTATTGATTAAACCAAGTTTGATTTGCAATGGTGATAAAATGATTTTCTCAAGTGATACCAATGATTCATTTTTAATATTATTCTGGACAAGAACGTACCCATTTCTTAAAGGCCAGTTTTGTTTTACGCAATGTTCTGAACGCGCTCTGCTATCCTATTTCCATAAGGATCTACAATATTTCGTATAGCCTGTTTGCAATCCTAAAATCAAAGCCACTACTTTTAAATCTACCCATATTTGTTATTTGAACGTTGTGTGTGCCACAGGTTTCTTTCAAATGAGCATCATACGCTACAGGCGAAGATGGAAATATGTTCTGGCAAATGATGGTAGCCTAGTGCCGACATTAAACTATCAATATCATTACAAAAAACTGAACTATCCTCTTTTGAATAAAACGTAGTTAAGGAGTTGTCACGATTTCGATAAGCTGTAATTTTAACGTGTCTGTAAAAGATTCCACTGTTTTGATCTCGATTCTAATATATCAGATTTTTCTTTGGTTAAATCTAAATCTCTAACAAGATCGTTTAGTTCTGATTGACTAATCAAATGTGGTTCTTATGCAATAGTTGGATCTTGAAATAGCTCCCCACTACAAGGAATAGGTTCGCTTTTTTTTCTATAGAACTCGATGAACTTGATGGGCTCAAAAGTCTTTTCGGTACAGGAATTTCAGGAGAATGAGATAGCGGCATTGAGACTGATGCTACATTAACATATTTCACGGAACTATTTGTTCTTTTAGAAAAACCCTTCGCACTTGTCAAATAGAAGTAACAATCGTCTGTGTGGTTTTTGGGTTCACGCGTTGGTACACCAAAAGGCATTTCTTTTATAGTATCATTGTACCAACCCGTCAAATATATATTATATTTCAAACAACATACTCGGGACACTTACGATTTATTTTGATTTTCAATTGCGGTCTTAAAATAAGCTTCATAACACTTTTCAAGCAGCGTACAGTGCGAAATTTAGGAAGTTTAGCGGAACTTTATTCAATTTTTGAAATACGTAAAATGCATAAGATTATTCATTATTTTGGTAGGTTAATATCCCACCTCTAAAACCTCATACTCAGTTTGGGGATTAACCCTGCGAAACAACTGCAAGATGCACCTGAAAGTTGCATTACTTATTCAATCATACTTTTTGCCTACAGAAAGCTATTCGATTTGTTTAAGTTAATAGAGTGGTACATACAAACGGCAAGTCAGTAGGCCATGATTTTTTCTTCATTTATTTTATAAGAGAATTGTCAATTATTGGCATTTAAATAATTGTAAAATCTTTTCTTACTCGTGTGTGATTTGTTCGTGAAAAAAGTGTAAGTAAAATTTACATTTTTAACTTCAGTGGAGACTTTAAAAAGTGATACTACATAATACCAGCTTGAAACGCACAAAATTTGAAAGGTTTTTTTTTTTTCCTCTGTTGGAAACACAAAAGATCTTCTGCGATATTTTGCGATCTTCTTTTAAATTAATTTTCCAGAATGACTTTGCAAATTTCATATAACTGCATATTCCAAAAGTGGAAGGAAGAACCGACATCGGACGCCATCATTGGTTTTGTTTTGGAAAAAATAGGCTCACCAATGCTAACATCTGACGCTCTTTGCAGTTTAAAGGCAACTCTTCGTGCCCTGGTTTGTAAAATACAAAAAAGGTGGAGGGAATCCAGTCGAAATTTAGCATCATTTCTGAATAAAAATGCTAGCTGGCTTGAAAATAATGTAAAATTTTCAAATGCTGTAAGGGATGCATTGCCTAGTGGATCGAGGACCAATGCAGGCAGACCTAAAAAAGAATTTAGGGATTGTCATCCTAAAGTGCAAAACAGAAAAGTGCATCGTCTTTTGAAGTCCGGGAGTCAAGACGAGTTAGCCAAAGCAACTGCAACAAAGCTATACCAATCTGGAAAACGAAACTCTGCAGCGATTGTCAAGGAACTGGCATCTGGTTCTCCAGAAAGGGTAGCACAATCAAGAGGGCTCGCATGTTTTCTTCAAACAGCCCACGAAAATTAACTCCAGACCAGGCTCTGGCGCTACTTATTGATGCAAACTTATCGTCAAATCAGTACAACATTGTTCGAGATCAAGCAAAAAATCACCGTTGCACTTTGTATCTACCTTATTATGTTGTAAAAGAGGCAAAGAGGTTGTGCTATCCAAAGGACATAATAATAACTGAAGTTTCAGCTGATGTATCAGTTCAGTCGCTTATAAATCATACTGTAGCAAGACTTTGTACAGGACTAGAAGGGATTCTTAGAACTTTATCAAACGTTAAAGCACTAAATATTATCGTAAAGTGGGATTGTGATGGGGCGGAACAAGTTAATTATCGACAAAAGTATATGGACAAACATAGCTCTGATGATAGTATGTTTAGTGTATCAATGGTACCAATCCAAATGTGCTCCGTAAATGATAATGGTAATAATCAGTCAGTAATTTGGAAAAACCCTGCTTCTTCTTCCACACGGTACTGTCGCCCCAAGCTCGTGGAGCAGAAAATAAAAAAAAAGTTGCAGAGAAGAAAAAATACATTCAACAAAAATTCAAAGAGGAGCTTGGCTTGCTTATAGATATGCCAAAACAGCAGACCGGAAACACAAACGATGGTAATACCGCGAGGAAATTCTTTAGAAATGCCGAAAAGTCTTCCGAAATAACTGACGTTAATTTAGATTTGATCAAGCGTTTTCATGTGCTGTTAGAGTGCCTAAATTGTGGTCTTAAAATTGACTCAGAAAAGTTCGGCGAATATGCAAGAGAAACTTTGGAATTGTATTTGAAAGAATATTTCTGGTATGCAATGCCCGTAAGTGTGCATAAAGTCCTTTGTCATGGAAAGGATATTATAGCCTCTTGCATTCTTCCGATCGGACAATTTTCTGAAGAAGCTCAGGAGGCAAGAAACAAAGACTGCAGAAAATATCGCGAACTTTTTACTAGAAAAACATCCCGAATTGACACAAATACGGATTTATTTAATCGACTGCTTATTTCATCGGATCCGTACATCGCTAGTCTTCGTAAAGCACCCAAAACCAAGTATAGTGAAGTTACGCCAGAAGTTTTAGAGTTGTTAGAAAGATTTGCATACCCATGTAATGATTGCGAGTCTTCAGACGATTGCAATGAGTTTCGTTCTAAATAGATGTCCAAAATGTTGTTACAAAATGTATGTTTTTTTTTAAATTGTTCTATAATAAAAAACACAAATAAACTGAAAAACTTTAAATAAAACACATTAATTTTTATTAAAAATTTTAAAAAACCAACAAATAGAACTGTTTTACTGGTTTAAATAATTAAGTTCCAGTAAACTCAAGAAATTTCGCACTGTGCAGCGGGGAAATTGGCTTTTTTCACTTTTAGGCGTAAATTTACCACAGACATAATTAACACAAACGCGTGGCGTTTTGTATATTTAGTACTAATCTAAATGTTTTGATCATATTTATACACGGAAAAGTAACATTTTTATGACTAACCTCAAACAACTGATATGAGGAGTAAATAAAACTACTAGTTTTGTAGATTATGAGATGTGATGTCGACATAAAACCATTTTTGTGTACTAGATGTACCTAATACGAATCACTATACGAGATGTTGGTGAATTTTTTAGTGTTGTATAATGTTATCATAACAGAGAACAGAGTAACCGTTTAAATAGTTTATCGGAATTAATTGGGAACATAGCTGGACAAAGTGTTCATTTAAGTGGAAAAGTGAACAAAATTAAATTTACCTTTTAGATATTTTGTGAGCTCAACTTAATTAGCACTGGAAAATAATTAGTATTTATAGTATATTTAAGACAGAATTAACAGTTTTTTAGCATTTTCGGTTTTTTTCGACCTACTTGTCAATTTTAGTTCTGGTTTTTTATTGAAATATACAAAAAAACGAAAGAAATTAATGTGGATCGCTAAAGCAATTGACTGACTCCTAGTAGTTGAGTAGGTGAAACTAACAGCATCGAAAATAATTCATAGAAGTTGAATTAAAATAACTATTTTTGCAGATGCTACCACCTGCTCAAAAGACCATTTTAGATGTGGTAATGGAGAGTGTATATCAAGATTATGGATATGTGATGGTGATAATGACTGCAATGACACCAGTGATGAGAATGAGCAGCTATGTAACAAAAGTAAGTTGGAGGAGCTAATAGTAGATAATAAGAAATAAAAAGAGTAGTTAACAACATTACCTGACGCTTTTTAAGTAAATAAAAGGTATTGTTTATGTCCTACTAATGAAAGCAATTAGATCAGAAGTACAAATCTGTTTTCATTCTTCTGTTTTGATTACATTTTGTTACATATATATATATATATATATATATATATATATATATATATATATATATATATATATATATATATATATATATATATATATATATATATATATATATATATATATATATATATATATATATATATATATATATATATATATATATATATATATATATATATATATACATATATATATATATATATATATATATATATATATATATATATATATGTATATATATATATATATATATATATATATATATATATATATATATATATATATATATATATATGTAACAAAATGTAATCAAAACAGAAGAATGAAAACAGATTTGTACTTCTGATCTAATTGCTTTCATTAGTAGGACATAAACAATACCTTTTATTTACTTAAAAAGCGTCAGGTAATGTTGTTAACTACTCTACTACTATACATATATATATATATATATATATATATATATATATATATATATATATATATATATATATATATATATATATATATGTATATATATATATATATATATATATATATATATATATATATATGTATATACACATATATATATATATATATATATATATATATATATATATATATATATATATATATACATATATATATATATATATATATATATATATATATATATATATATATATATATAAATATATATATATATATTTTTCATCGTCATCAACATTAGCTTATTTCATCCATAGTGGATCCCCAAGTTGTCTCCAATGAGCTTTGTTGTTTGCCTTTTGCATCCAATCGTGTCCTGCTAATCTTTTTATGTCGTCCGTCTGTGGTCTACTTCTGCATCTTTTGTGTTCTCTAGGCCTCCATTGAACTATACGGCGTGTCCATCTGTTATCATTCTGCCTTGCGACGTGCCCCGCCCAAGTCCAGCTTAACATACACATTGGTTGTATTACATCTGTCATTTTTAATCTTCTTCGTATCTGGATGTTAGGAATACGATCTTAGAGTCTAATATTTAGCATTTTCCTCTCCATTGCTCTTTGGGTTACCTGGAGTTTATGTATTATACTTTTATTTAAAGCCATATGTTAATACCGACAGTACATATTAATCGAATACTCTGGCTTTTATTGTATTTGGGATGTCCAATTTAAATGTAGATTATAACTTTTCGAACGCAGACCAAGCTAACGAGGCTCTTCTATCCAAGTCAGTAAATTATTTTTTGATATTACAATTTTTAGACCTATTTCTCGAGACTTGTTATTTAATTCCCTCAGCCTTTCTTGTAATTCTTATTTTCTGTTGACGATGAGAGTGATATCATCTGCGAACCCTAAGTGATTTAATAGTTCACCGTCTATTAGCATTCCTTTATTTTCCCACTTTAGCGATTTGAACATGTCTTCTAGAGTCACAGTGAACGGCTTTGTGGATATCGAGTCGCCTTGTCTAATTCCTCTTTTAATTTTGATTTTATTTGTTTTTTCTTCAAGCATTATTTGTAATGTGGTATTTTTATATATGTATTCAAGAAGAATTGTGTACCTTTCATCGACTCTGCTGTTACTTAAGGCGTTAAGGACTGCCCATATCTCTGCCGAATCAAATGCTTTTTCGTGGTCAACCATTGCTATCCACAAGGTGACCTTATATTTATTTGTTTTTTCCACTATTATTCTAATTTTTACTGTGCTGTATCCCCGTCTAAATCCCGCTTGTTCACGTGGTTGATAATCTAAATTGTTCGTTAGTCTATACGTTATAATTCTAGTGAGGATTTTGTACAGTACCGAAAACAGGCTGATGGGTCTGTAATTCTCCAATTTAAATTTGTTTCCCTTTTTAAATACAACAACAATCAAGGCGTTTACCCAAGGTGTTGGTATTTTACTTTCTATGAGGCATCTGTTAAATAGAGCTTGAAGAGATTGTATTATCGATGCTCCTCCATACTTTATCATTTCTACAGTTATTTTTATCGTCCCCTGGTTCTTTGTTATTGTACATATATTATAGGGCTTTCATTAATTCATCCGTTGTTATATCGGGAATTTCTTCAGATCCCACATTTCTTATTATCACTCTATTTCCTACTTCTTTCCCGGGCGGTGGCGATATTTTCGTGTCATACGGTGTTTGATAATATTTCTCTGTAGCTTGCTTTATCTCTTTGATTTGTCCGATCTCTCTAACACAAATTAAAAAATGAAAAAAATAATATACAATAAATAAAAAAAATAAATTTTACTTACGTGGTTGGAGTTACCATAGGTTAAAAGCTGGAATAAAATTATTTATAATATTTAAATCAATACATCTCAGAAATTATTCACATGCAGGACGGACAATTAAAAAACGTGTATATATATTAAACGGAAACATCACAATGTATCTGTTTTGAACTATTTCGTTCTGTGTGCCTTTGCTTATAAAAAAGAACAATAAACATATTTAAGTATTTTTTTTTTTAAATTTTGCTATATAGATAGTGGAAATCAATATACAACTTATTTGATGTGGGAGTGAATTTATGGATAATACGAGGATCATGAGAAAGTGTGTGGTTCCAGCTAATTTCAACTGTCAGTTTTTAAACTACCATTATTAAAACAATTTACAAAAAATTTTACTTAAATTTCTTATATTGAATTTCTCGTTCACAGATTCTTTGTTTTTTTTTATATAAAAAGCATTTCTAGTATTTCTATTTTTTTGGGTTCGATTCCTAAAATTTTTGTTGCATTGAAATCAAATTTGTGTGCTGTTTGTTCCTCATGTTTGCTTAATGCTGTTACATTTTTTTTTTATTATAACGGTGTCTATTTAAAACAGGCTTTTAGATATTGTGTACTTTGTATGTATGTATCCTCCATTACAGTGTGTTTGCAAATCTTTAGGAATTTTAGCTTTTAGTCTGCTGAAATTTCCTAAGTTGTGTCCTTTGTGGCAAAGAAAGATGTCTTGTTTACTGAAAACTGCTTTAATTTTTCGTTATATTCATATATATATATATATATATATATATATATATATATATATATATATATATATATATATATATATATACATATATATATATATATATATATATATATATATATATATATATATATATATATATATACTAGCAGTGCCCGCGGCTCCGCTCGCGTGGACTTGATTCACTACTATCGTCACTGCTTATTCCTTATATTACCTAACGTAATAAAAAATCTGCCATTATTTCCTCTTATCTCCCATTATTTTTCCTTATCTCCCATTATCTCTCTTTATAATTTCCATTATCTAGACTTATCTCTGCTCATTTCCCATTTTTTCTCCTTATCTCCCATTATTTCTCCTTATCTCCCATTATCTAGGCTTATCTCTACTTATCTCGTAATATTTCTTCTTATCTCCCATTATTTCTCCTTATCTCCCATTATCTCACCATAACTCCCATTATCTAGACTTATCTCCGCTTATCTCCCATTATTTCTCCTTATCTCCCATTATTTATACTTATCTCCCATTATCTCACCTTATCTCCCGTTATCTAGGATTATATCGAATTATATAGAACATATGTATAAATTTATAAAAACACGTAAATTGAATAAGTGGTTCTCAAGTGATAAGCGCGCTAATGGACAGACAGACAGGCAGAGAGACGTTGCATTTTATATATATTAAATTCTTTGCAACATGATACTGTTCCATATTTAATGGTTTAGGCAGTGTATTGCAAGAGAACGCGCTAACGGTAACCTTTTTTTCCGACTTGATTCACTATTATCGTCACTGCTTATTCTTTATGTTACCTAATACAATAAAATATATCCTATAACTTGGCCAGAGAACATATGTGTGTTTTAAAAAAAGCACGTAACGCACTAACGGACAAAGACAGATAGACAGAGAGACGTTGCATTTTATATATCTTATAGATAGATAACCTGGCCAGAGAACATATGTATGTTTTAAAAAAAAAGTACGTAAATCGGATAAGTGGTTTTCCAGTGATAAGCACACTAACGGACAGACAAACAGACAGAGATACGTCGCATTATATATATATATATATATATATATATATATATATATATATATATATACATATATATATATATATATATATATATATATATATATATATATATATATGTATATATATATATATATATATATATATATATATATATATATATCATAGATGTAATAAAATATATATCTATAACCTGGTCAGAGAACATATGTATGAATTTAAAAAATTACGTATATCGGATAAGTGGTTCTCGAGGAATAAGTGCACTAACGGACAGACAGACAGACGTTGCAGTTTATATATATTATAGATATAGATTATTATTATTATTATTATATAACCTGGCCGAAGAATATGTGGATGAATTTAAAAAAAGACACGTCAATCGGATAAGTGGTTCTCGCGTAATAAACACAGTAATGGACAGACAGACATACAGAGAGACATTGCATTTTATATATATTATAGATTATATATATATATATATATATATATATATATATATATATATATATATATATATATATATATTTAATTTTTTTTTTCTGAACTATTTTGGTGATATCTGTTTTGATGATTCTTGGGGTTGCAGTAGATAACAAAATACACTTATGTGGACATAATTTATTTATATTTCCGCAATACGCAGCCTTCGTCAGAATAGTTGCCTTCGTCAGAACAAAGATGTATATTTAAGGTGAAACAAGTTAATATAATAACAAATTATAAATACTTTTTCTTACCTTCAACAACTTTTTAGGTCGACACCAGTTTGCACTGATGAAAACTGTTGGCGTTCTGAATTTTAAAGAAACAATGAGGACATGTTTCATTGGTGTTATGTTCAATACCTTGTGTTTTAATGCATGTCTCCCTAATTATTTGTTCAGTACAAAGTATTTATAATTTATTACTATTCTAACTAATTAAGAATTTGTGTGATTCTAAATGTTATTCTGATAAAGGCTAAATATTTCCGAAACTTAAATATACTATGTCCACATAAGTGTATTTTGATATCGAACGACTGAAAACCCAAGAATAAATTACAATATTTATGATAGCCCTGAAGTTACTATCCACACCACCAATTTTAAAGAAATCAACATTGAAGTATCTCTCTACGTTAGCTATTAAATACATTTAAAAGTTACCCTTAGTCTCTCTTCCCAACCCAATTCTTATAATTGCGACATGACTTTGTCAAAAAACAAAACAATTCAATGGACAATGTTGTATGGTTGCAAGTTGATATAATCTTTCAAGTTTTATTTCACGGCCTACTTGTACAGGGTGGTCCAAATTGGACAATTTTAAAGGTAAACCCCTTTATCTAAAGGAGATAGACGAAAACTGATATATTTTTCTGAGACTCAATTTTTATGATAAACTCAATGGTGAAAACCGCATATCGATATCTAGTACTGTTTCAGATATACAGGGTGTTTTTTCAAAAATCTGCATTTTGAAAAAATGTTTGTAATTCTTTTTCTATTGAAAATTTTTGTTTTCTGTAAAAACATTATCGAAGAACTTTTTCACGTAGATTTCGACAGTGTAAGTTACATTTTTTTACAACTAATATTTTAATAGTTATTAACGCAAAAATATATTTTTTAAATGGGATACCCTGTATTTTTTTCCTCATCCGAATAGAGCTTTAAATTACCATTCTAAAAATATAGCACATTTTATATTTTGCTTAAATCTACTTCAAAATACAAAGGTTTTCAATTTTTAGGCGAGTTTTAAATGCACATTTTGTGAAGTAGACTTTGGACGGAGCGGCAATATCAATTGTTGACCGAGAGCAGTCAAATCGTAAAAAAAATTCCCAGAAGTAACTCTAAGAGTCATAACTACAACGAAATTTACGAAATGGTATAGTACTTAAAACTACGTAGAAAATAAAACAAAACAACAATAAAACAATTTATTCCGAGTAAAGCGAACTAAAACAAAACAATTTTCTATAAGAGATGTTCGAAATGTCGACCAGTTTCATTTACACTTTAGGCAGCACCCTTTCTGGACACTTCTTACCGAGTTGATTAGTTCAAGAGGAGTAAGAACTGCAAAACTTTGTATCACAGCGTCTTCTAACTCTTGCCTGGTGTTTGTCGGCAATTTAAAAATTAGGTCCTCCAATCTTCCCCCGAGATAAAAGTCCATGGGTGTTAAATCCGGTGACCTTGCCAGCCAACGGTTCGGACCTTCGTTAGCTATCTAGTTATTTTCGAAACTGGTCGATAAAAAATTACTGATAACTGCAGCGTTATGAGAGTGTGCCCCGTCATGTTGAAAAAATATATTTCTAAGGTCCATTAACGGCAGTTCATCAACAAGAGGTTCTATTTGCTGCCTTAAAATTTCTAAATATTTCTGAGAGGTGAGTGTTTCCTTCGTAAATAAATGGATCTATAACCCTACCTCTAAAAAATTCCTGCCCACACATTAAATCCAAATCTGCCTTGATTTCTTTGCCCCACAACCAAATGAGGATTTTCTTGTGCCCACGTATAAGAATTGTAACGGTTAAAAATACCTGTATTGCTTACATAAGCTTCGTCTGTCCAAATGCAATTAAATGAAAAATTCGGAACAGGATTACAATTCTCCAGAAACCATTGGCAAAAATCGATACGTCGTTGAAAATCTCCGCCTCTAAGGTGATGAACTTTTCTTGTCCTATATGGCCTGAATTTGTGCTTCTTCAAAGTACGACTTATGCTAGTTCTTGGTAATCCAGTGGATTCTTTTAACTGTCGGGTTGAAGTGTTGGGAGTATTTCCGATAGTACCCAAAACTACTATTTCTTCTCCTTATCCTTGTTTGATGTATAATTTTTGGGTCTTTTCTTTTCAAACTGGCCACTATTAACTAGGTTATGTCACAATCGAGCGAATATATCCTTGAATGGTTGCCGCCTCTCTGGGTACCGTTCGTGGTACAAATTACTTGCCGCTTCCGAATTTTCTCCGGTTGGTATGAAACACACTATTATATCACATTTTTCGTAATTTTCAAACTTCATTGCGATTTATTTGACAATTCAATAACTGATCCTGAAGTAAAATTTGACAACTACGAGCAAACAATTGAATTAAGCCATATGGCCGCCTCGTCCAAAGCCTACTTCACAAAATGTGCATTTAAAACTCGCGTAAAAACTGAAAACCTTTATATTTTGAAGTAAATTTAAGCAAAATTTAAAATGTGCTATATTTTTAGAATGGTAATTTAAAGCTCTATTCGGATAAGGGAAAATATACAGGATATCCCATTTAAAAAATATATTTTTGCGTTAATAACTATTAGTTGTAAAAAAATGTAACTTACACTGTTGAAATCCACGTGAAAAAGTGCTTTGAGAATGTTCTTACAGAAATCAAAAATTTTCAACAGGAAAAGAATTACAAACATTTTTCCAAAATGCAGATTTTCGAAAAACACCCTGTATATCTAAAACGATACTAGATATCGATAAGCGGTTTTCACCATTGAGTTTATCACAAAAATTGAGCCCCAGATACTGACATCAGTTTTCGTCTATCTCTTTTAGATAAAAGGGTTTACCTTTAAAAGTGTCCAATTTGGAACACCCTGTACAATTATTAGAATTAACAAGAGCTGTTTTTCGATATAGGGTGGTAATAATTATAGTCAATTTGTTGGTGTAACCAAAATTAGTTAGGTGACAAAAAATTGACTTTGGTACTAATAGTCAGACGGTTTAATACTACAGCTTTCCAAGCAATTTACTATTTAAAAAATTTAGGGCTATCGTAAAATGGTTAGTCTGGAAACTCAAATTAATGTAAAAAAATAGACTTCATTATATCAGAAACTTGATATTTGGTATAGAAAATGGTAGACGAAAGTCTATAGAATTCTCCGTAGAATTCAAAAAATATATAGGATTTTTCGTTTGAAATAGAAAAATACCCAGTCTAGTGTTCGTCCTTTGCATAGCACCACTATTGCTCCAGTTCAGGGGAGTGATGACATTCTTGGCGCCTGTGATAATAAAATGACTTCTCTTGTAATAATGGATTTTGATAGGGTTTTCGATACTTTAGATTACGCAATGCTGTTATAAAACGTTAATATATTCGCTTGGGAGACAATGCAGTAAAATGTTTTAGGAGCTATCTCCAGAGCAGAAAGCAAAGTGTTAAAATTGGTAATAATTATTTTGAGTTTATTTTTCTTAATAGAGGTGTATCACAAAGCAGTATATTGGGTCCTTTATTATTTTTATTATATTCAGCCGATTTTAATAAATACTTAAAATTTTGTCCATCTCATCAATATGCTAATGAGACATAACTGTATTATTCTCTCTCAACACAAAATATATATGATATGGCTGGAAAAATAAATGAAGATTTGAAGACTATCTTAGAAATGTCCCAGTGTTATGGTTTGTTACTTGAGGACAATAAGTCAAAACTGATCCTGTTTGGATCTCACAGTCAGATGGTATCACGGAGTGACGACTTCAGGATAGAGATTCATGGTACGATATTAACACCGTCAGATACTTTGCAAAACCTAGGAGTAATATTTGATTTACAACTCTGATTCGACAAGCACTTTCTAATTATTATTAAAATTTATAATTATCGTTCAAAAGATGTATCCTGGACGAATATTTCAGGATCTAGGAGGGCACTAAATTGTTTATTGTGGGTGCGCGAGGTTAAGTACGGTGTTTCTGTGCAGTCATAGCATAACAGCAGTTTTTTTTATCTTTGTCCTAGTTGATGTTGTTCTAAGTATGTAAATATCTAAGTTTAATTACTGACGTCATTTAATTTTTAAGCCGGACGGTTAGATGACGGTTTTGGGCTAGATCTCGTTCTCTATCCAAATATTTTTTTGTATTATTTATTGTATATATATATATATATATATATATATATATATATATATATATATATATATATATATATATATAAAAAGAAATCTATACCTACTTATTAAAAAAAAATGTATGTTTAAATATAGGTATTTTTAGTGTTCCTTACGGAATACTTATAACATCACTTCGGTGTCCATCCGTCCGTGTGTCTGCCTGTCACACCCGATTTTCTCCGAAACTATTTAATATTCAAAGTTGAAATTTGGTACTAATATAGGAATTGATGGCCTCATCAGAGCTGTGTAGTTCCGAAAGTTAAATTTTGAATTAAGGGGTTAGTTTTGGGGGATAAAATCGGAAGTGAAAAAAAAAATTTTTACTAGGTCATCGAGTGGTGTGTCAAATGAAAGCTTGTAAAAACACGAGTTCAAAAATATATATAATGTAATACTTGCGTACACTTTTCTTTGTATTATTTTTAAAAAATCGCGAAAGATCGTTTTCCTCTCCTTATCTCGAAAAGTACTAATCAAAAAATTTTGAAAAAATTCTGAAATATTCTCCACAGGGTGTAGATTAAACGAAAATTATCACGAGTGCATTACCTGTAATAATTTATCTGGTATATAAAAAAAAACAAAAATTTTAAGGTCATCAGTTTTCAGTAAAGAACGGAAACAAACTTTATTGAAAACTCATTTGGGGTGTGTTTTGTGAAGTCATTGATCATTTCATACCTCAGTAACAAAAATTTTTATATTAAAAGCAATCAACGTACGGGACACTAATGCCGCAAGTCAAACTTGCACTTACTTGACCGGTTATTTTAACTGAACTTAGGGAATTAGATATTTTAGCACATAAACATAAAATATTACATATTTTTGTTAAAAACTGTGTAAGAATATTTAAGTATAATCTATGTACCAACAAATGTCACCCTAAGAACAAATTCCATGGGTAATAAATCATATGATTAATTGATTTAGAGATCAATTACTAAAATTCGGAGTCGTGAAGCTCGTTTTTAAATCAAACCAACAAAATGTACGAAGGCTAGTTTTAACGTTGACTATAATTTACTTTCTTAATTTAAAAGAACCTTCCAATTTGCCTGTTATCAGTGAACTGTTTCAAATTTTTTCACCGTAGTTATTTTATTTTTTATCATACCAACATATAGAAAATATCATATGATATATTAAAAGGTTTAAAATCTCTTAGATAGATAATTTGAATTTAACAACCATTTTCGAACATATTGGCTTACAGCTTGTGACTAGTTATTTTGTCAAGAAGATGTGAAGTCTATATTTACGGCCAATATATAACGCTAATTTTCTAAAATTGAACCTAAATTTATCAACATGTAATAATTTTTCTTTATAAGTTTGGTTCGTTTTGTTTGCAGATATACTTTACCGAACTAATATGGCGAACCTGTCTTTAATGCTTTATTACACAGCTCCCCCAAAAAAAAGTGGGGTATACTTTTGATGCGATATATCAGATCCGTAGTATTTTTGCCCGCTGATCAGACGTCAGAATATCGCCATCACATCTCAATTTTTTTCTAACCTCAAAAAATAGGTAAAAATTAGTAAAAATTAAGAAAAATATACTCCTAAAAAATTGATTCAAGCTTTTTCATGAATCCAAAGATGTATTAATATGTATTCGGACACGCTAAGCTAATATTCATCGGTTGGATTGAGCCATACAGTTCTGTTTTCTTTCTAACCTCAATAAATCAGGCAGATATAGTGCTTCTCGAATGCATAACGAATTCAAATTAAAATTCAACCAACCCTTACCAAATTTGGTACACGGGGATTTTTTGGGTCGCTGATCACCAATCTGAGGTTAGATTTGCAAAATTCAAGATGACAGATGTTTTCGCGCCATTTTGAACGCCGAGAAAATTCATCGGTCGATTTTTATTCTTCTACCTGCATCCAGGGCACCTCCACGTGGTGACGGTGGGCAACGGTGTTACTCCACTAGCAGAGTCCCTGGATAACGGCTTAGATGCCGTCATGGCAGGTAGAAGAAAGAGAATTACGATGCAGGGACTCAGAAACCCAGTATCGGCGGTTGGTCAGGGTGGGAAAGCGGGCTCGCAGCCGTCGTCATCCAGCGACCGTAGCTCTTCATGTGTGGGTGACTTGGCTCATGTAGAGTATAATGCTACAAGAGAACGGTCTCACGGTACGAGGACTTTTCATAAGTGCGATAAAAACAGTTTGTTATATTTGCTGTCAACACGTATTGAGTAAAATGGGGTCACCGATAACGGATAAGATTAAAACCTTATATAAGGATTGTTTTAACATTGAAATACAGCACCAGGATACAGATTGGGTTCCCTACATCATTTGCCGTTCTTGCAAAATAATGTTGTACATCAATAAGAAGGCGATTAAATATTCCAGACCAGGAATATGGAATAGACCATACAGTGAAAATGATTGCTACTTTTGTATGAATGTTGTATCTAGGCATAACCGAAAAAATAAAAGCACTATTACTTATAACGATGTTTCGACAGTAACAAGACCAACTAAACTAATTCCGCCTCCTGAACCACTTGATGCTGATGTTATGGAAACAAATGATTTCACGTTATCAGTTCATGCCGAAAACATTGAGACTGTCGAAAAAGATTCAAACACTGTTACTAATGAATGTTCTAGTGCCAACCTATCATATACTAGTGACACAGATAAAGAATTTCTACCATACAACCGTAAACCAGAACCAATACTCGTATCACAGTCAGAACTTAGTGATCTAGTCAGAGATTTAGGCTTATCCAAAGATGGTTCAGAGCATCTTGCTTCCTTTTTAAAGAAAAGACATTTACTTAAGCCAGAAGCTACGATTTCTTATTATAGAAACAGAGATGAAGAATTTCGAAAATATTTCACAATGGACGAGGAATTGTCACTTTCATATTGCACCAATGTAAAAGGTCTAATGGATGAATTTCAAAATAACTCATACGATCCTGAAGAATGGAGACTGTTCATTGATTCTTCTAAACGGAGCATTAAGGCAGTTTTGCTGCATAATACCAACGTTTACGCTCCCATTCCGATTGCTCATTCCACAGTTATGGAAGAGCAATATGAAAAAATGAAGCAGCTTTTGATAAAAATAAAATATGCTGATCATAACTGGAAAATTTGTGGAGATCTGAAAATTGTAACAATATTGCTTGGCCAACAGTCAGGGTTTACACTTTATCACTGTTATAAATGTCTGTGGAATAGCAGAGACAGGGAACGTCATTATAAGAAAAAAATTTGGCCAACAAGAGAATCGTTCACTCCTGGTGAAAATAATGTATTGTTTCCACCATTGGTAGATCCAGGAAAAGTTCTTATTCCCCCGCTTCACATTAAGCTTGGACTTATGAAGCAATTCACGAGAGCATTAGATACAAACGGCCCATGTTTCAAATATTTGCATAAAAAATTTCCGAAATTTTCTGAAGCTAAAATTAAGGCAGGCGTATTTGACGGGCCACAAATAAGAAAATTGTTTCAAGGTTCATTATTTGTTACTAAAATGAATAAAGTTGAAAAAGCTGCTTGGCTTAGTTTTAAAGAAGTCGCAACAAACTTTTTGGGAAATAATAAAAGTCCTAAGTACAAAGAAATAGTCGAGAAAATGGTAAAAAAATTTTCAAACATTAGGTTGCTTAATGAATCTAAAATTACATTTCCTGGACTCCTACATCGATGATTTCCCAGATAATCTTGGTGACTACTGTCTGATTATTTGAGGTTAGAAAGAAAACAGAACTGTATGACTTAATCCAACCGATGAATATTAGCTTAGCGTGTCCGAATACATATTAATACATCTTTGGATTCATGAAAAAGCTTGAATCAATTTTTTAGGAGTATATTTTTCTTAATTTTTACCTATTTTTTGAGGTTAGAAAAAAATTGAGATGTGATGGCGATATTCTGACGTCAGATTCGTGATCAGCGGGCAAAAATACTACGGATCTGATATATCGCATCAAAAGTATACCCCACTTTTTTTTCGTGGGGCTGTGTTATCAATAAGATCAGGAGAATGCAATGTAATATATATTATACCCATAACATATGCCAGTAGCATATACATACTGTACTTAGTGTAGGTCTCAGATGAGTATAATAAAACTCAAAACGATTAATTAGGACAACTAGATTTTTTTCTCTTTAAAAACAGCAAAAGATGGCTTGCGCCATGCAACTTATCATGCTCAACTTATCGAATCTTTTAAGGGAAAAGTCGCTTTTCGGATGTTAACCTTCAACTAAAGACCGTTGCAGGTACAACGATAAAGTATAATAAAAATCACTAAAATTAGTAAAGCAAATCCAGTTGCAGCAACTAGTTGATACAACTAATGTCATCGAGATACATTAAAGTCCAAAGAAATTAGGAATACAGAGGGAAAAATCTAGGATAGTTGTCCAAGAGAATCTTACTATAATTCTTAGCTCATAGTTCTGCAAAAATAAATTTCTAGGAAATAAATAAAAATATATATTTTATAGACAAAACAACTTGTTCCGGAGAGAGTTTTCGGTGTAGAAATGGAGACTGCATAACATGGCGATGGGTCTGTGATGGTGATAATGACTGCGTTGACAATAGCGATGAGGATGAGCAGTTATGTAATAAAAGTAAGTTAGAATTTACTTATCAAGGCTTATAAGCACATTCGTGGTTTAAGTCAGACGACCAAATATTTTGTTAACAACAACCGACATGGAGACGACAAGTGCAATTTGTGATATACTTCATCGAAACTAAATTAGAATAGCTAGAAAAGATATAAGGGATGTTAGTAGTTACTAATAAATCAGTTAAAACAGCTGACTGGAACCACAGAACCACAAATTTGTTTTTAGGCCTTGACTTGTAAAGTAATCCTGTAAAGTGATTATAAGTTACCTCTAACTAGATGGCCAACAAAGAATATGGGCTTACTGTTTATTGTCTTTAGGGTTACCATGCTCAAGTCCTAATTGAACGTTTTACTTTTTTGGATGTGTCAGCTTATAGTTACCGCTAATACCCGTGAGATATTTTTAGCCTCAACATTTACTCACTTTAAAAATGTATTAGTGAACATGTATGTGAAAACTTAACGTCAAGGTGAATATTTTTATGATTTCAAAAATTGCAGCTTTTAAGATCTCAAGCCTTTTCTGGCCTTCTTTGATTGGAACGCGTTGTTGACCAAATGTTATTGATTCTTTTGAGCTGTTTTACAATATTTGTTACACTGACATTTTAAGATAGGTGCCACTTAAACGGAATATAAGTTGTAACTTTCTAATTGGATGGACTGTTGGCTAAGCTACGCTCTTGTGGTATGTCTGAAAAGTTCTGTTCGTGGGTCTCATGTTTCCTCAGAGAGCGTTCTTTACGAGTGGCGGTCGACGGATTTCTCTCTAACACCTGCGCTATCAACGTCAGTGTGCCCCAAGGCTCCATACTGTCTCCTACTCTCTTTCTCATTTACATTAACGATCTGCTGGAAAAGACCGGGAATCCAATCTACAGCTTTGCAGATGACAGTACTCTTATCTCTTCGTTCACTTTGAACGCTCGGACATCGGCTACTCAGGCAAATATCCGCAGACAGCAGGAGGTCGTTCAACTTAACAAAGACCTGGAAGAAATTCTATCTTGGGGTGACAGTAACCAAGTGAAATTTAACGCTACAAAAACCCAGGTGGCTGTTTTTTTTCTAAAAAAGTTAACGTTGCTGAACCCGACATAGTTATGTCGGGGCACTCAATTTGTCGGGCGTTAATTTGGGAGCAAATATTGTATGTCCTGGCATGAACATGTTGCAGGCATAGGAAGGAGAGCTTCTCAAAAGTTGGGAATATTATTTCGAACCAGAAAGCTTTATACTCCACAACAACTGTTAATTCTTTACAAAGCTCAAATTCGATGAACTATGGAATACTGCTCCCATGTTTGGGGCTCCGCTCCCAAGCATACACTGCATTTGTTGGATTCTGTTCAGAGAAGAGCTGCTCGTCTGATTGGAGATCCGGAACTGATCGGCGGCCTTGATTCGCTGGAACATCGAAGAACGGTTGGCGACTTGAGTCTGTTCTGCAAGTATTTTCAAGGAAAGTGTTCGAAGAATGTAGCCCGCTTAATTCCTTCCAGAGAGGTGCATGTTAGAAATACACGTCGCGCTAATACTTCACATCCGTATGAGGTTCAGCTTGTTACTCCGCGTACAACGCTTTTCAAGCAGTCTTTTATATGGAGAACATCATCCCTTTGGAATAATTTGCCCAGGGCTGTATTTCCCACCGAGTACAATTTACAGCGATTCAACAACAACGTGAATCGCCTTTTCCGCACACATGCCGTTCCTGGAGCGCTTTAGGGACTTTCCTGCAGCACGTGTGCTAGACCCATAAAAAAAAATTATTTCAGTGCTCAATTGAGGGACCTAATTATTGAAAAAAAATTGTCCCTAGGTTATATAGGCCATCAGGGTCTCGGATGAATCAACAGTGGATACTAGAGAATTAAAATTATCTTTACTTCTTATGAGAATTAGTTCTTGTTGGGAAATCTAAATTATTTTGTTATAATCTTCAAAAAATCCTGAAAATATCTTTAATAGGTGACATAAAGAAATATTTCTTACATCATCGCTCTCAATTTTTTCTCCCGATTTTGCTTTTGGATACTATCCTCCATTTTCTGTGTTTGCTCTTTGAGTTTGATAAGATAGGTAAACCTTAGGTGCAGAAGTTGTACCGATAACTCAAACAGAATCGACAGTAACACCATTTAAAACATAATGTAATTCTTTAAATAAGAATGCTGCTGCATTGGTAATTAATACTGTGTTTTCTAATGGAGTATTGTCTTCTCTAGTTACTTGTAATTCTAAATAAATTGCACTTTTGTAAGGTAGAGGATATTCACCTCTTTATTATATATCATTGCGTCCTAGTTTTGGACATAATAGGATCCAAAAAAAGTACTTCCCAGTTTAAACTTGATTTATCCAAAAGAAAATTTTTGACATTCAAAGATTCCATTTGTTGTTTAAGTTTAAAACCAAAACTGTTCGATTTATTATTGTTAACCTTTGTGACTTTGTTTTATTACTAAATAAAATCACTTTGCTCTTTTTCTTTTTAAGTTTTTTTTTTATACTAAGCTTCGTAATAAAATTTAAGATCTCAAGCCTTTTCTGGCATCCTTTGATTGGAACGCGTTGTTGACCAATCCAAATGTGATTGATTCCTTTGAGCCGTTTTACAATATTTTTTACAATGACACTTTAAGATAGAAGCTACTTAAACGGAATATAATTAGTAACTTTCTAGTAATTTCAGTGCTCAATCGAGGGACCTAATTATTGAAAAAAAATTGTGCCTAGGTTATATAGGCGATCAGGGTCTCGGATGAAATCTGCTCAATTTACTGATCTACGTGCTCATTTTACACAACATATTAAACGCGATTATAAAAGATATGTTCAGATAATGGAGCGTAATGTATCTGAAGGTCCTGGAAGCTCTTAGAGCTATGTCAACAAACAGAAAAATAACCAGTCTGGATATATGTTCTATGATAACAAAACGACTAATAATATTTAGGGTTAATGTGGGTTTCTTTCGGGAGTTGGTATTAACTTCCTGATCTTTCGTTGACACTGCGGTCAACATTTTCAAAGGCGATGTAGCAGTGGTCGAAGGTTTCTTCTTGACTGTTCCCTGTCAACTGTCTTCGACGATGTAGCGCTGTCTGGTTTTGCGTATTCCGGAGTAGGCATGGCCCTGTGACATTTCCCTGTTTCTTAACGTTTTTGTTTGTCGTAATGCGGGCTTCTAAGTTTTGCTGAGAATAAGTTCTTCGTCTTTTTTATTAAAATTACGGTTGTGTTTGTGGATTTCAATAGCCTATCTGTATAACCTCGTGTAGTAACTCGATACTTGGCTAGAACTTGAGTCTGGTCGAACAGTATTTTGGTCTTCCTGGGTCAACGTGTGCTCAGCTACGGCAGATTTATCTGTATGTCATAGTCGGCAATTCCCTTTGTGTTCAGCTAGCCGTATATTAATGCTACGTTTCGTTATACCAACATAGACTGAACCACTGCTGCATGGAATTGGATATACGCCTAGAGCGGAAAGTGGATCTCTCTGATCTTTGACCGATCTTAGACTTTGTTTTATTATCTGTGTTGGCCTGGATGTGGTATTAATATCGTGCCGACGTAGCGATTTTCCAATTTGGTCCGTTAAATTTTTCACAAAAGGCAAGACAACTTTTTGACATTCAGTGGATTGTTTGTCTTTGTTGTCCGTTTTTGTAGTTTTGATTCTGACGAGTGGCTCTTTCTATTTCTTGGCGAGAGTAATCGTTGTTCTGTAAGGCTGTTTTTAGATGTTCTAATTCATTTGGCAGGTGTTTTGGTTTGCATATTCGGATTGCTCGGCCTTTCAAAGTTTTTATTATCCCTTTTTTTGTTTAGGGTGATAATTCAAGACCTTGTTTAAATATCTGTCAGTGTGTGTTGGTTTACGATACATTTTGTGATTCAATTTTCCATTGTCTCCTCTTTCAATTAGTATGCCTAGAAAAGCGATTTGTTTGTCTTTTTTCTTCTTAATGGTGAATTGGATTCTATTGTTAATTGAATTCAGGTGTCTCAAGAACTCGTCCAGATCGTATTCCCTATGGCTCCATATAACAAATGTATCATCAACATATCGAAACCAGTGAGATGGCCGCTTGCTTGCTAATTCAAGTGCATGTTGTCTCGAATTTTTCCATAACGAAATTGGCTACAACTGGACTTAGTGGGCTTCCCATTGCCACTACATCGATTTGCTCGTTGGTTCGCTGGTTCTACTGGAAATAAGTATTTCTTAAGCAGTGTTTAAACAGTGCCTCTGGAAAGTAATGGCCGAGTCTCGCCGACAGGTACCATCGTAAAAAGTGTAACCTGGTCAAAGCTTACCAGTATATCAAGTGGTTTTAGTGTGATGTCTGTGATTTTTTTCAGAAAATGTGTCGAATCCTTTACGTAGGTGTCAGACTAGCCAATGAAAGGTTGTAATAGTGCTGTCAAATATTTTGCGATTTCTTATGTAGGTAAGCCAATTGCACTGCCTGTTGGTCTTAGTGGCATGTCTTGTTTGTGGATTTTTGGTAGTCCATACAGCCGCGGAGGGAAAATTTCAGTTTTGCCTAATTTTGATTGCAGTGCTGGTTTAATCGATAATTTCTTAATTAATTGGAACGTTTTTCGTAGAATGTTCGACGATAGGTTTTGTGAAAGTTTTTTATAAGTGGCTGAATCTAAGAGATTTTTAATTTTGTTATTGTAATCGTATGTATTTAAAATCACTGTGGCAGCTGGCAAGACTACGTATCTGCATTCAAGTTCTTAATGGCTCGTTTTTCATTTCAACTTATGTTGCTTTTTGGTGTTTTAGCATGATTTAGAATCTTCGATATCTCTAAGCGGATTTCCTCTGCAATTTCCGACGGTAATGTTCTTATTCCTGATTCTACATTAGCGATTATATCTTCAACAGGTATCGAATTCCATACAGCTGTAGTTCAGTCTATGTAGGATTAATACATGGCTAGCTGAACACAAAAGGAGTTACCGACTAGAACATGCAGACAAATCTTTTGTAGCCGAGCACACGTTGACCTAGGAAAACCACAAAATACTGTTCGAGCAGACTCAAGTTCTAGCCCACGTATCGAGCTACTACCCGAAGTTATACTGAGAGGATATTGAAATCTACAAACACAAACGTAATTTCAATAAAAAAAGACGAAGACCTTAATCTCAGCAAAAGTTGGACGCCCGCATTACCACAAACAAAAACGTTAAGAAACAGCGAAATATCGCTGGCGCCTGATTGGCCGAGGGTCCAAAGAGTCACGCCTATTCCGGAAACATAAAACTAGACAACGCTACGACGTCGAATATAGTTGACAGTGAACAGTCAAGAAGAAACCTTCAACCACTGCCACATAGTCTTTGAAAATGTTGACAGCATTGTTAATGAAACGTCAGGAAGTTAATACCTGGAGAACAGGGTCTCAACTCCCGAAAGAAACCCACATTAATTCAACCAGTCATGAAAGCCTGCATTCTTCAATGGATGTTTTAGATTTATTTGCAGACTTTTATGTTTGACAATATATAATTGAAAATATTAAAGAAATTACGCAATTTTCGGATACCTCGACCTTAGGAACCCTAAAAATGCGTATAACATAATATTTACGAAGCAACCCCCTAATACCCTTCTTCATCTCTTTTACCTTCTATATGGTTGAATTTAAATACTGATGCTTAAAAATTGTTAATTATCACAAACAAAAACCAAGAAAAAGCTCATACTGACATTGGAAAATACGAAATTTATCGACCCCCCCCCCCACCCGTTTCCCTTGCGCGATATAAAAAATTACAGATTTGATTTCTACTTCAAATATTATTTGTGAATCAAATGTGAAACTGAAATATCATTTCATTCAAGAATTATCGGGTCAGACAGGCAGACACATCGACAGACAAACTAACGGATATCGGAGACTAGTACTTTCTTGATTAAGAGACCCCGAATGGTGTAGAAACGTAAAAAAAAATATAAGACATTTTTTTTTATTTCCCTTTAGAGCTAGGAAAATAACAGAAACACCAAAAACTCAATTAGGACAATATTTTATATTAGTGATACAAAGCGATGCAAGAAATTTAGGATAGGGGTCAAAGAATATATTTCTCTCATTTACAGTTATAAGAAAATCATTTAGAGAAGTTGAATTAAAATATTTATTTTTGCAGATGATATAACCTGTTCCGGACACCACTTTAGATGTGGAAATAGAAGTTGTATACCAAGATCATGGGTATGTGATGGTGACAATGATTGCCATGACAGTAGTGACGAGGAAGAGCAGTTATGCAATAAGAGCAAGTTAGAGTACCCAATAGGAAACAGTAACCAATAACAAGAGAAAGATGTCTATCGCGAATGTGTGCAGTCAATTGAGACTGTTGTTTTTGAGCAGTATATTTATTTTGTAGTTAAATATCCGTTAATTCAATTAATGTTCATAAGGTAACGTTTTAACCGATGCCAAAATCAAAGTAAATAATTAATATGAAAGCATGCAGAAAAGATATATAATGGCTTAGTAGTGCAAGACTGTATGATTTCTTTATAAATCTCCAAACTATGATATGCCAGGTTCCCTTTATATCAGAGCTCATCAGCTAGCCTAGGTGAAGAGGCAATGGGTAAACATTTAATCGTCATATCAGTACTTTAAATTAACATTTATAAAAAATATTAGTAACTTATTTTCCTTTGTCGACCTAGGTAGCAAATTTTATTCTCTCGGCCATGCTTTACTCTTATATTAAAAGTTTTAGAGGTCTACATCGAATGGCGTTGAGGTTTTTTTTTATTACTAGGGCTTTCAGAAATTTTCTGTTGGGTTGCCGTTACCTCTTCATTTAGTCTGGCTGATCAGCTCTTCTATGGAGCGAAACACGTACTAATATTGTGATTCATACTAGTACGTGTTGTCCATTATTTTTGCACATACGCCTGTAGGTAGTTTATAGGAATGCCTTCTCCTCCCACAAACAGAGTGACTCCTCCTAACAAATAGAGTAACTCTTCCCCAAGAATGATATTAATATATTTTAAATATTAATATATGCCTCCTCCTATCATACACAGAGTGCTGCCTCCCAACAAAATAAACTTGAAGTAGGTCAAGTCCCATCAATGTGAAGAGTATGGGAAGAGAGTTAAGTATTATAGAGAGACTCGCCAAACTGTTATATGGATTCAGTAACATAAGAATATAATGTCAACATCTAGCCAATCTATTAGTGATTTACATCAACAAATTAATAAATTGCACACTTAACTTTTTGTGAATTAGTTAACGAACAGTTTTGTGATTATATGCATAGTAGACTAGATTGGGTCAATTATTACAATGATTTAGAAAATTTATATTTAGATGGTGTAGAATCTTGTGACCGTTATTTTGAAACATTAAAGATATTCGATTTTGTAAAGGAATTAAAGAAAAATAGATTTATTGCAGAAGTGCTTGAAAAAACTATATTCAAGAGAGTTTGAATTGTTAGGATTAGATGAAAACATTGCATTTATTAAAAATTAATTTGATAAAGCATAGATAGATGACGATTTTGAGTGATAAATACATTTTGGTATTAAAGGTCCTATAGTCCGTTAATCAACTAGCTGAATTACAGGTTTACATAAATAATTTTTAATATATTCTGCTTTTCTTTAACATAGACAAATAGTATGTCCTTAGTAAGTTTCTTGACAATATTCGGAAAACAGTGACGAAGTATGTATCCTAAATTCCATTTAATGCGGTGATGATATTTCATTACGTAAATTACATGCTTATATAATTATGGGGAAAGCAAACCTAAAGTCAAACGTTGCTTAAATAGACAGTGAATTTTTCCCCATCGTAAGCAGTTTACTTTTTAACAAATTTCCTAAAAAAATACTTTAACTTTTGATGAAACACTAAATTGTTTACCATACTTTTAGAAAATATTATTGTATTTTTATGTCAAAGACATACTATGATCAGAATCCTTTTTTTAATTTGAATAATAAATATATTACAATTCAAGGGTGGGGATGAAGTTTAAAGTGCTTTTACTATTTTTGTCAAAGCATTGTAGGTAAATATTTTATTCTATTGTGTATTATTAGACAATATGCTGTTGTTTTAGCTTGATATTTTTTCCTTTGTGGCGAACTCATTCCTCATTGTTACTGGACTACTCTGTAATAAATCTCTTTGATCTGAATAGTTAATATAGACAAGCGGGACATTGGACTTAAATGCTATTGAATTGTATTATTGGCAAATTATAATTTACTTGCCAGAAATCCGAACATTTCATATACTAAGCAAATTTATTATTTTTAAAATCAAGTTGGAGATCGTTGTAGGGGTATCTTTCGGAATCTAAAAATACATTTATAGTTTTTAGTTTACAATATTCAAATTTACTCATATTAGCTTTTACATTACCAAGTCTATTGTTTTGGAAGGCAATTAGTACTTGACGCTTAGTCTCAACTTTTGTAGAAATTTTTACAGGCCAATGGGGTCTTGTAGTTTCTAATAATACTGGATATTCAACTAATTTCCAACTTCGGAAAGTAATAAGAATGTTGCCATTTCTATCAATAAATTTAGTAAGCTAGCTCTTGAGGGGTGGCTGGAGGAAGCTGAATTCATCTTCAACAGTGGGTACTAGAGAATTAATATTATCTTTACTTCTTATGAGAATTAGTTCTTGTTGGGAAATCAAAATTATTTTGTTGTAATCTTCAAAAAATCGTGAAAATAGCTTTTAATGGGTTACGTAAAGAAACATTTTCTTCATCATCGGTCTTAATATTTTCTCCCGATTTTGCTTTTGGATACCATCCTCAATTTTCTAATTTTCACTTTGATTTTGATAATAAGATATATAGCCCTTAGATGCAGAAGTTGTTTCGTTAACTCGAACAGAATCGATAGTAACAATATTTAAAACATAACGTAATTCTCTGAATAAGAATGTTGCTGCATTGTTAATTAATACGGCGTTTCCCGATGGAGTATTGTCTTCTCTAGTTACTTGTAATTCTAAATAAATCGCACTTTTGCGTAGATGATATTCTTCTCTTTGTTACATAGTAATTCTTATTTCATCATTGGGTCCTAGTTTTGTAGGATTAAAAGGACTAAAAAAAAATACTTCCCAGCTTAAAATTGATTCATCCAAAAAAACATTTTCTTTGACGTTCAAGGATTCCATTGCTATTTAAGTTTAAAACCAAAACTTCTCGATATGTTAGTGTTAACTCTTGTGACTTTGTTTTATTACTAAATAAAATCTTTTTGTTCTCTTTCTTTTTAAGCTTTTTTATACTAAGCTTCGCAATAAAATTTAAGCTGTCCTGTTTCTTTCAGTATAGAATTACTATCGTTCAATTAATTCTTTAAGATGAAGTTTTCTTGTTATGACTTCTTTGCTAAAATTGACAGGTTCACCCTCCTGATCTAATATTTTAATAGTTATTTTGACACATTGTCTTAGAAGTCAGTGAAAAATATATAAGATTTTGTGGTGATTTTATTATTTTAAAACCAGGTGCTACACTGAGAAAGAATTTATATATTATATGAACTGGATTAACCTTAACACATGATCCTTCTGCTATACTGCAATCAACATTTATTGAATTTATTTTAATAATTTCTACAGGGTAATCTATTATCTGTTCTACATTCGGTTCTAATCTTTTATTTTTTTATTCCTTATAGTATACCAATCGTTCCAACCTGAAAGGTTAGGGAAATTGAAGAAAAATGATGAAAAAATGCTAAAATTAATAGCATCTTTAAAGTAATGGTTTTGTAAATCTGTGTTTATATCTTCTAATTCGTAGCTACCTGGCAATATAACGATCAGAGTATTTTCATCATGAATCATTAATTTGTGGTTATCATAAATATTTGTGATTACGTTAAAGGTTTCAAAATTTATCAATCAAATATCATAATCAGTGTTTTCGTCCATTGGTCCATATATATCGGTGGGTTAAATTCTGACGTCAAAGTGGCAGAATTGTCACTAATAAAAAACTGTATGACGTAATGCCTTAATATTCTTGTAAAGACTGAAGAAAGATTAGTTATGATATATCTTTAGATATAGTTAACAGCGATTTGTTTTTATAAGTTAGATGACTGTCATGGTTATAATTTACCATGTTTTGATTTTTGTAGCTTTAAAAACCATGTATTTAACTCAGATGGAGGTAGCAAGTTACCACAGACATCAAAGTATAATATATTTTAATCTTTTTTATATATGCTGCCCAATGCGTACCATCTCCATTATAATTATCTAGATTAACAATACTTTCATGTCTCTTAATTCTTTTAGATAATTTATCCCTCATAAATATACCTTGAAAATTGGGAATTTATAAAAACTTGACATATTTAATTAGGTCAAAGTTCGTAAGTGGTTTTTGACGAATATTTTTTAGCAGTTTTTTAATATGATTTTAAGTATAGACCACGTCCTGTTTTATATCGTTTTAAATGAAAACCACTTCCTTTTTTTCCAATTACCACTGATTCCATTATTTTATTATGCCTTTTAGCTTCTGCTGATTTCTCTTTTTCTGACTTCTTATCGTTGACTGCCTTTGCAATGCCCGCCGCTTCCCCTCCAAGAGCGTCTAAAGCCGACAAACCAGCAAATAAGGGTATCCGTGGTAGAAACTCTCCAGTTTTGGGAATTGGTGTAACTCTTGCTTTACCACTATTTGTTATTGACTTTAATGCAGTTCTAATACTATCTTTTAAACAACTAAATTGTTTTCCTTTTTGAGACCCTTTCTAGCTTTTGTGATAGCTTGAGTTAATGATGTTCCATTTCCCACACAATTTTTTCTTATAGGTTTCCTTCTTTTTTTAAGCCCCCTATCTAATCTTTCATTGCAACATTTACTCCTAGCGCAACATTTGCTTTAAATCTGGCCAAAGATTTTACGGATAATAACTTATCTGCAGTGTGTTCTTTTTACATCATTTGATTGTGAGTAGGGAATGTCGTGCGCTTTAAATGCTTCATCCAACAAACTTAATCCTTTGACCTCTTTTAAGTCTTTTTTACAATTTTATCCCAGGTCCCCAAAATTTAATAAAAGTATTTAGAAGACCACGGCCTCTTTTTGGTGTTTTGTAAACATCTATTTTATGATATTAGACATTATATATTACGAATATACGAACGTTAAATGTTATTATAGAAACAGGAATCGAAACATTACTTTAATTTTCTATTATTTTCAATGTTAATTGGGGAAAAGGTTAAAAAAGAATGGGGATCATTAAATATTGTATAGTTTCAATATTATTATGAGAATTTTTCCTGGATTTTAGTTAGATTATTTTATAAAATTTTAGATAATTAGTTATAATTAAAGAGAAAGGTGAAGGGATCATAATATATTTCCATTTTCGTATTTATTATTTCCCAGTTTAACTGAAATAACTGTTAAGAGAGTAAAGAACTTAAAAAATGTTAAGTTTAAATAGTTAAAATGGCCGAAATTTACTTATTTTAATAGGTACATTATTATTTTTACTTCTATTGCTAAAGGGAAATATTATCCTTTGCGATTTTGCGTACACACACTTATACCCCGAGATACCGTAAAATAACAGCTCGTATGTAAAGTTAAATTAGGATTTTTGCTGGCGACGAAGATCGTAAGGCAGCTAAAGCTATGGCATTTTATGCAAAGCTCAGACAGCTCGACCAAGAACAACAAACAGCGATACAAACATCGAGTGTGTTCAATTGTCAGTTGATGAGAATTATCGGAACAATCCCGCTAGTCTCAGAAATTGAATTCTTCATAGCTAGCATATGAATTAAAATATTATAAATATTTTAGAGACTGTAGAGATGTCTCCAGATTTCGAGGGGCAAAACAATAGCATAATGAGGTTCTCAGGATCAAAAAATTTCGAAAGTAAAATAGTCCCCTGTTCGGAACCCCGGGTGGGAGCTAACTCGGGGACGTCAAAATGTGGAGATGGTAATTTTAAAGTAGATTTCCGAGATATACGAGGTTCAAATTTGAGCATAAATTCAGTGTACAGGGTGATTATTTTTAGACGCCTGACCCCAATTTATGGAAATTTGTTTTTTAAATCTAGAACAGTATAGTGCATGTCAAGTAGTATGCTGAAAACGGCGCTCGGCGCAGCGACGCCAAACAACTTTTTTTTCCATCGATATACCTTTTGTAAATTGGAAAGCTCTAATTTTTTCAACATTTTTTCCTTAAACTGTTTTTTTCTAATATGTTTTGTAAAAAATTTATGCCTCAAAAACCCTCTAAAACAGGGGTGCTCAAACTTGAACTGCTGCAATATTGTTAGACTACGATCGATCGACTCTGAGAGGCTGTAAGTAAGTGTGATGCAGGATTATCGTCTAGGTAGGGTGTATCGGGGGATAGATATTAGTTTTCCGCACAATATGCATTTTTTTAGTCAAGTTAAGTGTAGGTCTGCTCTAAAATGTCAATGAAAAAACTCATAATTATTCAAAATTGCGAGTTTATTGGTTCTTACAAAACAAACGAGTTCTAATGTGTAAACTTAACTAAGAGTGACTTTGGTTGTTGAAGCGTGGCACTGCATGTCCTCAGCATACTTTTCATAAGTTGGTACGTAATTACCGAGTGCTAATCGCAAGCATGATGACATAAGTTCGTCAGTTAGTCGATTGCGATATTTTTACTTAATTATCTTCATTTTAGAAAATGCAGACTCGCACAAGTAAGTTGACTCAAACATTGCCGTCAGTTGAAGGGCGATTTGCCTTAGATTCGGATATTTATCTTCAGATATAAAACACCAAAATTTTGTATCAGATGCTGTGGCTTTGAGATGTATATCTGATATAATCTGCACTAACTCATTTTCAACAGAACATGAGTCCATATTAAACTGACTTGATATTTCAGTAGCTAATTCCTCAATGTTTTTACATGAAAAAGGATAACTCATAAATGATGCGATATTTGCCAATTTACTGAAATCATAAAAACGTATTTCGAATTGGCCCAAAATATTTGATAATTCTGCCTCATAAATATCATAATTCAACTGAGGAATCCTTCCTTTCAAAGACGGAAAATTTTTCAGATCCTTTCTTTTCAGTTGATCTATCATAAATTGCAATTTACTTTTGAATGCGTTTATTGCGCTAAACATCTCAATAATAGTTTTTCCTTTACCTTGAAGCTCCATATTAATGGTGTTTAAATGCATTGTGATGTTTGTCAAAAATGTCAAATCAGTCAGCCATTTTCCGTTTTTCAGCATCTGAGTATCATCACCTCTTTCGTCCAGAAAAGCTGTTATTTTGGGCAATAATTCTTGAAACCTTTCTAGGAATTTTCCGCGACTCAACCATCTGACGTCCGTGTGAAGAACTAAATCAGTTGTTCAGCTGACTCACTATCTTCCAACTGCAATTTAAAGAGCCGTCGTTGCAAGCTACGTGCACGGATAGAATTCACAATTTTTATTGCAATACCCATAATCTCCTCCATGTTTAGAACTTTTGAACACAAAACTTGTTGATGTATAATGCAATGGAAGGAGAAAAATGAAGGGAAATCATCATTAGCTCGACACAATGCCACAAAACCATTTTTGTTTCCAGTCATTGCTGGTGCTCCATCGGTTGTAATGCACACTAGTTTATATATTGGTAGCTTGTAGTTTATTACAAAATTGAAGAAAACGTCATATATATCTTCGCCACAGGTCTTTCCTTTCAGAGGAATCATTGTCAAAAACTCTTATTTAGTCGACATGTCATTGAATACCATTCGAATAAAAATACACAGCTGGCAGTGTCTATCATATCGGTGGATTCGTCGAACTGTAAAGAAAAGTATGTACATTCCATGATATCATGTTTTAGTTTATCTGCCATGCCTGACTCACGACTTCAACACGCCTTGTGACAGTCGGACGAGATAACTGAAGTTCTCTAATAGCAGACATAATCTCTGTTTTATTTTTAAAATCTCCACCCGCTTCAATAAATGCTTCCTTCATAACCAATCCATCATCAAATGGTTTCTTGTGTTTCGCCAATATATGAGATATTTTAAATGACGCGATCGTTGCAGCTTTTGATTGTTTGGCTGGTCTTGTGAACATGGCTTGTTCTTTTTTCAAACAACTTATCAAACCACGTACTTTTCGTTTTCTTAATTCACTCTGTGACGGAAAATCCTCTTCATAGTTTTTATGAACCATTTTATGATGCCTCTCTAAGTTCTCACGCTTAGGTATTGCAACTGACGCACGGCAAATGAGACAAATGCACTTATCCTTTACCATACAAAAGAAAAATTCTTCCTCCCAATCGTTATTAAAATGATAAGTTTTACTTTTCTTCGCCGCACTCATTTTGGACTACTTATTAATAAACTTTGTATCGATGTATCGCCTTCAAGTTACAACTCAGACTGACTCCTATTCCTGCAGGCGCAACATTTATATCGGCGCGAACTAAGTCTCGAAATGTTCCGGTCAAACACGCCGCCCGAAGTTTCTAGAAAAATCGCCGGGAATCAAAAACGCGGCTTTTCTTTGACAAGTACCGCGCGTTCCTTTGATAAAGCCGCCTTTTGCCGCTAGCAGGGGGTTATTACGATAAAAGAAAGTGATAAGGGGGTTATTCTGGCCTAATTGTGGATCGAATAAATTTTAGTAGTTTTTTCATTACATTTTGTTTTAGTTACCTAAAACAAAATCTGTGAATAGTTCTATATTGGAATTTTTTTCTCGAGATCGACTCAAAAAGCAGTCGCGATCAACTTGTCGATCGCGATCGACCGTTTGAGCACCCCTGTTCTAAAATATTATTTTTTAGTTATCGCGGTTGCTATGGATCGTACGCCACGTTTGGCGGTTTTCAAACAATTTATCTAGTAAGCGGCTGTCATGCTTTAATCTGATAGTAAATATAATAACATTAGTTACTATGCTGGTGATGTTTTTCCTTTAATAAAATAACTTTGAACAATAAATAACAAGAATATATTATTTTTATTAAAACAACAAAAAGCTATATAACTTTTAGCTTTACATAACTTATTACATATTTAAAAAATTAAATGTTAGAAACTTAAAAAAAATAAAAAAATCATCAAAAGAAATTTTCTGTGTGTCATCCTTCTTCTATAATGCATTTTCCCATTATTTTCATTAACGCTTAATGAGTGGCTTTGTAAATAATTCCTCCAGATATACTATTGCACGCATCTGATATGTTTGCCTTTAAATGCTCAGTATCATTTGTCGCAGTTTTGTATACAATATCTTTAAGAGTCTTCCACAAGAAAAAATCTAACGACGTGAGGTCTTGTGACTTAGGTGTCGATAGAATAACTGGGCTGAGAACCCCTATCCATCTTCGTTGAAATACTCTCTAATAGCAGCAGTTGTATGAGGCGGTGCTCCATTGTGTTGATACCACATATGCTTTCTTAAAATAAGGGGTATATTTTCTCATAAAACTGGTAGAGTATAACCAGGAAATTAAGGTATCTATTTCCAGTTAGTGCTTCCTCAAAAAAGTATGGTCCAACCAAATGTCTCCCAATTATCTCACTAAATATTGCACAATTTCGGGTAATTTTTCGTCTGTAAAAACAGTTTTTCGTTTAGAAATACCTTTTTGTTTAGGAAATGCATCCATATTTCTCCCCAAATTTTGTTCTAATCGACCAAACATAGTGTGATCCGGAATATACCTGTCGGGGTAACTTTCCCGAATTTCTTCTTGCTTCTCCATAAATAAGACTTATATCTACTTTTTCAGCATGGGAAACCACTTCAACCAGAAGCTATTAACATACTGTTTACTTAGTTTAACTCAATTAAGGTAATACTGTCGGTCGTAGAATTACCGTTCAGAACTCAATGAAACTTGGCATAGTGGTAGATTATAATAAGATAATGTACCAGTTAAATAAAAGAGTTATTAATATTTAGAATTTTTGTTCTTTAACATTAAACCTTATGAGAAATCATAGATTTTATTTTATTTCACAAAAAGTACCGTTCAGATTACAATAATAATGGTATCAACAGAAAAAGGAAATTTTTTTTGAACATTAGAGTTATTTAAAAAATCGATGTTCAGAGCATGCGTTAATCGTAATTATCAAATAATTAGAAAAAACTTACGTTTTATCTGGTTATGCGTTAACTTTCCGAGCTTAAACATTTCTGGGCCTTTTCGGCCGGAAAAGCATTTTTTAAAAAGACTGACTTTGTCCGAAAAACCAGCAATATTTTAAAAGTCCTCGATTATTAATCGAAAATTTTTAAAATTGAATTAAATGGGCGAATCAAAAAAAATGTGCACTATGGGCAACAAGTATGCAAGATTTTGGAGAAAAAATCAAAAACTGTCAGGATGAAATTAATGCGTCCTTCAGAGTGATTATTTTGACAAGTTTACCATATAAATACAGGTCGCCATTAATGTTTTTTAAGTCCGTAACTTTAAAAGCGTGGTTGCCCAATATAAACACTGGATGTGTTATCCCGATATTTCGCCGCTATTTGCAACATATCAGCTGTACTTGGAAATCCAGATGTTTCTAAATCGAAATATACTAAGCCACAGCCCTCCTATGTAATTGAAACATTATTCAGTGTATTAGTTAACGCTTGAGGGTTAATAATGTCACCAGTATGATAATCGTCCATCTGCAGTCCACAATTTGATTGATACTGTACCCCTTCATGTTTTTCTTTATTTTTTCTCGTGACCTCTTTATTTTTAACCAATAAATTTCTACGTTTTTTAGTTGCAGGCAGTTTAGCTCTTGATGCTCTTTGTTTTCTTATTTCATCTTTTCTCCCCACATAATATATTGTATGTTTCCCAGGAGACACTGACAACATCTCATTTACATTTAATAAATGACTGTCACCTTTCATTTTTTGTTGCAACAGCACTTGGTACTCTGTAACTACACGATTCACTTAGGCTGTAGCAATTATTTTTTGGAGCTTTATGAGCAACAATGTTATTAAAGCTCTCATTAGCCTGACTTGAAGCTGCACCATCAAATTTAACAGCATTTTTAGCAAACGTTTCAAAAAGCTCTTTCATTTGATTATATAGTTCGTTATCATACAGTTGTAATGTATGAAGCTTTGGACCATTGCCAGCATCAGTTCGGCACCAAACACCACAATTTTCGTGATGGTCAAAGAAATAATCTGAAATAGATCGAAGAGTATTTGCTAGTACCGTTGCATTTCCATCACATTTTTTTCACAGCATGCCCGAAACACCGTTTGATATGAGGAATAGTTTCGGCTGCTCTCAACTTTTTGAATTTATTTTTCATAATAATTAACGACTCATTAAAATGTTTGTATAAATGATTAGTGTCTGCCAATATGATCTTCGGATCCATGACGAACTGCTGCTATTGTAGAGCTATCTTCATCACCCACTAAAACTCGTACTCTGAGCCCTGTTTCTTTTAAAATCTGATTACGGTTTATCAATTCTACACCAACGCTTGGTTCCATGGCTTTTGCGCTGCCATCGTGATTTTTTCGGCAGTTTGATCTTCTCGCGAATGTCCTTCATCACAGAGCTTACATTTATGATTACGAACACCAAAATCTAAAATTTTCCCACTTATAAATCCAGTAACAGATCCATAACCATTATAGCTTTTTCATTGCTCCGTTTACTCCAACCCATATCATAAGAAACTATAATATCGAAAATTTCTCCTATTGCTAAATCAAACTCTTGATTAACTTCAGAGGAGGTACCACTCTTATTTTCAACTGGGTTCTTAGAATTAATGGAAGTCTTTAGAGTCGTGTAATGAGGGTAAAGATCTCCGTATAAATCTTGTAACCTAAACGAGAGGTAAAGAAAAAAAAAACTAAATTAACAGGAAATTTTAGGATTTGACAATATAATGATATTTAAATCACTTATATTTTCATATAATACTTCATTGATTTTTATTGTTTACAAATTCTCTTCAATCGATATGACATTATGAAAGTCGAATCAAAAATAGATCACAGAGAGAAAAAAATAAAAATATTTGTAAACTTAATTTTTTACAATTCTATAGAGATTAATTATTTAATTAATATCCTTAATTAAAACCTTAAAGTAAATTCAGTAAATATTGACTACAGTACCGCCAAAGGATCGTATCTATGTGGTAAACCTATTCATATAATTCATTTTTTTACAGCGTTGCTCCTGGTTTTAAAATTACAGAGTAACCTCAAAATATTACAAACTTTCCAGTAACTGTTAAAATAATAGATAAAATCAGTATTAAATGACTAGATCAAGACGGTGAACTCATCACTTCTAGAGAATTAGTCATAACGAGAAAGTTGAGTGAACGATGTTAACTCTATATGACAAAAAAATGCTTAACATAAATTTTATGACAAGGCTACCTTTCTTGCGTCCGCTTGTAGCTTAATTATCGTCAATTTTAGTTCCTTACTCTTAACTCTTATTTATAACTATTCTCGATTCGTTCATACCTCAGGCTCGCATCGGTACTTTTTCTAATATTACATAGCAGTATTATAAAAGCATTGTTTTACGCTTGTAACATTAATTTTTTTGCCATATATCCTTTATTAATATTTCATTTTTTACCTTCCTTTCCTATCTTCCTTTTTTAATTAATTTTACAACTATTATTTTTGGATTTTTTCTTTTGCTTCAATCTTGTTATCATTTCTTTTATTTCTGCTTCTGTCAGTGTTAGTCCTTCTTTAACTTTCCCCTCGAAATTTATATCTTTGATACTCATTTCCCCATTTTCTTATCTTGTATTAGATTCTCATCCTTACCTTTACAAAATATCGTTTATTTTTTCTGAGTGTTCTATGCTGGTACACTTGATAGGAATTTTTAAATTATATTTGCTATAATGGTCTTCCACCGTCTTCAATTTACTTTCTCGTTATTCTACATAAACTTGGTTTTCTTTTTATCTCCTTTATAACTTTCGACACTTGTCCCTACTTACTCTGCAACATTTTCACCTTTGCTTCCTCTATTTTTTATGTTTTCATAATTCTCAGGATTGAACGAGCTGACCCTTTCCACCCTTCCTCTTTCCTATAGCAATTTTCGCTGCTTTTTTCATTTGCTTTCTTATGGCTTTCTATCTATACTCCAATATCTTATGATAATCATTTTTTTCACCTGTATGATTTATATTCTTTAAGTATTGCCTCCTAATCAATTTTTGTTCCAGTCTTCATATGTCGTACATTGCTTGTATTTTTGTTATGTATCTCTCAAACTAAATGAGGTATCAATTTCAAACGTGGTACTGATATAATACTTGAAATATGAAAGAAATCTAAATATTTTAAATGATATTACTTTATAGGAAGAGGTGAGGGCCAATAAATTACTTTTAATGTTATTAAGATAATTTTTTTAGCTTGACAGTGAATCAACTTTGAGTATAATTTTATACAAACATAAAAGGGTTTATATAGTTAGGGGAGAGGGTTGTAGGGACCGTATCGAAAAAGTCGTAGTATACGTCTTTTTCCGGTTTTTTGGAGTCAAAGGATATGAAAATTATGTAACGTTCTCATTATTTCCAATTTTAACAGTAACAGTATTTAGAGAAACCTGGAGAGTTTCAAATGCAAATGTCTACCTTATTTTTAAGTGCGGAAAAATTAAATTCAGTATTTTTTAAACCTAATATTTGCCAGGAAAGTACTGAGAATGTTTTTATCTTCTATGATATAAGTTACTGATAACGTGTTTTTTGGTTTTAATCACTTACCAGTAACAGAGGCAATATTACCGACTAGTGGTTCACATTAAAATTACTTTTCAAACATCATTGACTTGTAAGTTATATCAGTAATTTTTATTAAAATGTTGATATTTTAAAAAAAGTTGGTAAAAGTATTGTAAATAGAAGGATACCTCACCTTGAAACAATTCAGTGAAACATTTTTGTATTATTTTTTCAAAAATAACAAACGTAATCAATTATAATAAGATCTAAACACTTCTTTTTAGGTATGTAATATTTTCTAACAAAATAGTATATATTATTAAAACAAGACATACAAATTTTCATACACATGGACCAGAAGAAAAGAAACCATGCACAGCGAAGAAACAGGGAGGGAGAATTTTCGAATAAAAGTAAGTATTTCTACAATGTGCATAGGGAAAGATATTTAGGGTAAGAAAAAATATTTACACAAGCTATTATATTAATGTTATGGTCTACATATTCCGATTAATAGAAAAAAATGTTTAGGGCAGTTTATAATTATTTTCGATTACATAGGTTGTAGAAAAAAATTTAGGGCATAAATAATTTTGTAATCGAAAATTGGGTCACTTAATATATTATAGATTTATAATCAGTTCTTGATATAATTCGCGTAACATACTATATAACTAAATTAAATAATTGCCATAGGATATAATATAGCGTGTCACGTTGACGGGGCCGTTTTTATAGCCTCACGCTGGAGCGCTATTTTGTAACGTCTCGTTGCGGCGTTATTATCTATAGCCCGAACTTTCTTTATTTTTAATAAATATTTTATTTGCCCCTTATGTATATCTTAATTTTTGAGAATGGGTTGAGTGGATATTAATACTGAAAGAACTAAAAAAATTAGTTATAAGCTAGCTCATTTTTTTCTGGTAGAGAATATGGATAAGAGATTATTTTTTTTTGTACTTCTTTTCATAATAATATACCTATAGTTGTTAAAACTTGGCTGTACAGATTTGAGCACCATTCATTTTAGGATAAAAAGAATCTAAGTTCAGCTCAAAAAATGAAAAAATACTGAAGAGTTTAGTTGTTAAAATAAGATAAATTTACGTACAACCGTTGCGTCCTGAAAGAAACAGTGAAACACTACACATTTAAATAAGGAAGGGTATATTATTAACAAAATTAAAATTCCTACCTTTATTACACTCTAAAATTACTTCTACTAAATAAAAACCCCTTAAGCTAGAAAAGTGTACACTATGGCATAGAATCTTTAAATTAGGATTATTAAGTTTTTAATAAAAGGCTTGATAAAACACAATTTTAAAAGTTTGTGAAATTAACTCCATGAATTACAAGTGTTGAGTAGTCGTTGGAAACGCACTTTTAGACAGGAAGTGAGATATTTAGACTGGTGTGCTAATGACTTACTGATTGGCTTCTCCTCGTGGGTTTTCCATAAGTTACTTGGCCTCTTTAGGTAAAATTCTTGCAAAAATATTGTCTCAGTTACTACCATCCTAGTTTCCTTTGGGTAGCTAAACACATTTTGATCCGAAATGCCTGAGGATGAGCAGGATATTTCAAGAAAGGAAAAAGGCTTTAAACTTGAGAGCTAGAAACCGTTACTGCACTACTACATCACTGAGAAAAAGAACACTCTGGCATGCTGGAGAAGAAAGCCACTACTGGCGGGACAAAGCCATTACTGTTTCATGGTGGAGAAAGCCCCTACCGCTTCATGGTGGAAAAAAGCGACTACTGCTTCATGGTGGAAAAATCCACTACGGCCTCATGGTGGCAAAAACGACTAATGCTTCGTGGTGGAAAAAGCCCCTCATAATTGCATCTGGCCGCTTAAATATCTTCGTCTCTTCTCATTCAAAGTGACGTCTTTAAAATGGCTCACTTCCGGGCGAAAAATGAATGCAAACTAAATAAGTCAAGTCGGCAACACGCGTTACACACTCTGCCGGTTTAAGCTACACTGCTCAAAAATTGAAATCGCTGCAATAAATAAAAAAATGTAAGAAAATATAAATTATAGGGAAAAAAACAGTGTCGTAACATGACCTTAAAATCTAGGAAAAATGAATGTTACAATAAAACGTGACTTATTTTGATATTTTGACGTTCTCGGGCTTCTATACTGTATACTTAAGGACAAAACAACTTACACTTTCCCATCTTAATTTTCTAATCTCTATCTAGATTTCCGGTTTCGAAATTTTGACCACCCTCAGAGAGAAAATTAAAACTTCCGTTAAGACCGGAAATTGACAATTTCCGATAAAGAATGAAAACACTAAGATTTTGCAACCGTCTTGCTTCAAAACATATTGCTTAGATTTTACAATATGTGAAGAAATATTTGATTTGCGTATTGGGTTTACTGAATTAAATTTGCCCAGAATATACCGCCTTTCAAAAGGTTAGGTATTTTGATAAAAGTTGAAAACAGAACCATGTCGTAAGTCAAGAGACGAATATACCAAGATAATTTCTTAAGATCAGTGAGTTTTTATTTGATTACACAGGCCAACAAAAAATATATTTGTAAAAACTTTTTTGGGTGCCGAAACCGTATCTGGTATCAGTTTTTTTGTATCATCCACAGTTCTCTCACAATATGACATCGATTAAATTTCAAAATAAATTTGATACAAAAAAAATAAAAATTTAAACCGTACTTTTATTTGATTAGGCTACAATTTTTATCTCTTGTTCTATAATGGTAAATAGATATTACAGATTTCAATAAAGGTTTTTCTTTCAGCCTAGAACCAAGAAATTCTACTTTTTCCTTAATCATACCTAAGTCTCTCACTAAATCGTTAACCTCAGCTTGAGTAAACTGTGGTTTTAAATTTTCTAGAGAACATTGAAACTCATCATCATCCGGTCGACTACCATTAAATTCGGGACTGGACTGTAAAACGTCATCAATAAACTAAGGTGGCTCAGGTACAGGAAGTCCCGGTCCATGTCCTACCGGCCGATTAGCTGAAGTAAAATTAGGATAGACAATTACTTTCTTATTTTTGGAGTTATATCCAGAAACATCAACGCTGCAAAAATTACAATCATTTGAATGATTTTCTTGCTCTCTCTATACCATGGGTACTGCAAATCTAAAAGCTTTCTTTTCTTTCTTATACCATTTCCTAAGATCCTCGACACAAACATAAGATACTTTGTGAGGAGCCCAACATTTTTCTTGATTACTAATTTCTACACCAAAATATGTAAAGTATACTTTTTTAACAAAGTCAGTAATGTATCTTTGATGTTTTTTAACTACAAACTCACCACATATATAACAAAAAGGGTTTTTACAACCACGATTAGCCATACTTTGAATGTGAATGGGTTAAACACTGCAATGCGAGGTTATATTAACTGGAAGAAAACAAACAGCTGCGACTTTTATCGGATCTGCCAACCTAATAACATTTAATTTTACTGCCAACCTTATAAAATTCTGATTTTATTGCCAACCTAATAACATTCGAATAATAAAAAATAAACTTTTCACTTTTGAATATTAAAATGTGAAAAATTGGTGGGCAATACGACTTTTTTATTATTATTTTCGCAAAAAAATATAGGAGGCAGGTAAAATTATTAAAAAAGATTTTTCATCGTTGGCCTTTGTTATTTTTGTTCAACGCGTCTTTTCATTATTAAACTAAACACTATTAATTGAATATATAAAGTTATTTAGCTACCCCAAGAATTCATTTTTAGTGTTCTGTACGGAACACTGTCACACCCGATTTACTCCGAAACTATTGACGTAGAAAATTGAAATTTGGCACAAATATAAAACTTTACCGATTACCGCCGTTTAGTTTTGAACGTTAAATTTAGATTTAAGGTGTTAGCTTGTAGGAGAAAGTGAAAGAAAAATTTTTCTAAGGTCATCGAGTGGGGTGCCAAATAAAAGCTTGTGAAAATACGAGTTCAAAAATATATATGATATGATACTCGCGCAAACGTTTTCTTCGTATTATTTTAAATAACCGGCCAAGTGCAAGTCGGTCTTGCGCAATTAGTGTCATACGTTGATTGCTTTTAAAATAAAACTGTTATGGAAGCATAAAATGATCAATAACTTCACAAAACACACCTCAAATGAGTTTTCAACAAAAAATTTTTCCGTTCTTTATTATCTACACTCTGAATTTTTTCGAAATTTTTTAATCAGTCCTTTTCGAGATAAAGAAGATAAACAATACCAAAAAAAAGGTGCGCAAGCATTACATTATATATATTTTTGAACTCGTATTTTTACAAGCTTTCAATTGACAGCTCACTCGATGACCTGGTAATTTTTTTTTCACTTTCGATTTCACCCCCCAAAAGTCAAAATGTATCTTTCAAAACTGTATGGTTCTGATGAGGTCATCAATTCCTATATTAGTGCCAAATTTCACGTTAGTCTTGAACCGCTGTAAATTTTACTCAATGGAACACAGTTCTAAGCAACTAAGTTGGGAATGTGGTATCTTTGGCACCACTACACCAAACACTATTTTTGCACTCGACGCGCGTTTCGTTAACCATGTTAGCTTCATCAGGAGCGACGATTGACTCCAATACTAGTAGTAGTCAATCATCGCTCCTGATAAAGCTAACATGATTAGCGAAACGCGCGTCGAGTGCAAAAATAAAGTGTTTGGTGTAATAATGATATATACTGAGTAATTCTGAGCAAATTATTCCAAAGGGATGAGGTTGGTCACATAAAAAAATTCTTGCAAAGGGTGGTACGAGGAGTACCAAGCTGAACGATTCGAAGCTGATTCGAATATGATATATTAGCTCGACGTATATTCCCAGCATACACCGTTTTAGGAGAAATTAGGCGAGCTCCATACATCAAACATTCTCCATGAAACCACTTGTAAAATAGACTCACGTCGCCAACTGTTCTTAAATGTTTGAAAGAATCAAGGTTGCTGGTGAGTTCTGGGTCTCCAGTCAGACGAATAATTCTCTTCTGAATAGAATTAAATAAATGCAGCATATGTTTAGGAGCAGAGGGTCCAACGTGGGCGCCGTATTCTACCACTGGTCGAATTTCCGGTCTGTAGAGGGTCAAAAGTTGTCATGGACTGTAAAGCTCTCTACTACAAAATAATATTCTCACCTTTTGAGAGGCTCTCTCTACTATGTTCAGTAATAGGCTGGTATTATATCAGCCTCAGAAGCTTTTTTGGTGTAACATCAATAAAATTCGAGTACGTTTTATAACTCACTGTCTGAGAACAATACTGGTCATTTTTGAATGTACAGGGTGCGTCAACGATAGAGTAAAGTTCATTATCTCATTTGTTTCGGGAATGACGAAAAAAATGTTAAATACAATAGGTTTAGAGAATGTTAAGATGCACAGTTCAAAATTATTTTTGAGTATACAGGGTACTTCAAAAAAGTGTGGCCGATATATCATCTTTTTTTAAATGGAACATCTTTTTTATCATCTAATTTATTTTTAAATTCTGCGTAAAATTTTATAACCTTTTTGTTAATAATGTTATATACCTAATCCTAAAGTTTTTTTAATATTTCAATTTTTTTTAAAAAAATACTCGTTTTCAGTTTTGCAAAAAATTGCCAGTAGCACCATTGTTTCTGAAGGTGCAATACTCATAACTGGTACGACTGTTCTATACAGATGAAAAAAAAAGATATATGCAAAGAAATTTGAGTTAGATGCTACAAGGTGTTCAAAATAAATTTATGCATTTCGACTATTTTAAATTGAAAAATCTCAAATTTTTTAAATGGCACATCCTGTATATTGTTATTTTTTCTGATAGATTTTACAAAACCCTCCAACTTTTATTAAGTATGTCATATAACTATTTCTAATAGTTTTTGATTTATTTTGAATTTTTAAATTTTTACCCTTGTTTTTAATACATTTACGCTATAACATCATAGCTGGCGAGACAAAACTAAAATGTAGGCATTGTCAAATTTTGACATGTCTATTAAGCAAGTAAAAATAGTTTGTTGTAGTAAGTGACGTATAAAGGTAATAGTTGTGGATTTTCCTAAAAATGAATTAATTGATATGGTTTATATACTGGGCGAGGCGGGAAAAAATTGTCTTTGGGCAGTAAGGATTTACAGAGTGAAGTACCCTAATAGATGTGTACCATCTAAAAAATCTTTAGTACTTAATGAAACGGTTTGATGGTAGTGGTAGCGTTGAGTATACGGAACGGAAAGTAGTAAACCAGAATGCTACCAATGAGGAAAAAGAAATGGAGATTTTACGTCGTGTTGAAGATAATCCCCAGGTCAGCAGACGTCAACTCGCTGACTTATCTGACACATCCCAATCTACGGCTAATCGCACCACGAGAAAATACAAGTATCATCCCTTTCATATGGAACTACACCTAGAACTTCAAGACCATGATTTTGAATGACGAGAAGACTTTTGTACCACCATGAATGGAGCAATAGAGGCCGATCCAAATTTTTTATCCGAAATAATGTTTTCTGATGAAGCCACTTTTCGCAGTAATGGAGCTGTTAACAGCCATAACATGCATTATTATTGAACAATTAGTCCATTTTGGGACCGAGAAATTGAAATCCAAAACCATTGGTCGCTTAATGTAGGTCCATATTTTTTCCGCGAACCGCTTAACGAGCCTAGATATCTAAATTTTTTGCAAAGCGAATTACCCCAGATTTTTGAAGAAGTTGATAACTTTGAAAGGGAACAAATGTAAATTCAACAAGACGGAGCCCCTGCTCATTACCACCGGGAAGTTCGGGAATTTTTAAACGATCGTTACCCACAAAAATGGATCGGTAGGAATAGATTCATTCAGTGGCCCCCTCGATTATGTGACTTAACACCTTTAGACTTCTTTTTGTGGGGTTACATTAAAGATCGTGTCTATGTGAATCTTCCTACAACACCAGTGGATATGGAAAATAGAATACGGGATGCGTGCAGGACAATAACACCCTTTATGCTAAGGAACGTGAAGGAAAATATAGTTAAACGACTAAACATGTGTATTCAAGTAGACGGGCATATTTTTGAACATTTATTACCTCATAATAATTAATCATTAGATAAGTTAAACTATATTAAAATTATTATTAACTATTTGTTTATGTTTTCACAATAGTGTAAGTGTATCAAAACAAGGGTAAAAATTGAAAAATTCGAAATAAATCGAAAACTATTAGAAATAGGTATATGACATACTTAATAAAAGTTGGAAGGTTTTGTAAAATCTATCAGAAAAAATAATAACATACAGGGTGTGCCACTTAAAATTTTTTAGATTTTTAATTTAAAATACCGTAGTCGAAATGCATAAATTTATTTTGAACATCCTGTTTCTTTACATATATCTTTTTTTTCATCTCTACAGAACGCTCGTACCAATTATGATTATTCCACCTTAAGAAACAATGGCGCTACTGGCAATTTTTTACAAAACTGAAAACTAGTATTTAAAAAAAAAATGAAATATTAGAAAAACTACTAGGTTTATTAAAAAAGTTATAAAATTTTACACAGAATTTAAGAATAAATTAGAAAATTGGATGTTCCAACAATTATTTTAAACTAAGTGGTGGTAAAATGGGTTTAATGAAATTTTATATATATGTGTATATATATATATATATATATATATATATATATATATATATATATATATATATACATATAGATATATATATATATATATATATATATATATATATATATATATATATATATATATATATATATAGAGAAGAACAAAGAGGATTTATGCCAGGAAACGGAACACAGAAGCAAATTTTGAATGTACGTAAACTGATAGAGAAAGGAAGAGACTATAACATCAAAATTTATCTCTGTTTCATCGACTATCAGAAAGTGTCTGACAAGGTAAAATGGCTAAAACTATGGTAGATTCTGAAAGAAATTGGAACTTCGCCACACTTATTAAAGCTAATACAAACGCTTTACGAATTCAACATATCCAAAGTGCGTGTTAATAACATGTAAACAGAACGCTTCACCACGAAATCTGGTGTCCGGCAAGGATGTATTCTTTCGCCACTATTGTTCAACATTTATACGGAGTACATCATGCGCGAAGTCTTCATTAACTGGAATGGTGATAACGCCGTTGGAGGAAAACGCATACAGAACTCGCACTATGCAGATGACACCTTGATTATATCCGCAAATGAAAGTGAATTAAGGGTCATTATGCAAAGACTGACAAGGATCAGTAGAAGCTAAGGATTGGAAGTAAACAACAACAAAATAAAAATAATGATCATTAGTAGAAAGAATGATAATCAACCTCAACATCTACTAGGGTATGAAATCGTAGATTCCTATCAATACCTTGGGTATTTCGACACTTTAGCAGAAGACATGAACTGGAATTACTGGTCATACAAGAAAAAGTTGAAGACAAGCGTTGCGGAGGTAGATCACCTTCACGTTGGTTGGATCACATGAAACAGTTAACAGGGAAGTCATTGCATGAAGCATCAGAGCATGCACAAAACTGAGAACAGTGGCAGATACATATATATATATATATATATATATATATATATATATATATATATATATATATATATATATATATATACATATATATATGTATATATATATATATATATATATATATATATATATATATATATATATATATATATATATATATATATATATATATATATATATATATATATATATATATATATATATATATATATATATATATATATATATATATATGTATATATATATATATATATATATATATATATATATATATATATATATATATATATATATATATATGTATGTGGTAGTATCGCCGTTGGAGGAAAACGCATACGGAACTTGCGCTATGCAGATAACATGTTGATTATAGCCGCAAATGAAACTGCAAAGACTGACAAGGATCAGTTAACCGGGAAGTCATGAAACATGAAACATCAAAGCATGCACAAAACGGAGAACAGTGGCAGTCTTTGCACTTTCATTTGCGGCTATAATCAACATGTCATCTGCATAGCGCAAGAATCGACCATAGTTCCGGCCATCTCACCTTGTCAAATGCTATCTGATAGTCAATGAAGCAGAGATAAATTTTGATGTCATGTTCTCTTCGTTTCTCTATCAGTTGACGGACATTCAAAATTTGCTCCCGTGCTCCCTTTGATGGTATAAATCCTCTTTGTTCTTCTGATATTTGTGACAATAGATAAGACTTGAAACGCTCATTCAGTGGAGTTAGAAAAACCTTGTTAGCGTGAGAGATCAAAGAGATAGTTCTATAGTTGGTACATTTTGTGGAGGAGCCCTTTTTGCCTACTGGTATGAATTCTCCAGTCCCCAGGCCATTCGCTGGTATTCCACACCATACTGCATACATCATCTAGTAAAGACTTCGGCTGTTATGGTATCTAGGCCTGGTGCCTTTTAATTTTTGAGTTTTGCATTGGCATTTTCTACTTCTGGTCGCAGAATACTTGGTTCATGATGGTTCACTTGAAGGGGGGGGGGGGGGGGGTATGGACAGGGTCAGAATAGTCTTTTTGTAGTTCTTCGCACTATTCTATCTAAATCTTTAACATTCCTTTTTGGTCATTCACAATTTTACCTTCCTCATTTTCAGTCACTTCTGTTTGAAGCTTGAATCCTCGTGCTAAATATTTTATTTTCCTATAAAGTTCGTGTGGCTCATTCTGAGCTAAATTTTGTTCAACTTCACTGCATATGCTGTTTCTGTAGGTGTTTTTATCTCTTCTGCAGAGATTTTTAATTAAATGATTTGTGTGTTTTAATCGAGCTTGTTTTATGTCTTCAGTTATGTCCATCGTTCTTATCTGTCTTCTTTCTTCTATTTTTTTTCATTGTTTCTTCTGACATCCAGTGTTTCCTGTGCATTCTCTTTGTAACTGTACTTTTCTCAGCCGAGTACGTAATCCAGCTTCTATACTCTTCCCATTTTATATTGATATCCTCTGTCATACTTAGTCTTTTAATTTCTCGAAGCTGAATTTTCTGTTTTTGCATGTTTTCTTCATTGAAATTTGATTTTAATTTTTTCCGGGGTAATCGATATTCGATGTTTCTGTTATAATTCTTTCGATTTCGCTGTAGATATCCTCGACATCCTGGTCTGGTGAGTCTGAAGTTGGCATATAAATTTGTAGAAGGTATATTCTATGTGGTTTTGCTGCCAAAGTTATTTTAATTAGTCTTTCATTGAAAGAGTGATATTCTTCCACATATTTGTTTGCTTTTTTGGATGCCACAAATCCAACTCCAATTATATCGATTTTATTAGCACCCGAGATATAGATTACATCGTCAGATGTTTCGAAATAACTGTGGCCTTTCCAGGGTGTCTCACTTTTTCAACATATTGGTATATTTTCTCTCGCCAATTCTCGATTTTATGTAGAAGAATAGAATTTGCGGGTCTTAAGAAGACCCGTAACGTCCCAAGTTGGAAAGTTCCTTTCTCATGTTTAGTTTTGTTACTCTAGTAGCAAATTTGCCATGCCTAGCCTGGTCTCCCACAAACGCCTCTCCAGTAGCCAATTTCACACCAACTGACCTGGACTAAGATTGGCGCCGGGTACTAGCCGGATCGTATGGCATATCCTCTTGTCTAACTCGGTCCATCATTGTGTATATGTAAGTTCTCATAGGATTATTACACGGCTCTGATGAGGCGACCAATTCCTATATTATTGACAAATTTCAACTTTCTATGTCAAATAGTTTCAGAGAAAATCGGGCGTGACAGACAGACAGACAGGCAGGCAGGTAGGCAGACAGACGGACGGACACCGAAGTGATCTTATAAGTGTTCCATAAGGAACACTGAAAACCATAATAGATTGCTTGCCAACATTTCAATTATGAATGAACAATTGGCGAGTGAACTGTTAAACAAAAATATCAAAGGTTAAAAAATGCCGAATTTGAGACTCAAGCTAAACTGGAAGAAACATATAAACCAATTACAGAATCACTACAAAAAGTAGTACCAACACTTGGGAAAAGTGAACTAAGAGATATTAGTGAAGAGTTTGAATCCCCAATTAAAAAATTTTATGAATCATCAACACCACCAAAACATTCGTTCGCTGACATATCAATACCAGGTAGAAATATCTTTGCTAGCACATCAACTCCACAAGAGGGCAAAAAAACTGCAATAACTCCAAATCTTTCATATGAAACTCCATCATTTTTTCATAACGATCTAACTACAACCCAAGGACCATCTTTCCTTCCAACAAGTTTTGTAGCAGAAACAACAAAATCTTCGAAGGGATCTGAGACAACACATCGCCGTCTCTCTGATAAACAACACTAAACAAACAATAAATACTTTCATTAATACAGAAGCATACACTACCTGGTTGGATCAATTTGATAAACTTCCTCGTCAGTATATTGATGGTGGTGTAAGGGACACAGAACACAAATTTGATCATCAATACGGAATAATTCACGATTATGAAAATGAAAAATTTTATCTAGGTTTAACACAAGTACCTGTTCAGATTATTGGGAAAGATATATAAGTGGCTGGAGTAAAATATCCTAGAACAACCGGATAATATGAATTGTTAATTAAAAAAAAACTAGAGGCTACACTCAAAAAGGTCTTGATAATTAAATGGATATTTTAAAAAGAACTAACGGATATTGTAGTTATTACAATCCTGATGAGCAGGTTCAAGGAAACGCTTCACACAAGTATATTACAATAATAGGACCATATTTACAAAGAAAAGGCATCACAAAAACTAGAACTATTAATCCCCTTAAGAATTGGTGTCAAGGTGTACTGGCAACTAATCCTAGATAAACCAGATCTAATAAACCAACCACAGAAGATGGTAGTTTAAGTTTAAAAAATAGTAAACCTAATACAGGCTGCGTATATTGGAATTATGTTAATGAATTGATTGATAAATTGCGTTTATTAGTATTATCTATGTTTGCAGGTCACATAGGACACTATAATGAAATTATTTCCATTACAGAAGAACTCAAAGAAGCTGATGTTATCATATAAACACATGTTTCAAATTAATTAATAAATTTATAACATGGCGGTTAATAAGTTTGGATCTCACAGTTTAAAACATTACATTTACTCTTTTATTCCTTCTATTGAAAAATCAATAAGTTCAAATATTAAAAATAAAATATTTGAAGATTTTACGAGCGATACAAAATATGTTGAAAACAAAATAATTGAAAATTTGTAATCCGACTTAAAAACAGACGTCAAAAATCTTGATAAGAGAGTTAGCGACAATAATGGGGATCTACAGAATGTTGCAAAAAAGATAAAAATATTCGAAGATAAAATTATTCCCATCTAGACCAAATTATAAAAATTTCAAAACACGAAGACGACATAAAAACAATTAAATAGAAATATGAGGTGTTGGATAGTTCAGGACAAGAATTGCACAACGAAATAATTAGGGTCATATCAGAAAAAGTAAAAAATGATATTAGTAAAAATATGGTTAAGAAATTTCAAACTTTTACTGATATGCTCAATAATAGAGTTTCACAAGAAGTGGAAAATTTTACGAAAGTGCATGATGATATGAATAAAAATATTGAGAAAGTTGATAGATCTTTAAAACTTCATTTTGTTGTTCATAAAAATGATACTGAAAATATTAAGTCGTTGTAACAAAAACTTATAAAACTTACTTATAAAAAAACAAATGATGATTTCTCAAATAAAATAATATTGTTGATGGAACAAATCAAAAATATATAGCAAATTTCAAATAACCAACAGTTTGATAATATCACAAAAAATAGTGAAAAAATTAAAGAAGTTTCGATAAAATTACATAATCTAGAATCAGAATATAAAACCAATGTAGATGGTAAAGTTTCAACAGAGATACAAAATTTAAATGTGAAATTGCAAACTATAGTTGAGGAACGCAAAAAAGAAAATTTCGATATTGAAAAAGTCAATGATATATTTATCCAGTTAAAAAATCTTGAAAAAGAATTGAAAGCTAGAATAGAGGAGGATATATCGACAACAAAACATGATCTGGTAGAAACAGTAACCAATACTGTAACCAATGTAGACGAACAGTTTAATATTTTTGAAAATAAAATTAAAGAACTTGACAAAGCTGTTAAAGATCTTATAGGCTATAAGTTCAAGGAATTTGGCAAAACAAATAAAGATGTGTTCGCTGCTTTGAAATCGTTGTTAATGGTTTGGAAGTAAAGGTTTCACAAAATTCGACACTTTAAAAAAATTAGGAGAGGATTTCGCAAAGGTTGACGATAATGTTAAAAAAATCAAAGATGTAGTGGATAAAAAATAAAAGTTGAAAAAAGAATTAATTGTTATTTAAGGAAGATATTTAGCAAAATAGATTAGTATGGACAAAGTAACATGAAGGAAAATATAAACTATTGTTAAAGAATTACATAAATCTGCTAGAAAAAAATATCAGAAAAGAAGAACTATTGTAAAGTGTTTAGACGACTTATGGCAAGGTGATTTAATTGAAATGCAGCCTTATGCTAGATTTAATAAATTAAATAGATATTTTTTATTACAAATGCTTTTACGAAATATGTTTGGGCCGAACCACTAAAAACCAAAAGTGGGAAAGATGTAACGGCAATAATAAAAAGATTTTTAGATCAAACCTCAAAACCTGTCAATTTGCAAACAGATCTGGGAAAAGAATTTTACAACAGAAACTTTCAAAAACTGAAGAATGATTATAACATTAATGATTATAGTAGTTTTTCCAATTTAAACTCTAGTATTGTGGAGCGGGATAATCGAACATTAAAAAACATTATGGGGAATTTTAGTAATCAAGAAAGTTATAAGTGGTATAATATTTTACCCATTATTGTTGAAAAATACAATAATACCGTTCACAGAACTACTGGATACAAACCTAGCGAAATTAATAGGAAAAACAAGGAAAATATATTATTAAATTCGTTTATTTATAAGAAAACTATTGACTTTAAGCACACTAAGCTTAAAGAAAACGACTTTGTTAGAATATCAAAGCAAAAAGAAACATTCGATAAAGGATATACGTCGACTTCGCCTACAGAAATCTTTCAAATAAGAAAAGTACAGCTTACAAACCCAACTACTTACCTCCTAAAAGAAGCTAATAATGAAGATATTGAAGGAAGTTTTTATTCTGAAGAGTTGCAGAAAGTAAAGCACCCGAACGCATATTTAGTAGAACAAATTTTAAGAAGGAAATGAAATAGAATCTTTGTTAAATGGTTAGGATTTGACAAATCTCACACTTCATGGATTTTAAAAAAGTTTTTTTATTTGTTACATTAAAATTATTCCAAGTATTTGTTGTAATTTTTTGTACAATTCGTCATACGAAGATCGTGTCAAAAATGGTCTTGTTTTTATAGTAATATAAAATTTTGACAAAAATTAATATTTCCTTTTAAATTTAAAATTTTATATGAAAATATGTAGGTCTTATTATCGTTAATTTTTTCAAACGCCATATTATAACAAAAATCAATGGTGGCCAGATCGCCATCATTTGAAAAACATATCAATCCATGATATGGGTTATATGCATATAACACACAGTTATAAATGTAATATAACGCAATACACTATAGGACAAAGGTTATTAAAAAAAACAAAAAATAGTATTACTATAACCAAGAGTTTTAATAATAATAAAAATATTTACAAATTATTATTGTATAATAATTTGTAATTTGTAATACCTTTACATCCATATTTTTATTTTTTAATTAATCGCAAACAAACTACTCAATCGCAATGTTTATAAAGTTTATAATATTCATCAATAAGACAATCGTCATACTGCCATTAAAATATTTCAACACCACAACAATTACATCTACAAATGTCTTCTTTTATTAAATAAAGAAATCCCGAAGAGGCTAATAGTTCAGGATTCAACTTTCCATTCCAAGTTTTAAAAGAAGTTAATCTTTTTTCGTATGTTTTATAGATTATATTATCAATTTCCTTTTCAAAAGATTCTAAACACATTTCTAAGTTTTTAACAGCACAAATCGAGACAAAAATTAAAACTTCCTATGATATATATAATCCATGTTAAGTAGAGGGGGTACAGTAAACATTAAGGAGTTCATCATTATCTCCAACCCATTAATAAAGGGGAATATCGCAATGTCCCCAAGCAAGGGTATCATAAGAATTCGGAATTTTGAATCTGTTATCAACTACTTATTAACTAATTCAGAATATATATATATATATATATATATATATATATATATATATATATATATATATATATATATATATATATATATATATATATATATATATATATATATATATATATATATATATATATATATATATATATATATATTATATATATATATATATATATATATATATATATATATATATATATATATATATATATATATTAGAATTGCGTTCTACAACATCCATATAATTAATAATATCCAATTGTTTATTTATACTACTTTTTTAATTTCCTTAGTCTTTTTAATTAAATTATTTTCGGTTTCTACACAATATGCTTTGGCCCGAGTTCTATAGAAACATTCTGTGGGTTCACCAGCAAATTCATTTTTAAATTTACCTACTACAGACTTTGTTATAGGCACATCCTGAATATTATTAGTTTTATAATTGGAGGTATCAAAATAATGAATATAATTTTTCACATCGTCATAAAGATTATCCGTGTCAATTTCCAAAATAAAAGAATCAGTATCTGTATATAATAATGTCACCTGGTCTTGATATAGAGGTTTTAAGGAATCATGAAAGAAACCATACATTATAGTTTTGGAAATATCTAAAATAGAAAATCCGATATAAACAGCCTTGTCGTCTTCAATTAGTATTTTATTCATTTGATTTAGCAACTAAATTTTCATTAAAAACTTCTGATTCTTTAAAATGGAGTTTTGCAATTAAATTTTCAGCACCATCTTTCCTATCACTTTGTTCGAATTAGATAACTAATCTAATGTTTGATCGATGTTCGATATTCTCCATGGTTTTTCCATATATACTATTATTGCTAAGCTTATAACTGTTTCTGTTAAACTCATGTTTAGATTCATTCCTTAAATTGATATTTAAATTTATATAGCTCTTTAACCAAGGAGATTGTGTAAACTGTAATATTCTATGAATTTTTTCTATCTTAGGCCCTTTTCGAACACAAAAGTATAATGCAGAACATATCGTTGTTTATTTTGTAAATTTGGAATTAATTTTTTATGTTTGGAATCAGGAGGTTTATAATTTTCAGGACCGAAAGGAAATTCGTTGTGAAAGTTGTGCAAATCGGTAGGATATAATTAATTAACTTCTAAAACATAACTTTCTTCAGAAGTATCTGAAACGTTTGTGATATTAAAATTATTAATTTATTTTTGAAATAGCCAAACAAAACCCTTTGGTGGAAGGTATTGAGACATCGTGTAATCATATATGTTAGTTGCGTCTACGTATAACATATATTTACTTGGCTTAGATGAGTCGAAAGATTCAAGAAATTTATTGTTCGCAACAGATTTTCTACTAATACGTGTACTAACCCCTCCTCTTATATTATCCTTAAAAAAATGTAACATATCAGGATCATTTAAAGGCTCTAATTCTACATCTACAAATGTCAAACAAGAATCAAGCTTATAAGTACTTAAACAAGTTTTTCTAAAATTTTCAAAAATATCTGCTAAAAGCAGAACATCTGATTTTAAATGTATATCAGAATATTCACCTATTGATTTACAATCGAACAAATTCCAGACAACTTTGTCCCTATTATATTCTTCTTTAGTAATATGTTCTCCTGTTAAACATTATAAAACTGTTCCTTTTCTGGCAATGTGATTTCATCCAATTTTGTATAATCGGTAATATAGCTATGAGGAAAACCCCTTTTTGACGAATTAAATCAAATTGTTCCTTTACACTGAAAAATTTTAAAATTTCTTGACATTATTGATCTTTTAGAGTTAAGATAATTTTGATAATGAAGATGGTAAAAACTGATAAATCTTTGGCAAAACTCTTTCTTTTTTAACTTATTGGTTTGCTTATCAAAGTATGTGTCTACATTGATATATTTTTCAAATGAAATATGTTTTCCTGATTCGGCGTAATAACTTTCAATTGTTCATTATTTTGACAAATAAATGGGCATCATTAAATTGCCTAGTATAATCGCAATATAATAATTTTATTGCAAATATGACATTCGTTTGTATAATCATATCTAACCCGTTCAGTTCATTTATTATAGATATCAAACACATTTCGTTCTATTAACTTTATAAACACCTGATCACAATTAGAACCTCTACGAAGCTCATACTTTGATGCTTTGTCATCAAATGAACATTTTATATAATAAGCAAAAGAATAGGGAATATATTCACACTGTTTAATAGTATAAGGACTGTTAGGATCTAAATCATTTAATTTGCTAGCTAATGGTTTAAGAATACATTCAAAATCAGCATAGATAACGAAGGGAACTTGCCAATTTGTTTTTGAATATTAGTAAATTTGAGAATATTTCTGGAAACTACATTGCCAAATTTATCAATTTTGGGAGTAGGTGAGGGTAAATTGATTCTTTCATAATCACAATCATAAGCATTATGTCTAGTTAAATCATTATTGGTTGGAAAATATAGTATTGTAAACAAACATCACAAAGAAACTTTTTTCCATGATGTTTTGAGAGTTGATTAGACACTAGCCTAGATAAATCTTTAATACAACAATAATGAAAATTCCCATCATCATCATTAATCGAAAGTAAACGAACATGACGTTCTCGCCTTTGTATTGTATAACGCAGCGGTCCTAGAACTTCATAACAATATTTCAAATCTCTTTTAAACTTTTCTAATCCATAAACATTTTTAGAAATATTATTTAAAAGTTCAAATTTAGGGATATCTTTTAACTTAAAAGGGCTATCCAAACCAGAAGTGTCATATAGAGAAGAAAAATGCGGATAAGATGGAATTCTATCTTCTAATCCGTTCGGGTTATGTAAAGCAGCTGTCACAGACCATAAGAAACAGTTATTATCTTGAATGCGCATATTAATGATAGCATACTTTCTGTCAATTTTATATGGTAAAGGAATATACTTGGAAGCTCTCAAGGATTTGTGCTTATTTGCGTTTACTTCTAAATATAGAAGTTTGATGCAACAAAAGAAATAAATATTAAGATATCTAAATTTAACAATTTTTAAAAGAATCGGAAAATGTGCCAAAGAAAATACAACAAAGGGCTAATAAAATATGGAAAAATTAAAACTATTACACCTACCAGAAACCTTTTCGGCCTGACTCGTCTGCTTTTCTCTCAACTATTTCGTAAAACCCTTGAATTATATCGGATATCTCTGAACTGTCGCAAATCGTTTCGTATTGGATGTTGAAAGACTTGACGCTATAGGTTTGATTCGTAGGGTGTCAAAGTCCAAATAATTCCACATTGCCTTTGATGCAGGTGTGTTGCTCTAACGCGCGGTTTATTAAATCAATTACTTTTTCAGCCACTTCCTCAGAAAAACTGGTAATGTTTATATGATGTTCATCAGGATTTACTCTGTAGGAAATTATGTGCTCCTTAAAAGCCGACTTTATTATATCAATTTCAAATTCTCTAGAGGTTGTGGTAATATTTTGTTTATGTACGTTAGATTTTAAATGGCTTCCCCAAGATCTCCTAATTACATCTTTCTCGAAGTCCTGACAGTATTTTGACAATCCTGAAATAATCGAAAATGAAATTCGACTAGACAGAAATGTATTCTTAAGTCGGTTTACAAACCACACTTTGTAGTCGACGTGGGTATGCAAGCATCAAAGACCTACACGAACGAGTTTGTGTAGGTCTTCAAACCCAAGCCGACCACAAAGTGTGGTTTGTAAGCCGTCTTGGGAAAGTTGTATTATCAAATTTGGTTGGTGAGAAGCAACTGACCTTAAAAATTGTATTGGATTAAATAGGCGAATATAAAGATTTTCCAACTCTAGACATGCTTAACTAGCAAGCTGGGAAAAAGAAATTTTGTTACCTGGTGTGCTAGAGTGTAATATAGTTAACGCAATTAGTATCTTATTAAAAATATGCAAACAGAATAAATGCAACAAAATTAGATAAATTTCGAAACAAAAATATATATTAAAATCCTACCACGTTTTTGTATTGAAGACTGTGGAGAGATGCCAGCTTGTCCCTTTATTATTGCTGGATTACAAAACTTTCTTACGTGTCCATAGAAATTGTCACGTAAATTATCTGTTACAAATTTTGCAAGTGTGCAATGGTACGAAGAGAACAGCTAATGTGAAATAAGAAAAAGTAGAAGTTTATATACTAAAAAGAGAGGGAGATAGAGAGAGAAAAAGGTAGAAATTATAAATCAAAATCTGCCAATTTGTTGAAACAAAAATTTATTCGATCCCACATGACCTTTTCTTCGGAAGAAACATTACGAAATTTGTGGTAAGAATTTAAGGCGAAGCACAGACTTTTTAGATTTGAAATTAAATTTCGAGAAAATTTTGAATTTTTATGCTTAGCCTTAACAATGAAACAGTTTTTATTTAAGAACAAATTAGGGGGTTAGTTTGGGTACCGTGGTCAGGTACAATTTTATTAGTGTAAGACGAGTTTGAAAGCTCGTCAAAACTTTCAATACATAGATTTGGAGAATTCGGAAATTAAGTGATAACATCAAACTGTGAATTTAGCAGTGGAAGTTTCGGGGTGGATTGTGGCAAAAATTTCGTCGGAAATAGATAAAGATTGTGATAAATTATCAATCTCGTCAAAATTAAAATTTTACGATAAAATTTGGAAAATATAGTCAGTGTTGGAAGGTTTGGACAATAAATTTAGATTTGAAGGATCCAAATCAGATTCTGACACAGGCAGTTGGGTCGAGACATTATCTTTATTTAAAACAATAAAATGTTCCAAATTAAATTCAGATTTTTGACTGTCCTGTGTCTTATCAACAATAGAAGGTTCTTGAGTTAAAATTTGGTCTTGTATTAAACGTTCCCTAATAAGTTCATCTATGTTGCAAAAATCTGTTGGATCAGATTAAGTTCATCTACATTGCAAAAGTCCGTTTGTTCAACAAAAACATTTGGATCAGAATTTTGAACATCTATGACATTATTAGTTGAACTTAATAAAAAAAAATTTTCTAAATGTAAATTAAACAAATCAAAATCTGATAAATCTAAATTTGGCAAATCTAAAACTGTCAATTCCATACTACTTACAGTTTGATTCAAACTCAATATAACTCACACCAAAATAATACTTCAAACAAATTTGCAGAGTTATATGGAAATAAATAAATTTGTGAAAAAATTAAAGACTCCAAAAACACACTTATTTACCAAAAATATATATAAATTTATGAAAAAGTAAAAAGAAACAAAATTAAACGTCGCGAGTAGACACCGTACTTATTAAATGAATAAATTAATGAAAAAATTAAACCGAGCGAAAACATACTATACGTTGCAAACTCACGAAACAGCCTCTATGACGAGTATAAGAAAATAATATCAAACCAGGCTGCAAAGCAGACTTTATACACGTCTAGTGACGCCAAGCCTACAGTACCCTACCTTGACTGTTCATTGAACGGTCAGTCCCCCCCGCACCCCAGTAACTTTCCGATTAAATTAAATAATGTGTCACTATTGTAGGCGAATGAAGCGAGAAACCGCTCGAAAGTGTTACTATACTAGAAGACTGTTGTAAGAAATGATGTTTATAATGTATGAAAAGTAATATTATGTGATGTCGAGTGCGAAGCATCTGAATTATCAAATAATTGAAGTTAGTTTGGTTGTGAAATCGAACGCGAAGGGCTTGAAAAATCGAGCGCGAAGCGCTCGACAATTTGAGTGCCTAGCGCTCGAAAAATCAAGCGCGAAACGCTAGAAAAATCGAGCGTGAAGCGTTCATAAAGTCGAGCGTGAAGCGCTCGAAGTGCTACCGTGGACGAGCGAAGCGAGTGAGCGCGCGAGCGCGTTTAACGTCGAACGAGCGAAGCAAGTTCGGTGGTAGGGGTGGAAGTAAGGACGAGGGAAAGGGGGAGCCCCCTGTGTGAACATGTTTTTTGTTAATTTAATTATTAACCCAAAAAAAAAAAAAAAAAAAAACGCATGTAAGAAAAACATGGGCATCAAAATCTTATAATTTGGTCTGATCCGACTATATATTTATGCTAGCATTAGTTTAAAATATCAGTTCTTAAGATTCTTTTACAAAATTTTGTGATTTGGTATCAGTTGAGAGTTTATGTTCACCCCAGCATTAATTCGATATATCCAACCACCCATCCTCAAGATTTTTAAAAAATTTGGTTTCTTTTAAATAATGGTTTAAACAATGTGAACAATTTATTTCATGAGCTATTATCAGAATAACAGTATCTAATGTATTTTATGTTAAAAGGCGATTTGTGGGAATATTGGTGGGAGGCGGAAGGAGAGGCAAAATATTGCCTCCTCTTTGCATTCCCACAAATACACTACTTGCGAAGTTTATTATCCACAGCCTGATACCCGAAGGAAAACAACATGTAGACGCCAGCCGAAACTTCATCGAAATGAAGAATGTGGACGATTCTTTTCTACAGAAAATAGTCATGGACGATGACATGGTGTTACCAATACGGCAACGTGCGCAATGGCTCAAGAACAAAGACAATGCTCGTAGCATTTTTTGACGCTCAAGGAATTATCCACAAAGAATTTATTGCCGAGGGCACTGCAGTAAACGCCAGGTACTACGTGGGTGTCATGGAGAGACTTTGAAAGAGGATTCAGAGAGTGCGACCGAAACAATGGAACGCAAAGGATATTTTTCTTGCTTCATGATAATGCGACCGCTCACACGACTGAGATTATGGTGCAATTCTTGGCGCGAAAACTAGTGTCAACTGCACCACACTCCTTATGACTTTTTTATTCCCAAAAATCAAGCTCCCCATAAAGCTAAGGGTCAGCGCTATGACGATTTGGAAGACATTAAAGCCACTGTGACGCAAGAGTTAAACATGATTTCAAAAGAAGATTTTTCTACCAGTTTCACATGGTTGTATGAATGGTCCGAATGTTGTATTGAAATCGAAGGAGACGATGTGGAACATCTTAAGTTATAAATTGTTCACTTTTAATTTTTCTACTTATTATTAAGGTAGTATGGAAACTTTTTAGACAGGCGGTGTATATGTGTATGAACTCCAGAATAGAAATACAAGGAACCTAAGATGGCTTCTTAGGTAAAATTACTCTTTTATGAATATACTCTGACTTTACTCCAACATTCTCAGGGAGAACATTCAAAGGGCATAGTCATTCCCTTATACAAGGGAAAAATAATAATAAAAGTTTCAAACCTTCCACTCCTCCTTTTCAAGGTACCTCCTTAAATTATAAGCTTAACAGCAGCATTTTCATTCGCGTGAATGCAACAAATATTTTACTCCACTGAAATCAACCCATTTCTATTCCCCCCCCTCTCTGTAACGTGAATACTCGTAGCCTTTAATATTTAAAAAATATATCATCTATAATATATATAAAATGCAACGTCTCTCTGTCTCTCTGTCTGTCTGTCTGTCCGTTAGTGACCTTATCACTGGAGAACCACTTATCCGATTTACGTACTTTTTTTTTAAAAACATACATATGTTCTCTGGCCAGGTTATAGGCTATATTTTATTACGATAGGTAGCATAAGGAATGAGCAGTGACGATAATAGTGAATGAAGTCGGAAAAAAGTTTATCGCTAGCGCGTTCCCTTGCAATACACAGTCTAAACCATTAAATATGGAACAATATTATGTAGTAGAGAATATCTAGAATCTATAATATATATATAAAATGCAATGTCTCTCTGTCTGTCTGTCTGTCCACTGGTGCGTTTATCACGCGAGAACCACTTATCCGATTTACGTCTTTTTTTAAATTCATACATATATTCTTTGGCCAGGTTATATAATAAAAATAATAATCTATACCTATAATGTAAACAAATTGCAACCTCTCTCTGTCTGTCTGTCTGTCCGTTAGTGCGTTTATCCCTCGAGAACCACTTATCCGATTTACGTGATTGTTTAAATTCGTACATATGTTCTCTGACCAGGTTTTAGATATATATTTTATTACATCTATAATATATATAAAATGCAACGTCTCTCTGTCTGTCTGTCTGTCTGTCCGTTAGTGCGCCTATCACTGAAAAACCACTTATCCGATTTACGTACTTTTTTTTTAAATCATACATATGTTCTCTGGCCAGGTTATAGGCTATATTTTATTACGATAGGTAGCATAAAGAATGAGCAGTGACGTAAAATAGTGAATGATGTCGCAAATAAGTTTGCCGTTAGCGCGTGCCTTTGCAATACACAGCCTAAACCATTAAATATGGAACAATATTATGTATCTGTATATGTATAATCTATAATATATATAAAATGCAATGTCTCTCTGTCTGTCTGTCTGTCCATTAGTGCGTTTATCACGCAGGAACCACTTATGAGATTTACCTGTCTTTTTTTAAATTCATGCATATATTCTTTGGCCAGGTTATATAATAATAAAAATAATCTATATCTATAATATATATAAAATGCAATGTTTGTCTGTCTGTCTGTCCGTTAATGCGCTTATCCCTCGAGAACCACTTATCCGATTTACGTGATTTTTTAAATTCATACATATGTTCTCTGACCAGGTTATAGGTATATATTTTATTACATCTATAATATATATAAAATGCAACGTATTCTGCCTGTCTGTCTGTCCGTTAGTGTGCTTATCACTGGAGAATCACTTATCCGATTTTCGTACTTTTTTTTTTTAAACATACATATCTTCTCCGGCCAGGTTATAGGCTATATTTTATTACGATAGGTAGCATAAGGAATGAGCAGTGACAATAATAGTAAATGAAGTCGGACAAAGTTTGCCGGTAGCGCGTTCTCTTGCAATACACAGTCCAAACCATTAAATATGGAACAATATTATGTAGCAGAGAATATCTATAATATATATAAAATGCAATGTCTCTCTGTCCGTCTGTCTGTCTGTCCGTCCGTTAGTGTGCTTATCACTGCAGAACTACTTATCCGATTTACGTGCTTTTTTTAACCATACGTATGTTCTCTGGCCAGGTTATAGGCTACATTTTATTAGGTGACATAAGGAATAAGCAGTGACGATAATAGTGAATTAAGTCGGAGAAAAGTTTGCCGCTAGCGCGTTCTCTTGCAATACACTCCCTAAAGCATTAAATATGGAACAATATCATGTAGCAAAGAATACAATATATATAAAATGCAACGTCTCTCTGTCTGTCTGTCTGTCCGTTAGTGCGCTTATCACTCGAGAACCACTTATCCGATTTACGTGTTTTTATAAATTTATACATATGTTCTATATAATTCTATATAAGCCTAGGTAATGGGAGATAAGGTGAGATAATTGGAGATAAGGAGAAATAATGGGAGATAAGTCGAGATAAGCCTCGATAATGGGAGATAAGGTGAGATAATGGGAGATAAGTATAAATAATGGGAGATAAGGAGAGATAATGGGAGATAAGCAGAGATAAGTCTAAATAATGGGAGTTATGGTGAGATAATGGGAGATAAGGAGAAATAATGGGAGATAAGGAGAAATAATGGGAGATAAGTCGAGATAAGCCTAGATAATGGGAAATAAGGTGAGATAATGGGAGATAAGGAGAAATAATGGGAGATGAGCAGAGATAAGCCTAGATAATGGAAATTATGTAGAGATAATGGGAAATAAGGAGAAATATTGGGAGATAAGGAGAAATAATGGGAGATATTTTATTACGTTGGGTAACATAAGGAATAAGCAGTGACGATAGTAGTGAATCAAGTCCACGCGAGCGGAGCCGCGGGCCCGGCTAGTTATCTATATTTAAATATATTTTTTTTAATTTTTAAGCAAATTTATATATATTTTTCAGACGTAAACTATATTTGCCACGTCAATATATAGTTATGTGAAAAACTTCCCCGGATAAAAGGAAAAATACCTCAAAAATGATAATTTTATCGAAAAAATGAATGGAAAAACTATCCTACACGTCCTTATCGCTTTTGATTACCCTCCAACAATATATAAGTTTGAAACTCTTACCTTCATTCTCTCCTCTAACTTCTAAAATAACATTGTTAATAGCTGCATTCGCTTAACTGAATAACTCAAATAAAATTAGACAACACACATGTCACTTTATGGTATTAATTATGTAATAAAGTAAATTCTCTTTATTTCTCCTGTTGCTGCGCATGTTCACTATATTCTTTTTCTTCTTAAAGTACCATATCTGATACGGAGGTGGACGACCCTCTCGCCTTTACATGTAGTTGGTGCCTTTTGAAGTGTTCCACAGACAAAGGGACCTACATTTTAATGCCGGTTCCGAACGGTCAATTGAGATGGCATGATACTACGGGTGGTTTGCCATTACCTTTCCGAGAGAGGCGACAGTCACTTTTTTATTATTTTTCCGAGCCGAGATAAGAACCCGGGTCGCCGGCGTAGAAAGCAAGACACCTTAATCATTATTTTAACAATATGTAATTAACCAAATATTCAAAATTATTGAATTTTAGCGGATACATACGTGATATTATAAAAATATTTTCCATGTCGATGTATGGATTAAAAAAAAGAACATTTGGAAAGAAATAGTTCCAAAATATTCTGAAAACATTTTCTGCTGGTATAAACAGCGCTGATATCTAAGATTTTCGTCAATATGGTTAGATCATCACTTCGGGTCAAATGATGAATTTGCTGGTCTATGCATGAACATATGCAGGTTGCAGAGGATGAAGGTAGAGAGTAACCTATGTACGTGTTTGCAAGACGAGCGGGTATAGGAGGGATTTTATCTTTTTCGAACAAATTCACCATTTTTGAGTTATTTCAAGTTTTTATTTTTGTCTTATGGGAAAATTTTCGTATGTATATTTATATGGCAAACACATTTATCAAAGCGTATGACAGTATCAGAAATATAGACAATGTATGAAAAATTTGTTGTTTAAATATATTTTTTAATATGAGAGGGTACAAGGTATGCGCATGTGTTACTATAGAATCCGATAAAGTTCATTTTCCTCAGTAAATTAGGTTATTTAGTACAGTAATATTTAGTTGTCCGAGTTGAAGGAGTGAAGGTAGGGGGGATCTCAGATTTACATGTGTTTGGTGGGCAATAAAAATCGACACTAAGGTGAAAGGAAGATCTTTCCACCTATCTTTTCGAAATTTGAAATTTTTGTGATATTTGACACTTTATTTTGTATTTGTAGTTTAAAATATATTATTTAAAAATTACGTGGTATTGGTACTTTTGATGTGCTGTTATAAGATAGGTTAAAATGGATTTTTCACCATATAAGGTTGGTGATTTGATGACGACGGGCTGTTTAAAAGTCAATTTTGGGGTATTAATGTGAATTTGGCTATTAGGCATGAGAGGGTGGAGGTACGGGGTCTTATATATGTGTTAGGAGCGTTTAAATCAGAAAATAGATATGTCTTTATTTATTTTTAATAAAATATACTATTTTAGAGATATTTCAAATTTTTTATTTCTATTCTTTTATAAGGGAGTTGTAAGCTTTTGATATCCTACAAAAACTACACTGATAGGTGGTGGATCTATATATATATATATATATATATATATATATATATATATATATATATATATATATATATATATATATATATATATATGTATATATATATATATATATATATATATATATATATATATATATATATATATATAATACATTAAAATTTCAGCGAAACGTCGTGCAAATTCATTGTTAGACGAACTGATTGAAACCTGGAATTTTAATGTATTACATTCCACTATCCGTGAAAACCTCTATAGTAACATACATATATATATATATATATATATATATATATATATATATATATATATATATATATATTTATTTATCGAATAAAAACCTATAATAAACGCACGTATAATAAACTATTTTTTAAGAAGGAATTTTTCTGGAAGCTGTTTATTTTTTTTCTTAAATATCAGAGTTTCTTGCTATATAACTAACACATTTTTTGACCACCCTGTATGTACCTCTTTTTACTATTGATATCAGCTGTCAAATCAGACAATTCAGTGATCCGAACCATAAACAATCCTGTTGGTCGAATCCAAACGAATTTAGATTAGACTTGCGAGATGTCGGGGGTGACCAAATGCGTGGAAGTGATTTATTTCTTCATAAAATGGTTATTGTTATAAGGTGAAAAATCTCTTTCGAGATGTCTTTTCTCTAGTTTAGTAAGTCAGTTTGTGTTATTAAGTTATGTAAATATAAACATGCCCACTAACCATGTTATTTCTGGGATCGGAAGTGGTATATGGACCTGCAAAAATATTTTATCAAATCTATACCACTATTTTGTTTCACATAACTAACTGTTGGCTAAGCTGCACTTTTGTGTTATGACTCAAACATTTTGCTTATGTGTCTTGAATTTCCTTAGGGATCCTTCTTTGCAACTGGTTGTCCTTTCCAGTACATTTTCACTATCAACGCTAGTGTACCTTAAAGCTTATACTCCCTATTACTCGCTTTCTTCTTCTGTTAAAAAAGACCAAAAAACCAATATATAGCTCTGTTGATGACAGTTCTCTTGTTCCTTCATGTATATAAGAAAAGACCTGGTAGAAATTCTGTCCTACGGAGACAAGAACTAACTGATATTTAAAGCTACGAAAACATTCGCAGCATTTTTTTTCTAAAAATGTGAATGTTTCCAAACCAGCTATATTTCTTAGGTAAAAAGGACATGATATAAAACTTTGAAGGGAAGCGCTTTCGAGATATTTAAAACTGAAACCTGACATTTCCCTTCATATACTATTTCTGTTGAAATTTGTAACAATAAAAAAATTAGAAACAAATTCCACAACTTAACAATCCTGAAAAGAACGTATGATACAATATCTGCAATATAACCATAAGCATCAATCCGGTTTTATAGCGTTTTTCAACTTTCGGTTCCCAGCTTCCATCCTCTTCGATCTTCCCAATATCCTCAGATTTCTCCCTGACATTACCCTCTGAACACCTCCAAACCCGGTAGCTCTTGGTCATCCTCTTCTCCTCTTTTCACTTAATACTCACTTGAGAACTATAAGACAATACATATGAAAAAGTAAAAACAAATGAAAGCAAAATTAATACAATTTTCAGGTTCCTTTAGTCTAAGAACCCATGAAGATGTGTACGAAGCATCCCCTCGAGCATCTTCCTTCCTCATTTAACCCCACATATGTCTGTTTACGACTAATTATTCTTCAAATTTATAAACATATTAACCAAAATCCCAGAATATTGCTTATGATGTTATAGAAAATAAATAAAATTTACAGATACATATGATGAAAATAGAGTGCAATGTTTTTCGTGGTTTAGAGACTCTGAAACCTTAGTAGGTATTTTTTTCATGAATTCAATATCAGACAAACTGTTTTACATGGAAAGTAATAACCTAATTTTTTTGGCCTTAATAAACTCTAAAAACCATTTATAAAATGAAGCAACCCGAGTAACACCTCCCTCATCCCTCTAATCCCTTATAGGTTTGATTAAAGGGTGTTTTTTTTTATAGAGGTATAAAACTTTAAGTTGGCAACACTTTTTTAACTGGCGGCCATTTTGTCAGCTGTCAAGTGATTTATGTTTAGTTTGGTTTGGCATTTCAACATGAATAGACTGACGCCTGAACAACGCTTCCAAATTGTGCAAATTTATTTTGAAAATCATGGTTCTGTTCGAAATACGTATCGCGCACTACGTTCATTTTACGGTCAACATAATCGTCCATCAGAGCAATTAATTCGATTAACTATGGAACGTTTTCGCACCACGTTTACTCTAAATGATAATGCGCATCCACAGAGACGTCGTACAGTACGTACAGAAGAAGTCATTGCTGCTGTAGAGCGTAACGTAGAGGAAGACCCGAATCAGTCTATCCGCCATCGTGCACAGGAATTGGATATGTGTCCATCCACTTTATGGAAGATTTTGCGGAAAGATCTTGGTTTGCGTGCTTACAAAATCCAACTCGTGCAACAATTGAAGCCACACGATCACCTAGCAAGGCGTAGATTCGATGAATGGGCCCAAAACAAGATTGCCGTTGATCCCGATTTTCATAAGCGAATTTTGTTTAGCGATGAAGCTCACTTTTGTTTGAATGGATACGTCAATAAACAAAACTGCTGTATTTGGAGTGATGATAATCCTCAAGTGTATGTTGAGACACCGTTACATCCAGAAAAACTGACTGTTTGGTGTGCTTTATGGGCTGGTGGAATCATTGGTCCGTACTTCTTTAAAAAACGATGCTGGTCAGAACGTTACAGTCAATGGTGACCGCTATAGAGCCATGATTACTGACTTTTTCGTTCATCAATTGAACAACCATGATGTGCAGGAGCTGTGGTTTCAACAAGACGGCGCAACATGTCACACAGCTCGTGCCACAATTGATTTATTGAAGGAAACGTTTGGTAACCGCATAGTTTCACGTTTCGGACCCGTGAATTGGCCTCCAAAATCGTGCGATTTAACGCCGCTAGACTATTTTCTGTGGGGATATGTGAAGTCGCTAGTCTACGCCGATAAGCCCGAAATGATTGACCACTTGGAGGACAACATTCGCCGCGTTATTGCCGATATACGGCCACAAATGTTGGAAAAAAGTCATCGAAAATTGGACCTCCAGATTAGACTCCGTCCGAGCCAGCCGTGGCGGTCATATACCAGAAGTCATATTTAAATTATAATGCCAGATTATCTTTCGAATAAAGTAAATTTCATGTCAATTTAAAAAATTCATCTTTGTTTTATTCCATTTCAAAGTTCTATACCTCTATAAAAAACACTCTTTATTACTAAAATTTAAAGAACATTCATTATTGCAATTAAAAATTAAGAAAATAATTCCTAATGAAACGTGAACAAATTCCAAATCTTGGAGGGTAATTTAATCACAAATGTAAAAATTTCTTTAGAAAGGGAAACAAAGAAAAGCAGAACTCAAAAAGAATGAATAACATAATACATACAAGGCCTCTAATGATCTTCGTTAATTTTTGTCCTTACATGTTTGGTAATAAATAATTTTTTGTCCATTTTGTTAACTAAACAATAACCGGTCAAGTGCAAGTTGAACTTGCCTAATTAGTGTTCCGTACGTTGATTGCTTTTCAAATAAAAATTTTTGTTACTGAGGTACAAAATGATCAATAACTACACAAAACACCTCCGAAATGAGTTTTCAACAAAGTTTGTTTCCGATTTTTCCTGAAAACTGATGACCTTGAAATTTTTTTTTTATACACCAGATGATTTACTAAAGGTAATGGACTCGTGATAATTTTCGTTCGATCTACACCGTGGGGAAAATTCGAGAATTTTTTCAAAATTTTTGGATCAGTACTTTTCGAGATAGAGGGGGGGACAGCGATTTTTCGCGATTTTTTCAAAATAATACAAAGAAAAGTGTGCACATATAAGACATTATACATATTTTTGAACTCGTGTTTTTACAAGTCTTGTTTCCGATCTTTACTGAAAAGTGATGACCTTGAAATTTTTGTGATATGATGTGATAATTTTCGTTCAATCTGCACCCCGTGGAAAATATTCCAGCATTTTTTCAAAATTTTTGGATCAGTACTTTTCGAGGTAGAGGAGGGGGATAGCGATTTTTCACGATTTTTTTTCAAAATAATACAAAGAAAAATGTGCGCATGTAAGACATTATATATATATATATATATATATATATATATATATATATATATATATATATATATATATATATTTAAATTCGTTCATTTTACAAGCTTTCATTTGACACCCCACTCGATGACCTAGTAAAAAATTTTTTTTTTCACTTCCGATTTCACCCCCCCCAAAACTAACCCCTTAAGTCAAAACTTAACTTTCAAGACTACTCTGATAAAGCCAGCAATTTCTATATTAGTATCAAATTTCCGGGGGGGGGGGGGGGGGGGTGCAGCTTTCTATGTCAAATAGTTTCGGAGAAAAGCCGATGTGACCGGACGGACGAACGGGCGGACAGATGGACGGCCACCGAAGAAATCTTATAAGTTTCCATACGGAACACTAAAATGAGAATTTGATAATTCTATTAAAACTGCTCAACAACTCCCACTCCTTTCAACACCTACTTCTGAAGCGATACCGGTAAAAATATAGACTCTATTTGTACCTCTATTAGTATATGTGTGCCAATGTGGACATCTAAATTTTCTTTGCTTTAAAAAGTTATTGGGCCAACAGACAGTTAGACAGAAATACCATATTATATAACATATTTACAAATCATATATAAATAAATGCATTATTGAAATGTACCGTATCTTTTAGGGCGACACAAGAGATTTATGCCATTAAATGACAAATTGAAGCGTTTACTAGGCAATAAGAAGAAATTACAGTTTGCCATTTACCATGCAATGCACGGAGGAGATATGAAAATTGATCATTTGTATAATATAATAAAACATAATAATTGCTATTTAAAACAATGTAAAAAATATCAACAAAGTAGCTTGTTTGTTATAAAAGATGTAATTGGACCATGTTTATATGAAGATTTGTTAGCAGATATGAAAGATATGCCTTATTCTATAATAATTAAAAAGTTTGATATTTCTGTAAAGCAGTATTTGGGACTGTGGATAAAATATTACAGCAAAAGTAATAACACAGTTACAATACGGTTTTTGCATATTCTTGAAATGGCAAAAGTTCAGCCTTATAATTTATACCTGAAAATTGAAGAATTTTTAAACCTCATAGAAGTAAACATCAAAAATTTAGTTGGAATTGGTACTGATTTTGGAGCATTTAGTTTTACAAAATGCACAAAATTAACAAAACATTTAAAATTACGTAATTTACACATACAGTTTATCGAATGTATTGGTAGTTCTCTCAATAACGCTGCATCAAATGCAGAAGAGGCAATGCCGTCCATAATTGAATTTACTTGTAGAGAAGTATATAATTGGTTTAATTATAATCCTGAAAGAAAGCTAATTTTTTCGAAGCTTTTTAGTTTATTAGACAAAGATGATAGTTTTAACGTTTTTTCAAGTCTACTCTCTACAAAATGTCTGGCGAATTATAACATAATCAGCACCATTTTAAAAAATTACGACGAACTAACCAAACACTTTGATGAATTAAAAGAAAAAGATCTTACAGTTAGAGTTTTAAATGAGAATTTAGGACCCCAAGCGTGTAGAAATAAAACTTTTTTAGCATTACTTGAACCAATCGTGAAAAAAATAAATACAGTTAATGTTCTTTTTGAAAATGGTGATGTAGAGTTGCACGTACCTTTCAAGGAACTGATAAATATTATTTATTTTTTAGCTGAAAAAATTTTTATCCCAATACGTAATAAACGGGAGCTAAATTACTATATTGAGCATTATAGAGACGATTCTGTATATATGAAACCAGATTTTCTCGATTTAACCAAGGAGCTAGGTTACAAATATAAAAATTTAATTAATGCAAATTACTCTAAGGCGAGAGAATAAATATGACATTAAATTCAGGTACTTTAATTACATTAAAAAACTCTTACGAGAGTTAATTGATATGATTCCAAATAATATTCAACATTTTTGTTCACTAAATATCATTTCAGATATGTCAAATGAAAGTATTTTTATAAAAGATCAACTGCCATTTCTAAACATGTTTGCTAAATCACCCTCTGTTATAATGAAAGAGTATAAAGTTTTAATTAAAAATAGAGATCTTATTCAAGTTCCGGAAGGACATATCTATGACTACTGGAAACAAGTAGGAGATTATGAAATTCAGGGTGTGCACCAATTTCAGGAATTATCAAGATTTGTTAAAACTCTTTTAGTACTACCTACATCAGACTTTATTGTAAAAACATATTTTTCTGTAATAAAAGCCACTATTATTAAGTCACGAGGAATGCCTAGTATACCTTTACTCTGTGAGCTTATTCGAATTAGAGAGACAGTTATTAAAAATGAGCTATGCTGCTTACACTTTAAATTTTCACCTAATATGTACGAAAAATTGCGTTATTTAAATTATTCGGTAGGAGTTGAAGATTGTACTGAACTATTTAGTCTTGTTAGAACTTTTAAAGAATACAAAATTACCGATTAAATTTTAACAATTTTCCTTATAATTTCCATATATTTTCTTTAAAACCCTTTGAAATAATTACATCAAAAATAGCAACCCTCGTTAGTATAACAGTTTAATTATGGTGCTAAAAAGACTGGGTAGATCATATATATATATATATATATATATATATATATATATATATATATATATATATATATATATATATATATATATATATATATTTACATTTATTTATTTACTACACTTTACAGATTGATCACAGAGATCTTTTCAATTACAAAGTACCAGAACTTAAATTAACTTAATTTTAATATTATTACATTTCTCTAAGGTTACCATCCCATAGCGTTCATGCAACAGTGTAGAAGGGATCATAGAGTTATATGAACTGGTTTGTTTATAACCCATGTAACGCATCATTTTGTTCTATATCAATTTAAGTGTTCGCTTGTGACAATTATAAAAGGGTGGCCATACTATACTCGCATATTCTAATATACTTCTAACATAGGATATGTATAGCTGTTTTATGCAATTTGTACTTCTAAAATCATTTGTGCTTCTGACAATTAAGCCATACATTTTGTTCGCTTTGCTTGCTGTATAACTTACATGATAGTTAAACGTCAATTTGGAATCAAAAATCACCCCTAAGTCCTTTATCTTATCCTCATACAAGAGTGGGACATTCTTAATACTATATATATATATATATATATATATATATATATATATATATATATATATATATATATATATATATATATGTATGTATATATATTAGTAGGCTGAAAAGTTTTTGGTCTGACAGGTAGACGTCGCTCTTCTCAAAAAATCCATATGATTTTCAGAAAGTACCAACCTTCAAACAATACGTGTGAAAATTTCATGACATTTCGATGATTAGTTTACAAGTTACAGTGGAATGGAAAAAATCGAATTTCGTGTGTTGATTAAACACTGTTTTTTGATGGGAAAAAATAACGTTCAAGTAAAGAAGGCTTGATAAGTGTTACGGGCCCTGTAATGCCGAATTTAAACGCGGTCGTACAGTTACAAATGATGCTGAATGCTCTGGACGCTCAAATGAGGTAGTTACACCGGAAAACATAAAAAAAATTCACAAAATTGTTTTAAATGACAGTAAAGCGAAATTGCGTGAGATAGCTGACACCCTAAAGATATCAAAAGAGCGTGTTGGTCTTATTTTGCAAGAACATTTGGGCATGAGAAAGCTCTGTTCGAAATGGGTACCGCGTTTGCTCACAGTGGACCATACAACAACCTGTTGATGAGTCTGTGCGCGGTATGGACCTGTTTAATAAAAAGGATTTTTTTATGCGATGTGTGACAATAGATGAAACATAGATCCACCACTACACCCCGCAATCAAATCGGCAATCAGATGAGTGGACAGCAGCGGGTGAAAGCCGCTCGAAGCGTCCAAAGACACAACAGTCGGCTGGGAAAGTTTTGGCCTGTGTATTTTGGAATGTGCATGGAATAATTTTCATCGACTATGCTGAGAAGGGACAAACCATCAATAGCGAATATTATATAAATTTACTGGTGCGTTTGAAGGCAGAAATGGAAAAGAAACGACCCCAAATTAGCAAGAAAGTAGTGCTCTATCATCACAAGTCAATGGTTACGAATGGCAATTATATGAACTGAAGTTCAAATTGCTTCCTCATCCACCATATTCCACAGATTTGGCCCCGAGCAACTATTATCTATTCGCAGACCTCAAAAAAAATGCTCGCGGGAAAGGGATTTGGCTCCAAGGTAAAGACAAATCCTTTTATAAGAAAGGTATAGAAATATTAGAAAGGCATTACACTGATTTTATCGCTATTGAAGGAGACTATATTGATGAATAAAGTCGAACTTTGCAAAAAAAAGAGTCGGGACTGAGAAAGAATGGGACTTAACATTGACAGTGAAAAGTTAAATCACATCTTTTAATAACAGACAAAATACAAAAAACACAAACTATGCTACTCATGCTTCAGAAAAGGTTGGTCTAAAAGTCAATCTATCAAAGACTCATTTTATGACAAATCTTGTATTAAGCGAGACTATAAAACTGAATAACTTAGAAATAGAGCAAGTGTATCAATATAAATTATTGGAACATGAAATCAGCATAGGTCGAGATAACCAAACACATGAAATTCAGCGGATAATAGGCTTCTCCTGGGCTGCATATGGCAAACTGGCCTATGTATTCAAATCTAACCTTCCCATATGTTTAAAAAGAAAAGTATTTAACAGATGCATACTCCCCGTTCCGAAACATGTGTCATGCGACCAAAGATGGAGAGGTCAATGTTAAGCGTTACTCTTAGAGATCACATCCCAAATTACATTATCAGGAAGAGAACGGGGGTACAAGACGCAGTCAAATTTATTCTACATCTTAAATGTAACTGGACTGTGCATGTTGCTTGGTTTAAGGATGGACGATGGACAAAGAGAATTATAGAGTTTCGACCAAGATCCGAAGTAGAGGTAGACCCCCGAGTCGGTGAACTGATGATTTGAAAAGAGTGGCTGGTTGGGTACAAGTGGCCCAGAACAGAAAAAAAGTGACGAGACTTGACGGAGGCTTTCGTCCAGCAGTGGACAGTACAAGCTGATAATGATGATGATGAATATTTAGTTCTTTTCCAGCTATATCTAGAATAGGTCTCTAGTTAAAATATATGTAGATAGTTGGGTAAATGTTTAAAATAAGACCATTATTTCTACACCAAGTCTTTATGTAACAGTTAAGTGCTTTAATTTTATCCTGCAACTCTGCTTGATTATCTGTATAAACTGCAATACTTGTCAATCATAAATGGACAGACCACCTATATTTCTAACCCAAACATTGATCCATCATTTCCAACTTGTGCACTGTACTGTTGACTACTAAGTGCAATACTAACACGAGAATTAATAATTTTGTTAAATGTAGATAGATTTTTTAGATATATTGTTGGAACCATCTTCCTCTGTAAGTGTCAAAAATAAATATTGTAAATTCAATATAATTTTACCATCATATTTAATAAATAAGAGTGTGAAATTCTTTGCAAGAAAGAAAACTTCATTAACCAAAAACAAGCTACTTTCACACCAGCAACCACTACTAATGAAAAAGAATTACCAGAAAACTATTAAACTGCATTTCGCATTGCAAAACCCAATAAGCCACAAACAAATATGGTTTCATTTTAGTAGTAACTATTGAAATGATACAAATAATGGTTGTTGAAAAAGAGGTTACAAAATTGAAAATAGTGGCTCTCTCAAATAACACTATCCAAAGAAGAGTGTGATATAGCAGAAGATATCCGAATACATTGTTGAAAATGTTAAGCAGCGCATATACTTGTCACTGTAGATAGACGAATCCATAAATAGAGCTCAGTTTGTACGAGCATGGATTAAAAAGTTCGTGGCCTAGTCAAGACAACAAAATAAAATACGTACAAAAATATTTTTATTTTTCGACATAATCTCCCCCTAGGTCTATACACTTCTTCCATCTGCTTTCCAAAGCTTTCACACCTGTTTGAAAAAAAATTCCTCAAGGTCTTCAAAATACTGGTTAACTCCAGCTTCGACTTCTTCATTTAATGAAAATTTCTGGCCACCGAGGTGTTTTTTTAGGTTTAAAAAAGATGAAAGTCCGAAGGTGCCAAATCAGGAGAATAAGCCGGATAGGGCAGCAATTCGAAACCATAAGCACGAATTTGCGTCACAGATTCAACAGACGTGTGAACGCGAGCGTTGTCCTGATAGAACAAAACTTTCTTTCTCAGTAATCCTGGGCGTTTCTCTTTAATTTCTTGATGTAAAGGGTGCAAAGGGTCGAGTTTATTGTTTCGCCTTTCGGAAGGTAGTCCGCCATAATAATACCTTTAGCATCCCAAAAAACTAACGCCATCACTTTTCCAGCCGACAGAATTTTCTTCGCTTTCTTTGGGGTCGGTCCACCAGATTTTTTTCCACTGCTTGGATTGTTGTTTTGACCCTCGAATATAGTGTGAACCCAGGTTTCGTCCATTGTCACAAACCTGTTAAGAAAATTTTCCGGATCAGCCTCAAACATCTCCAAACAGTCGCGAGAAATCGTGAGTCCAATTCGTTTTTGTTCAACTGAAAACAATCTGGGGACCCACCTAGCGGAAACCTTAGAAAATCCGAGTTCGTTGGCAATGATGTTTTGTGTTCGTTCATACGAGACGCCTATAGTGTTTGCAATCTCCCTGACAGTTAATCTACGGTGTTTCAATATGAGATCACACACTTTGCCGATTCAGTCGTAGACGTCATGGGGCGACCGGAGCGAGGGTCATCTTCGATACTCTCTCGTCCACGTTTAAATTCTACAACCCATTTTTTCACAGTGGTATATGACGGAGCAGATTCCCCTAGTGTTATTTTCATATCATCGTGGCTCTACTTTTGGTGTTAATATTTTTTTAAACAGGTAGTTGATGACCGCACGTTGTTCAATTTTTTGCATTTTTCCAAAAACTCTGCACTTGGTCTCAGGAAACTCGTTCTAACCTAAAAACCACAAATTCGACAGCAACATAATTTTACACTGTTACAACCAAAGAAAGTATGAACTTATTGAGGGTACTATAATAAAAATATTATAATTATTTTTTGTTAAGGCCGCGAACTTTTCAATCCATCCTCGTAGCATTTGTAAGAATGGATATGAAAAATGGTAGTCCAAAAGATATTTTATTTTCTACTTCACTATAGGCTCATAAAACTGGAAATTGTTCATTTGGTCGTTTTATGTAAAATACTAATGAGTACGATATTGACCGGACGAGATTATGATAGAACATTGCTTTGGATATATCGTCAAATTACAAGAAGTAATCCTTTACGACTACACTGCTTTTACACCGAAAAGCTCTTAATTGAATATTTTCCTTTTGAAATTGATTGTTATGGAAACTGTTAGTAACTTTGGTAAGTAAATGCTGTTCAAGAAAAAACGTTGTAGACTAGCATTTAAAAAAAAAATGTGAAAGCATGAGTACTTCATGTATAAATCTTTATCATATCTAAGAAAGACGATTATCGAGGAGGGAAGGATAAACATCTTTTCATTAAAGATAGAACTTTTGATAAACTTGCAAAGTAAAAAATATGAGAACCCATTGTCCAATTATCTTTGGGATGTAATTCTTTTCAAGCTCTTGAATATTTTGAATAATAGTTCACCGAGCTATTGATATGACAGCCATGGTTAGAATTAACAGATTTATAAGAAAGACATGATTTATGATCGACTTCAATTGGAAAAAAAGAAGCTTGATTCATTCCAGTGCATTTAAGATTTAGCTAAGTATAGTGTGATAAATTCTAAGTACACTTTAGTAGACGTGTAGGTCAGTTTGCCGCATTTAAAACAACAGTTCTGTGACTATCCCTACCGAACTTCAAAACAGTTATGTCAGTTATAGATTGATGCTGTATCTATTTTCACACAATTCTTCTCAACATATTTAGATTCAAATAAACATAAAAAAAATAATTTGAAATATTAAGTTTACACTCGACTTTTTTTCCCAGAATCCAGGTCGATTTTGAACCAAAAGGATTCTAGAATATCTCTAGCTGGCAAACAAAGCTGTCAAATGTTTGGTGTCTTTTGCCACATCATATTTGTGCGATTTTAGTTTCTTGTTTATGATTGTCAACAAAACAAAGTTGAGTAATCGCTTCGTATTTGAAAATGATATGCTCATATATGTATTGAACACAGAATCCAAATATTTGTTAAAGGAATACAAAAAAAAGTTTGGCGAAATAATTTAATTACCAACGAAATAGAAGATCTATTAAATATTGGATGCCACAATTTAAATTATCTAAAGTCACATTGTGTAGTAAATTATCATTGTGAAAACCATTCTAATAACGCCTGGTACATTAGAAAAAAAAAAATGATCGTGTTCCTTGATAATATTGATAGTATTAATGATTGGAGTGATTAAAGAAAAATATACAATTTTAATGTATTTTAAAAAATATCAAAAAGACTTATCAAATCTACCCTTTCAACAAGAAGTAGAAGAATATGAAGAAAGAACTTTACTAGATTATAATTTATTTTTAATAACAATAGATTATAAGTCATAAAAAATTTGGTGGCGTATCATGTTTCTCTGTGATACATTACGGCCATTGCTTGTTTGAGAAGGGGTTGTATATTCTTGAGAATTTCTGAATTCTTAAGAAATCATATTTACTTAAAATTATAATCGTAATATTATTTTTTATTAAATATATACTAATGATGATGTTACTGATACTCTTTATTTTATTAATATATACTGACTAAAACTATAATTTTTTTACGTATCCCGCAATTTTGTCATGGGATATGAAATAGGCAAAGAATTGAAAAAAATATTTAACAATGTATCAGAATTAAAAAATCACAAACAAGTCGGAGAAGTTGCAGTGTTAAATAATAATTCTAGATATATTTTCTATTTAATAACCAAAGACAAATTTTATCAGTAACCCACCCATTTTACTGTATTTTCCAAAAACAAAATACTATGGAAAAATCCAAATATTAAAAAATTGGCATATCCTAAAATTGCCTGTGGGTTGGATAATTTAAACTAGTTAATAAATGGAAATATGATATATTTTGTATTTCAATACACACCTGTTGAAAATTATAATATGTATAAAAACTCTAATTTAATTGGAAAAATAAATATCCTATCTGATTCAAAAAACTATTTTTTATTATTTCATTAAAATGTCATAAATTTTATTAGTAATCGAATGTAAAATAAAAAAATAAAACCATTAAATTTAAAAAATGTATTTTTTATTTCATTTAACACCTACAACACCATCTTCTCGAATGACTTCAACTGCAAATAGATTTCCTTCTTCTCCATGCCAAAACTCTCTTCTCAGCATTCTCACCATTTCTTCAACAAGCGGGCTCTCACCATTTAATTTCTTCGTGTCAGAAATACAAAGCGTTATCACCATTTCTTCAACATCTTCAATTTACCGTATAACGTTAAAATAATAAAGTGCAAGAACTCTATTCTTCAACAACCACTGGTCAATTCAAGGTCATTCTTCAGCGATGACGTCACTTCTTCGGCGACCACGCCCAATCTTTTGTCTCTGACGTCACATACTTGCCACCCACTTCTTTTTCAAGGTTAAAGTGACACAAAACCTCGTCTATATAACTACTACGGGTCGATGTTTTGAATTAATATTTTTGTACTTTCCTTGCAAAAGGAAAATATTTTATTAGTGGAAAAAATCGCATTCCAATATTTTTACTTTTCTTTACGGTTTGAGGTTCCTAGATCATGAAAAACATAGTTACTCATTTCCGTCGGTCTGTCTGTCTGACTGTTGGCGCGATAACTTTCTAACGAAATGAGATATCAATTTCAAACTTATGTATATATAGACTCGTCAATAATAAATGAAAACTTAGTTTGCCGCAGAGCTTCACATAAATTATCAAAACTTTCTTTACCTATAATATGATTAATTATGGCATGAGTTTTAGTCGTCGAACATTTTAGTTTTTCTGCAATTTTTGAATCGGGACAAATGCTCTGTATCAGTTTCGGTAGGTGCTCCATAGTGGTGAATAGTAGAGTATGTTCAGCAATAAACGAGGCTAATCTTACTTCACCTGAAAATATCAAAAGGAATTAAAAAAGACGTATCTACTATAAACTGATAGAATATAAAATAATATAACAATGTACTGGTACTTAGCAAAAATAATGAAATATTTTTACCTTCTTTTACTTGTATATCAGGTTTTTGTCACAATAAATGATGATATCTTTGGTTGTGATTTTATATTCTTTGATGATACCGAATGTGCTTGTGAAGAATTGTATTTCCTAACAGCGTCTTTCGCTGATGTAATATTAATATCCCTATTACAACTTTTACAATAGGCATAGTTTGCGCTTTTACGACCTTCTTGCAGCCAGCCTGAAAATGATTCTTCCCATTCTTTTTTTATAAAATCGTAGGTATTTTGTTCTTTTTACACTCGTGCTTGTACTAGGTTCTTCGTCTGACGATATTTTGACTTGGTATTATAATAATATTTTTGGTAGATACTACTAGTAGATGCTATTAGTAAGCCAGAGAAAGTTTCTCTTCTAAATAATGAAAATTAATGAAACAATAAAATCCGAATTCTTGTTTATATAGACAAGCGAATTAGCTCGGGGATCCCCTAAAAACGTCGAGTTACAAGTTATAGGACACAAGGGTATTCCCCAAAAGATATCGAATATACTGCAATAAGTACTTATTATACAATTGAGGGATTCCCTGCAAACACATAAACGAAAAGGGTTGCCAGCTTGGAAATGTAAAATCGATAAAAAAATCGGGAAAATTTCCTTGTATTATCAGAAATCATGGAAAAGTCGTTAAATTTCTGTATTTCGGTAAGACAAACTCTATATCGGTAGAAATACCGAAAAATCGGTAGGTTCGAGACCACTGGCACCAGACGTGATCCGTAAAGTCATCAGCCCCACACATTATTCATGTACCTATTAAAATAAATTAATGTATAGAGGCGAATAGGTCCACACATCACGCGACGGGATGCGCGTGTAGCATGTAGAGGAAGGGTGACATCGAGTGACACTTCCCCATAAACGCTGCTCTCGCCTTTGTTTTGTTTTTAGTTAAGATTTAAACATTAGCACCAGCAAGTACTCGTAGTAGGTTAACTTTCCATTGTAGGTAGGTAGAGTAGTTATTCGCAATACATTATAATTATTAGACACAAGTGTATTTTGATTTCAGGAAAATGCCACCAAAGCATAAGTACAATGGAGATTATATTAAATTTCATTTTACAACGATCGAAATAAACGACGAGACTAAACCTCATTGCGTTATATGCGCAACCGATCTGGCCAATGGCGCTTTGAAGCCGGCAAAGTTGAAACGTCATCAAAAGACCGTTCATCCAAAATATTCCAACCGTCCTCAAGAATTTAACGAATCTGAAAAAAATGAGACTTGGACCCAACAGAACACTTTAAGCCGTATCTGAAAAAACATTGGTTGCGTCGTTTGAAATTTAAAAATTAATTGCCAAATTCAAAAAACCATACACAATTTGCGAAACTTTAATAAAGCCTTGCATGCTTAAAGCTGCGGGTGATGTTTTTGGACAGGATGCTCAGACTAAAATTCGAGAAATTCCACTATCAAACGATACAGTGAAATTGCGTATCCAAAAAATGTCAAACAACAGTGAAGAACAAGTTATTGACAAGATAAAACTTAATCTATATTTTGCGCTTCAATGTGACGAATCACAGACGTTGCACAATGTTGTCAACTACCTGTGTTTGTTAGATTTTTGGAGAATAATAAAAGGTTTAAAGAGGCATTACTACTTTCGCAAGAGTTGGAAACAACGTCGCGTTTTACGGAAGGGGCTCCTGAGAAGCTCGACTTCCGTTCTGGTCTTACAGCTTTAGTAAAACAAAATGATTCATCCACAATAATGATGCACTGAATTATTCATAATTAAGCGTTGGCTGTCAAAACACTCCCGGAATGCCTTGCTAATACGATGAAAACAGCTATACAATTAATTAACTTTATCAAAAGTAGCGCACTCAGTACTCGTAACGTTACTTTTCTATACTGAAGTACGTTGGCTATCAAAAGGAAATATATTGGCGAGGTTGTTTGAACTGAAAGAGGAAGTGAAATTATTACTTACTAATAAAAGAAGAAAGAGTTGTTGGATCAGTTTTGCCAGCTCAAATCCCAAATAAGTTTAGCTTATTTAGTGGATTTTTTTGAGCAACTAAATAAATTGAACATGCAAAGATCAAGAAATATGAAATTAGAAGGTACAGGTAACATATTTGCATTTAAATATACACTCAATTTCTAAAATTGACTTGTGAATCTGCAAAATTGAAGGAGATAACTTTCTGCGTTTGATACGTTGAAATCAATTATTGATGAGCCGTGTGCTGAAATTAAAGGAGAAATAAAAAACAACATTACACTTCACTTGCGACAGTTGAAAAATGACTTCAATCGTTATATTCCTGATTGCAAGGACGCAAGTATTCGGGAACTGATCGGCAACCCCTTCATTGTCAAGCTCTCCGATGTACCCGATGAGATTCAAGAAAAAGTAAGTAATTGAATTGCAGCACGATAGTAACTGCAAAGATACATTCGAGGCAGAAATAAAACTCGAGATTTCTGGAGCCAAAAGGCAATCTTTTTCCTAA
>CM032451.1:82034326-82075066 GCA_019049505.1 Pachyrhynchus sulphureomaculatus | reverse complement strand
TCGCAAATTTTGACATACCTACAACTTCCCTAGTAGCCAAATAAAGTTTATAAATTTTATATTGTTTTTTACATTTTTCGTTTATAATATTAATTTTAATTATTTCCAATATTTTCAGTGCCTCGGCTTAGACTATATTTTAGAATTTCGTTTTAAGGACCTACAGTTAAAATTCTAGACTTCTTGCTATCAAAATCTACAAAAAATATCCCAACAAAATCTCGCTAAGAGATAAGTAACAGTAAATAATAAAACGTTGAAATACAGGTATATTCAGAGCTGTAGATACATTTGTTTTTAAAAAATTAGTTGATGTTTAAAGCTTTTTAACTATAACAATTATCCAAAAATACAACCCGAAAAATATTTGAGATATTTGGGACAATTCAATTCTATATTTCATTAGTATTTTCTTAGCTTTCTTCTTGAGTTACATTTTTGGAAAGATATTTTAAAAAATGTAAATAATATTAGGAACTATTAAAGTTTATTAAACTATATACTGTTAAAAATTTATTATATTGCATTCAATAATAGGAACACAACATCATTGCAATAATATTTTATTTTGAATTGATAAAAGTTTCTACAAATTTATTTATAATTTCTTATGATGACTACTTTTGGAATTGATGTATAACAATATCTAACAAGTTGATAGATAGACAAATATATTTCGTGCTTTATACACATAGAATTTACATAGGTCAAGAATATGAAACAAAATACAACATAATAATATAACATATAGTAGACCCGTAATCTGCTTCTTCTTTTTCATTATTATAGACAATTGGTCTGTTTATCTTCCAGGGCTCTTGATATGCCCACGCCATAATCGTCACCTCTGTCGTCCCAATCTCACTGCGTCATAAACCGCACATGACTGTCGTATATCTTCGTTTTTTTATTCGGTCTCGTAGTGTCTTTCCTGATATTGTTCTTAGGGTTTTTATTCCCGCGAATATCAGAATGTTTTTTTAATTTATTGATATCTGCTTCGATTTCTATACTGTATGTTAGTACAGGAGTTGCGCATATTTTGTGTATCTTCACTTTCAGTAGTCATAAATTTATTTTGCCAGCTGACCTCGCGTAGTGCGCCAGATATGAGGGAGGATTTATTAACTTGAGATTCCATTTCTTTTGTTCGGTTGTGGCTGCTTGACAGGTTTATGTGAAGATAATTAAAGTGCGTTTCTTGTTCGATAAGGTTGATTTCTACTACCAGCTTGCATCTAACCTTTGGATAACGTTAATGGTTTCGTTTTCTCTGTTGAAATGGACATGTTATATTTAGCGAGCCACTTGGTAGAATCTATGGGGCTGTCTTTGCAGATCGTTCTCTATCTCAGCTAAGATTGTTGGGTCATCCGCGTAGCAAATTATACATATAGGCTTGTTGTTTAACGGGTAACCCATATTTAGTTTTGAAACTTCTACCATTATTTCGTCCATAATTAAGTTGAATAAGAACGGGCTTAGGTTATCTCCCTGTTTGGTGCCTCCTGTGTTATGTATGTCAGTCGAAATTTCATGATTGGCTTTGACCCGTGTGGTGTTATTTGTGCTTAGGTTATGTGTCAGGGGGATGATTTTAGATGATATTTGCTATTCTCGCAGTAAGTCTGCGTTTCTATTTTTAAGCTTTTTTTTACGTTTTTATCTTCCTCGTTAAATGCGACTTCTTTTGTTTCATACAGCGGTGCTTAAGCTTCGTTTTTCGTATCATACACAATTTTGAAGTATCTCTCCCATTTGGCTACACTTACAGATTTGTTTTGTATATATTCGTTGACTGACTTTTTCCTGTTGTTTTAGCATCTTCCAAACCTTTTTTTGAGCTCCATATAAATCGCTTTCTATGTTGCTAGTCAATATTTGCCAATATTTGGTTTTGATTTTGTTAATTTCAGCATTAGTTTTATTCCTTAGTCTGACATAGCGACTGGGTTCTTCTGGTGTTGGTAAGCTTTTGTATTGTAAATAGAATTTTCTTTTTTCTTCAGTTAGGTTTTTAACCATTAGAATGAACCAAGGTTTAGTTTTGTTCCGAGCAATCACATTGACCTTTCGCTTCCCTATTACTTCTTCGGCGGCTTCGATTATCGAAGTTTTGATGTCCTTGTTTCTGGTATATGACGTTGATAGTTTTGAGTTTAATCTGTTCGCGTATAGTTCATGGGTGCTTTTTGTTTTTAACGATTCTACATTAAATTTTTATATGTATATAGCCTCATTTTGTATTTTGCATGCTTTTTTAATATTTATTTTACTTAGTACCAAACTATGGTCAGGTCCATTATTTGTTATAACTTACGGAAAGCATAGAACTTCTTTCTGGATTGTCAGGTCTTTTTTAGGGAACCAACTAGTATTAGAAGTTAAGTGATCTATTATTATCTGTTCAAATATTGATTATTCATTCGAATCATTTCAAAGATTAGGTTCAGTCTAAAATTTTTTAAAGTTTTAAGAGGGTTTTCATATTACGTATATATATATATATATATATATATATATATATATATATATATATATATATATATATATATATATTATACTCCATTGGAGGCTGGCTGCACCCAGAAGCCGACAGAGTGGTTGGTCCCCCTCGGGCACATGTGGTGCGAAACGCGTCTCTGGATGAATTGACAAATGAGAAAACAGTGGGTAGACTGCTGGAATATAAGCCTCGTCCGTTTTCAGTTGTTTGACATTTAATCATATGTACCCGAGCGGGGATCTCTCGAAAAATCCCGCTTATCGTATATCGGTTTCATAATACATTTCTCAAAATATATTTACAATAGTAAAACCATAAGTAACATCATGTGTTTGGAAAATATTTTATATTATTAATTCGCTCTTATCAGCGGGAGATTACTTCATTTTTAAATAACATCCCAAGTTATATAAAAATATGTACAATGGTGCTATGAAGAAATTCCCTAACAGAAATAATCTATTGTATGCGCAGGATAATGAAAAGCACAACTAAAATCAAGCTTAGGTTCGGAGCAATGAATGCCTCACATTTCAGGCAATTTCTGGTCTTTTATTTCTATTCCTAATTAAAAATAACCAGTCAAGTTTAAGTTGGACTTGCGCAATTAGTGTTCCGTACGTTGATTGCTTTTAAAATAAAAATTTTTGTTACGGAACTATAAAATGATCAATGACTTCACAAATGAGTTTTCAACAAAGTTTTTTCCGATCTTTACTAAAAACTGATGAACTTGAAATTTTTGTTTTTTGATCCGTACTTTTCGAGATAAAGGGGAAGACAGCGATTTTTGGCAATTTTTTTAAAATAATACGAAGAGAAGTGTGCGCAAGTATTACATTATATATATTTTTGAACTCGTCTTTTTACAAGCTTTCATTTGACACCCCACTCGATGACCTGGTAAAAAAAAAAATTTTTCACTCCCCAAAACTAACCCCTTAAGTAAAAATTTTACTTTACTACATGGCTCTGATGAGGCCATCAATTCCTACATTAGTGCCAAATTTCAACTTTCTATATCAAATAGTTACGGAGAAAATCGGGTGTGGCAGACAGACAGACAGACGGACGGACGGACACCGAAGTGATCTTACAAGCTACGTACGTAATTAAACCTTGGGAACCTAAAATACTAATAAAAGCATTAAATCGAACGAAAAACTTTTATTCGTTCACATATACTTTCCAAACACTTTCAGTCACATATTTATTCCATTTATAAGAAATGGCGTCAACCCCCAACATTCCGCCATAATGGCTTTGATGCCCGCAGCCTCACACCAAGTGTTGGAACTACCTCGACATAGGCTATTTTGGCATATGAGAATGTGATGGTTTAAGGAGTAAAATATGACAACAAATAATAAAAAAAAGTGTGCAAAAAATAAATACGATTACATTTCGTTACTTAATATCAAAATTTGAGAAATTAGGAGAGACACTTTGATTAAAACAAATGCAATATATAAGAATATAAAAAAAATAGAAAATGAGATTATAAAAGTAGTATGTCAGCATTTGATAAAGTCATAATAAAATAATAAATCAGAGAGTGATTGCCACTTGAAGCCGAATTTATTGCAAAAATACTTCACCACTGATCAACATAATACAATAATGTTTGTCAATGAGGCGTTATATTTGCCAACCAATTAGTTCAGATGTTTATGCTTGATGACACATTATAAAAACAACCGTTTTTATTGTTGTCATGTTCAAACGGAAAATCTGTAGCCGCAATTGTGTATTGACAGCTTTTGGAAAATGGATGTTGTTTCTATGACACAAACAGAAGAAATACAAGGTTGTTAGATTTTAGTGAAGAAATATCTCTAGATTTTACAGAAATTTCACCCAAAAAATCTGCCCCCTCTCCTTAACTTTATTTCTTGGAAATGGTTATGTTGATAATTCTTTTAAAAAAAGTCCTCATAATCTGTCCTGTTTTAAAAGAAGTTAATCGTATTGCAACAATTTCAGTGGTTCTCCATTGATATGAACATAGGCTGTTATCTTCCTTGCCCTGTATAAGTATTTTGTTCTTGAAATCCTATAACTTCGTATTGTGTACGGCAAGAAACCACATAATGACTGACATGTCTTTATTTTTTACAGTTATCGGTCCAGATTGTTATTTTAACCGGCTCGGTAGCGCGGTGCGTATGAAGCCGGCAAAGTATACCGATGATTGCTGGTTTAAATGCGGAGCTAGAGATGCCAGGCATACAATTTTCGTCCGTCGAAACAAAATCGATACTGTTCTTTGGCCTTCTTTACCAATAGAAGACGAGAACATCACGGACTCATAGATTTTTCCCTTATTCCTAACTTAATCATCTCGTTTAATTCTTCGGTAATAATTTTTGACATATACAGGGGCAAAATCTAATTTTGTTACTGATTTCTTTAAAAAAATCAATCTTCTTCTTCTTCTTATATGTGCCATATCAAGTCCTCCTGACGTTGGCTGTCACTCTGACATATTTATCCCTGTTCCCTGCGACTCGGAATAACTCTTCGACGCTATGGATTCCCGTCAAATCTCGTATGTTTCTGAGCCAAAAGGCCATTTTAATGAAGCTTTTTCTGGCTGCTTCTGTTCTGCACTTAATTTCTTTGTCAGGGTCTAAATGGTCAGTAATGTAGCTTCCAAGGTATTTAAAATGGTGAACTCTCTCAATTGCTTGACCGTTGAGATGGAGATCAATATCCACATATTGTTGGCGGCTAAAGATCATGAATTTGGTTTAGATATATTGATGTTAAGGCTCATATCCGCTCCTGCCTGTTCAACTCTAACAGGCGTTGAAGGTCTTCAATCCTATCACTCCAGATAATAGTATCGGCCGCATATCTGAGTGTGTTAATGAACTCTCCATTCACCTTCCACTCCATATGGTTGTTCATATAAAGCTGTTTTGAATATGTTGTCGGAGTAAAGGTTAAACAGCAATGGCGAAACTATGCAGCCCTGTCTCACTCCTCGTTGGATGGCAACGTCCTCTGACCTGAACTCTCCAATTTGGCGGTTTGTCTCCAATACTGCTTATGTGAATGTATCTATTGTCAACTCTTGTGTTTTGCAGTATTTCGATTAATTGTGTATGCTTTACCTTATCGAAAACCTTCTCATAATCTATAAAGCAGACAAACACATCTCGGCGTTGTTCTCTGCACTCCTGGAGCAGAACGTTCAAAGCAAAGAGTGCTTCTCGTATTCCCAGATTATTTCTGAATTCGAATTGTGAGTTGTCCAGATCTTCTTCGCACTTTCTTCTAATTCTGCCAAGAATGATTCTAAGGAATACTTTCAAGGTATGACACAGCAAACTTATCAGTCTACAGCGTCTTGCTCTTTGTTTCTTCGGAGCGGGAACGAACACTGATTTTAGCCAATCGTCAGGAAATTCGCCGGTAGCATAAATATCACTGAACAATTTTACAATTATTATTGAATATTATCTTCCTCGATCATCTTAAGGAGCTGAGAGAGAATGCCATCTGGTCCAATAAATTTTTTCGGTTTGGCCAATTTTATAGCATGTACGACTTCAGATTTCATTATATCAGGGCCCTCGCCTTGTTGTCCATCACTATCCTCTGTATTTGGTCTTTCATCTCGGAACACCTCCCTCAAATAAGCGCACCATGTCTCAGAAATCTCTTCCTCATCAATGATGATTTTGTCTCTGTTGTCAATAAGCACAGAGGGTGGTTTCTCTTTATACAGCCCTGATACTTCTTTTGGTTTTTTATGCATATTAAAAGTGTCATGCTTTCTCTTCAATTCCCCAGACCCACAAAGTAGGGCCCACCCCCGCGACGATGACGCGCCTGCTGAGATTTACCTAAGTGGATTCAGAGAATGATGGCTCTGGTTTCCCTCAGGCCGGGTTAATGACAATATATGATACCACTGCCAAAAGAATCAATGCTTTTGCTATTTCAACTTCTAATAAAAAGCCAAAATAGTACAAGAATTCTTTAAAAATGTTAAATGTGTTAATTTAAACTAGCTTGTTGAATTTCAATTACATATCGCATTTCTTGGTTGTTTAAAATTTAGAGAATTAACAAACATTTGATTTTAAACCAACACAAAATAAAAACTACTTTCTTATGGTTTTATGACCGCCTATTGTCGCCAAGCAATTTGGTTTAAAACATCGTATGAAAAATGTTGTGGTATTTTAATAGCCCTATAAGCTTTGCCCCTTGAGTTCTTAGACAATGACAGAATCTTGAAATTTGATTCAAGTATCTTATGATAAATTCTATAATAAATTAATATAATATTAGTCAGTAGATTCATGTTTTGATTTTTTTTTTTGTTTTAAACATTTTTAACTTGGTATTTTAATTAACATAGGTTTTGCTACTTCTGTTTGTCCTTAAGGGAGAAATGCATGACAAGAGCTCTTGAGAGATTTTACCCTACAAATCTCAAAACCGATGATACGGCTTTGTTTTGGAAAGTCTAGAGCAGGGGTCGGCAATCTATAGCACGCGTGCCATCTCTGGCACGCCAAGCAATTTTGAATGACACGCGTACCTATTCAAAGTTTACACATTAATTCTGTAATCTGTAACATGTTTCGAAATTAAGTAAATAATCGAAGACAGTATTACTTTAACGATACAAACAAAAACGATATATTATATAGGTCACTAGGTATTATTATCAAAAACTACAAAATATATATTTTGTAATTTATAATTTTACTGAATGCATTGGTTTGGCTTTAATTTCAGCAAGTTTAAAGACGGCAAGCCTCAAAATATAAGCCTATGTAAAAAACACAAATAAACGTCCTCAATTCAGATCAAAAGAGCCGCTATAAGGCGGTTTTTGTTTAACTTGACTTCAATCGTTCCGACGCGCGCCGCAACTCTTTTTATATTGCCGAACTTTAGTTTTTATTAGATTTAACTTCTAGGCGGCCCTTTGATTGCAATGGGCGCGTTGTAGATAATAATTTTTGTTCTAAGAAATTTAATAAACGTAATTATTGGAATTCTCTGGAAACATTATTTTTCTATATATAGCAAGCGGCTACACGTTTGAATCATTCAGTATAGAAGTAACATCCGTTGCAGTCAATAGTCGTCGAAATGTTTAAAAATTAAAATTACGTTGCGTTATGGCCGCGAAGAAACAGAAGGTAGACGTTCGATCATTTCAAACTTCATTGACAACAGATTACGGTTTTGTACAGTAAAACGATCGGGCCATTTGTGTCCTATGTCGGGAAAGCGTAGTTTTCCGGACATATAGTGTTCAACGACATTTCCAGATCAAAACATGAATCGTCATTTAAAGATAACGCTGATAAAAGGGAGGTAATACAAAGAGCAAGTAAACAATACGAGAAACAGTCAACATTCTTTAGCAAAGTTTTCCAAGGAAAAAATTAGGTAACTGAATGCAGTTTCAAAATTGCACAATCGTTGGCACAAAAGGGTAGGCCGTTCACTGACGGAGAATTTATGAAGCAAACGTTTTTGAGTACTAGCGAGATTTTATTCGACGACTTGCCCAATAAGGATACAATATTGGCCAGGATAGGGATATACCGGCATCAGCGCGGACCATCGAGAGGCGAATTACCGAAATGACACAAAATGTCCAAAAACAGCAGAGAGACGCTATCAAACGGAGTTTTTGTATTTAGTGTAGCATTGGATGAAAGTGTCGATATTAATGACATTGCCCGTCTGGCAATCGTTGCGCGATACTTCGATGATGGCAGTGTGTATTGTAACATTGGAACTTACCCGCCTTTTGAGGCGTTGTGAAAAGTTGTTTTTCCCACGCTTGGGCACAATTTTCTTGCAGCCCCGCTTTAATTTCTGATAATGAATTGAGTGAAACCTAATTTTAAAAGAACTAAAGAAATTAAAGAAACACTAGCTCAGTTTTCCTTGGTAGAGAGATATGGGTAAGAGATAATTGTCTTACGTCTTTTTGGAATTATTTTCTATTTTTAAAAAGCTTTGGCTGTACCAATTTTGGGCACCATCCATTTTAAAATAGAAAGGATCTAACTTCAGCTAAAAAAATGGAAAAATACTGAAAGAATGTATTGTTGGTAAATAAAAAATCAGTTTGGTACAGCCGTTCTTATCCTGAAAAGTACGATAGGTATTCAGTGAGACACTAGCTTTAATCAACAAAAAGAAAATTTATTCATGTTTTTTAAAATAAAAAGTTCCAACCTTTGCAGTTCTACAAAAAAAATTCTAGCCTAACTAGTAGTTATTACATTTAAATTCTGCGCTATGATAACCCCCGAAGACGAAAAATAGTGCTTTTCACTTCACTTTTTAGTCTGTTTTAAATTGCTGTTAAGGCACTACTCTGGGATAAGTCTATTGAAGGATGTTTTGGTACTTACTCTTCTTATTCCTGCTTTGATGGACTACGCCCGATTTCACACTTTTTTTAGCAAACACTTAGAAAGCCCACTACGGCTTTTAGTTAAGAAACTGGTGCTTTTACTTAGCTCGCATGATGGTTGTTCTGAGCTTTTTTTTTTTTTTGTAGCTCCGTCGAAGGAAACCTACTTGGCGGCTCTGATGAAAATTAGCCTGTCGGCTAGATGGTACTAAGCCTACTCGGCGACTAGATGGAAAGTAGCCTACTCGGCGACTAGATGGAAAGTCGTACCTCACCGTAGTTTTTTCGGACCTTTAAATAAACCATCCAAACTCTGCCGGTAATATGGCGACGCCGGAACCAAAACAGCGGATACACACTTTTCACCAATCGCGGCGTAGCTGTAGGTTCGGTCAGGAACCCGCACTGCACAGTATATACCGAACGTCTTGGAACTTCTGTTTAATATACCGTTCGATACAAAAATGAAAATAAGTACAATTTGAAGTGAAAAATCAGTAACATTACATGGTCTTAAAATCTAGGAAAAAATGAATGTTACATTTACCCCCTTCCAAAAAGAAATAGACTACACTAGTCTATTAAACTAAGGCTACTTATGAAAAGGTACAAAGTGGTACACTATCACTTAATACTAAGGTCAGAACTTAAAACAAAAGTACAGACTTCGGACCTTACTACTAGACTTAATTCAATTAAGCACTAATATTAAGTACAATGAAAAACCAAATGAAAATCTTTGCATGATCACAAGAATCTTATAACTAGACTTAACTTAATTAGACACTAAGGTTAAGTACATCAAAAAGCAAATAAAAATCCTTGCATGAACATAAGAAATACCTTTCCAAAATAACAATCGCGGTCTTCTTATATAAAAGAATCAGCTCTGTTATTGTTACCAAAACAAAAAAAATATAACTTTGTCTAGACTCTTGTCTAAATCAAAAAAAGTGAACTGAAATAAAATATGAACACCCCCCTTAAAATATTTTAAGGATTGTCTGAAAAATTTTTATTTCAGCAAAAGAAATTTATTAAAATTCTTAAATAAAGAAAAAAATAAAAAAATGATTCTAGTGCAAACACTTACACTAAAAAGAAAAAGTCTTGTCAGACCATTTAGCACTAGGCCAAAAAAAAAAAAAATCTGGATAAATATCCAGACAAACGCTCGGGAAAAATCGCCAGCCATGCTCTAGCTCATCGCTAAGAGAACATTCTAAATCTAGTATCACTACTAGTCGCACTCGGAAAATAATCGCACTCTATCGCGCAATGTCGACGTCCTAAGACATCTAGACATGCTAAAATCGCTAGGAAAAACGCTCTGGTTGATCGCCAGAAAACACGTCAGCTTATCGCCAACAAAACACTCTGGTATATCGCCAGAAAAAACTCGGCTCCTCGCCAAGAAAACACTCTGGTATATCGCCAGAAAAAAACCTCGGCTCCTCGCCAAGAAAACACTCGGTAAATAGTCCTCGACTACACAAAGCCTGCGTTCTAAAAGAACAATCTCGCCATTAACATAGTGAGCAGCTATAAAAGCTAACAATACCACTATAGGCACAGTGAATAGCTATAAAAGCTAAAATTCACCAAACTGAATGATCCTGCTTCAAAAAGCAATGTTCACTAAGAACAAAATGATTAGTCCGCGCGCAACTAACATTCAAGGAAACATTCCTAACATAACTATATGAGACAGCAAGTCTCGAAATAGGACCTCCCTAAAGTCATAATCCTAAGTATAGGAGTCCATAAGCAAAACGACTCAAAATCTCGCATTTTGAGCACATGCCCTCAGGCAACCAACATACACCGAAATATATACAGAAATATGTACAGAAATATATACAGAAATACATACAGGAGTTCAAATCCCAAACTCTTGGTTATGATTACTCCATACTGAGCTTGGTGAAAGCTCTTAGCAAAAGCTAATCAAATCTTCGGCACATCGCACCAAAGTGACAAATCTGCCTAGAAACATGAGCCAGAAGAAACGCCCTCCGTCATTCTTCAGGGTGGCTACACAGAGATATAAAACTTAACCAGCATTGCGCTTCCTCAAGTTGCATGAAGAACCCTCGTGTACTGGTCTCGCCCTAGAACAACAACGAAAAACATTCAATCCATCCCACATAACAGGAGACAAACACCTCACCACGATATACTGAATGGTGGAGACAATAAAATACAGAATTGGTGACCCTGGTGTCCACCAACAAAAGGGAGTAGATTATAGCATCCACTAAACTGAAACGGTGTCTACCACACCACCATAAGTCAAAAAAATTTAATCAATAGGGTGTTCCGAAACACACTACTGCCAACAGCCTGTCACCACTAATAGGCTAATTGGAGCTGAGGTCGACTACAGTAGCTAGGCTCTCCTTTGGTTCAAATAGAAATAACCATTGGGTAACAAAACCCCTAAAGGTCCCAAAGGTCAAACGTTCACCCCCCATAGACTACCCTTCCAATCAGTCTGTTCCTCAGGAAGACTAACTCCCTGCCAAACGTCGTAACGGCATCTGTTAGCACCCGGTGCATCACAGCCTGTAAAAACAGATAACTCATGGGATACAACCTAAAAGGTTTACAAGGTTGACTTAACCAAGCTTCTAACGAAATTTTAAAAAACGAAAATGAGCTTAAAAAGCTACATGAAGCAAAAATTTCTCAAATTTTTGGTGGCAACACAACAAAACTTTTGAAGACGACAAGAGCTTTTCCAGCTTAATCAGAAACAAGAAGAAAACATCGTCGACAGCTAAAATATTCGATCATGGTGTTAATCGTCTCCTAGACAATAGCCTCTAGAAGAAACTGCTACAGGTATCAGGCATAACCGTTTTCTGTCAGCCCAAACTTCTAGATTACCTCTTGGAAATCTAAAAATTCGGTTAGGAATCTTCCTTCACTGCGCCTAGCCTCTCTTGACAAGGTTCTCATCTCGGTATCAGATTTTTGATCATTTCTTTGTGAAACGACTGTCTTACTCTGCTCTCATCTCCTGTAAATGATCAGCCTTTAGTTCTCCTGCAGAACTTCAATTTTCTATCAATCTGATAGTAGACCGAAAAAACTCAACATACGCCTATGAGTCCATGCAAAAAAAATTTTTAAAAAAAATTAGTGACTCAAAGGTAACGTTTAAACGGCTCTGAAAAAAATAAAAAATACCCTCTGTTTGTCGATTCAGAAGAAGATCTAAACCAAATTAATCCAAGTCTTAGACTTACTGGATAAACCAAAATCAATTTACTCTTAATTGCACCCAACATATACCACTAAGGTAATAAAATACACCCACTCGGGTAACAAACTTTGAAATTGCTCTTAAAAATTTTGACTCTACATCACACTACACGAGCTACATCTTGCGCTTGTCCTAACTCAAGATCACCTTGGATTGCCTCTAATCAAAATTTCGCTTCCAAGTGTCAAGAACTGGATATTATTTGGGGTCATAAGCAAATCAAATCCCGCGACCACCGACATACCAGTCTTATGATATATCCTGAGTGTGACTCTTTCGCAAGCTCGCTAAAACTGAGTCGATGCTAAACATCAACTACAATCAACCTAAGTTTGGATATGATCAGTACCCAAAACCTTAGCATTAAACAATAAAAGTAAGCTATTCTCTGCTCAACTTTTATAACAGTCAAAAAAAAACGAGGTCGTCACCTCTACAGAGCAACATCAAAAAAAAATTTAAGCAATTAAGATAATGTAAAATATAAATTATTCTTCTTCTGACAAACTTTCATCAGGGTTAGGTCCGTTGAATGGTTTTAAGTCTTTAATATGCCATCGTCATATTTTAGTCCCATCTAAATTAACTAAACCATAAACTAAATCTGAAATCTTTTCTCTAATCACGCAATGCACATACTTAGGTACCAACTTAGATGTGAATTTATCTGCTGCACTGGAAAGAATTTTATTTTTTCGCCAAACGTGATCACCTATATTAAAGGCAAAATCCCTTTTTCTAAGGTTGTAAGACTTACTGTTCCGTTCATAAGCCTTATGTATCCTACTACGCACGTCGGTGAAAATATCTTTTAAACCCTTTAAATTTTTCGGCGTACGCACCCCTGTTACCCGGAATTATTTCGCTGTCAACATTGACATCCAAATCTAAATTTTTATAATACGATCCAGCTAGAGGTATGTTATATGTCTGCCGTAAACTAAGAAAGACGGTGTGAACCCTGTTACTTCGTGTCTTGCGGTATTTATCGCTTGTTGGATTTTGGAAATATTGCCATCCCAAGTGTCATGTGAATCCACGTAACTTCTTAAAGCGGTCCCGACTGTTCGGTTATTACGTTCCACAAAATTACATTGGGGAGAGTACACGGGATTAAAACGGATGTTAAAACCATAAGTTTCACTTAAGCTCTTAAAACTCTTAGAGGTAAACTGAGTACCGTTTATCGCATATTAAGAGCGATGGGGACCCCGTGGATTAGAAAGACATTATTTTCCAAAATTCTCTCTATATATCCAGCTTTAGAGCTTTTCAAAGGAAATAGCATGGTATACTTTGTAAACCAGCAAGAAACCACGAGAAGCCATTTATTTCCCTTTTTTGAACGTGGGAATGGGCCTACTAGATCAGCTGCTATGACTTGAAAAGGGTAATTAACCGTTTTCTCTTTTCCCATCAGTCCCATAGGTAGTGCATTTGGAGATTTCTGCGCTCTACATACTTCACAAGTCCTCACAAACTTTAAGATATCAAAACGCATTTTTGGCCAATAATACTGTTCCTGAACCCTGTAAAGAGTTTTATAAAAACCAAAATGACCAGAAGTAGGAGGAGTGTGACACATGTCTATAATTTCCTCTCTCTGTGGTTTAGGAACTAGTATTTTCCACTCGGGTACATTAACTTTTAAAGGCAACTGGTTTGGGATAAACTTGTACACGAAATCATTTTCCACTTTCCACTGCGGAAAATTTTCAGGAAATTCTTTAATTTGCTGCCGTAAATTGTCGTACCATGGGTCAATGCGATCTATGTCAACTGTATCAATTCTTACGCCAATCTCTGCATTAAGACTGTTTTCGTCCACGGTATGATCTGGGATTCTTGACAAAGCGTCAGGAATAACATTGTGGACTCCTTTTCTATGAATTAAATTAAATGTATGTTGTCTCAGCCTAATCGCCCAACGCGCTAGTTTGCCACTAGGGTTTTTAATTGAATTAAGCCACAATAAACTATAATGATCTGTTATGACCGTGAAAGGAACACCTTCTATGTAAGGTCGAAACTTTTCGATGTTAAAGAGTACTGCTAAACATTCTTTTTCAACAACCGAATAGTTACGTTCAGCCTTTGATAAAGTTCTACTGGCATACGCTATCACTCTTTCCTCACCATTGATTTTCTGTGTTAGGACGCCCCCTAAACCGGTATTAGAAGCATCACTAGAAATATAAAACTGTTGGGAAAAATCTGGTTGGGATAAAATTGGAGCTGAAACCAATAGCTCTTTAATCTTGATAAAAGATTTTTCTGCTGCCTTTGTCCAATCTATCGATTGTCCTTTTTTCGTCCTTTCAAAAGATCATTAATAGGCGACAACAGGGTAGAAAAATTCTCGATAAAACGTCTGTACCATGAACACATTCCTACGAAGCGCTTAACTTCCGTAGTATTAGTAGGTCTCGCATAATTAACCATGCTTGCTACTTTATCCGGATCGGTACGTAAGGAATTTGAGCCTACAATATAGCCTAAAAACTTTAGAGAAGTTTTGAAAAAATCACATTTGCTCAAATTTATCGTCAGTCCGGCCTCTCTTAATTTATCTTTTACTTCCTTAAGTAAGCGAATATGCGATTCGAAGTCTTCCGATGTTACTAAAATATCATCGAGATAGGTAAAAATATGTGGCTCATATTTCGGACCAAATATAGCGTCCACTAAACGTTGCTGAGTTTGAGCAGCGTTCTTTAGACCAAACGGCATGGTGACGAACTGAAATAGACCTCGGCCTACTACTGCAAAAGCGGTCTTTTCCTTAGAGGATTTGTCTAAAGGAATTTGCCAGAAAGCCTTTCTAAGATCTATCGAGGATACATACTTAGCATTCCTGAGTGATGTCAAAATTCTGTCGATGTTCGGTAAGGGATAGTTATCAAATTTGCTGACCTCGTTGAGCTTTCTTCCGTCAAAGCATAGACGATATCACTCCGAGTTTCAACATTTCGTCTAACTCCTTACAAAATTCTGTCGATGTTCGGTAATGGATAGTTATCAAATTTGCTGACCTCGTTGAGCTTTCTTCCGTCAAAGCATAGACGATATCACTCCGAGTTTCAACATTTCGTCTAACTCTTTATTTAATACTTTTGACATATAAGGAGACATGGCGAAGGGCCTTGTCTTTACAGGACTGGCATCAGCCGTATCTATAGACATGGTGATCTTATTCGTTCGGCCTAACCTATCCTTACTACTTATTTCTTTGAAAGAGCTTATTACTTTTTCTGCTTTTAAGTGTTCCGTCCGCGAGAGATCATCTAGGGTACATAGACGCGAGAAAAGGTTTTCTAAAGAACTTTCTGAATAACAATCTCTAAAACTTGTTTGAGAGTTGACTTCTAGGGACTGTGGATACCACGAATTATTTTTAAAATTTACTAAAATTCCGAATTTTTGTGCAAAATCACATCCTAAAACCAAAGTATGTGATAGAGAAGGTACTACTAGAGCAGAGATTACTAAACAATGACCATTGCAGACTAGCGGCAACTCAACCGTACCTAAAACTTTTAGACGGCTGCCATCTGCAGTGGTAACACTTCTATTTTTGACATGGCATATTTTTATACTTAAACAACTTAAAATTTTAATACCATTCTGACCTACAACGGAGGCATTTGCACCAGAGTCAAATAAAGCCGAGAAATGGACACCTAATAGATTTATCTTGATATGCGGTCTGTTATCTAAATATTTATGCACGAATAAAGGAGACATGTGACCATTTGGAGAAGCAGGAGTTTTAACTTGAAAAGGAGACTTTTATCAGGCTTTAAAAAAAATCAGAAACTTTTTGTAACTATTTAGTCCAATCTGATCTATTGGAATATTTCTTTACTTAAGATCCTCGTTAGAATCTTTCTTTTATCCGCGACCGGACGTTCTGAGAAAGTACGACGGATTTTCAGTCCATAGTCTAATTCATTTTCCAGTAGGTGATTGACTTTAAAATTGAAGGCTTCCATGATAAATGAATAAAATTTAAAAGAATTGTTTAAAAAGTCGTGAAAATATTTCTCCTGTGCTCCCAATAGTCAAAATAAAAAATATGTAAAGGCACTTAAAATATGTAAACTTCTTTACTAAACATTTAAAAAAATCTTCAACAATTTCAAAAAAAAATTTCTAAGTATCGCCTTGTATTAAAACTCTTTTATTAAATATGTTAAGAATTTCCTATAAAAAAAATCTCTAAATACCGTTTCGTATCAGCAAAGTATTTTTAATATTCATGCAAAACATCGGTGAGAAAAAAACGCAAAATAAATCTAACAGTGCAAAAAAATTAAAGTAGACCAACACATCCGCTAATCTGAACTATAAAGCTAGCTTTTAAGAAAAAAGCAGGGATCACTTATCTTAGAGTCAATTAACAAAATTCAAATATCTATACCACCATCAGATAAATTGAAATAAATAATTCTACAAATTTCCTGCTTTTGTCTTATTGCGTAGTTTCGTTTAATAAATATTATGAAATAAAAAAAATATCTGAAAAGTTAGAGCTTTTACTTTGTTCGAAAGCTAGTACACTGAACCCTTTTTTAAAAAATAAAATTCCAAAAGCCCCACGTTGGGCGCCATTTTGTAACATTGGAACTTACCCGCCTTTTGAGGCGTTGTGAAAAGTTGTTTTTTCCCACGCTTGGGCACAATTTTCTTGCAGCCCCGCTTTAATTTCTGATAATGAATTGAGTGAAACCTAATTTTAAAAGAACTAAAGAAATTAAAGAAACACTAGCTCAGTTTTCCTTGGTAGAGAGATATGGGTAAGAGATAATTGTCTTACGTCTTTTTGGAATTATTTTCTATTTTTAAAAAGCTTTGGCTGTACCAATTTTGGGCACCATCCATTTTAAAATAGAAAGGATCTAACTTCAGCTAAAAAAATGGAAAAATACTGAAAGAATGTATTGTTGGTAAATAAAAAAATCAGTTTGGTACAGCCGTTCTTATCCTGAAAAGTACGATAGGTATTCAGTGAGACACTAGCTTTAATCAACAAAAAGAAAATTTATTCATGTTTTTTAAAATAAAAAGTTCCAACCTTTGCAGTTCTACAAAAAAAATTCTAGCCTAACTAGTAGTTATTACATTTAAATTCTGCGCTATGATAACCCCCGAAGACGAAAAATAGTGCTTTTCACTTCACTTTTTAGTCTGTTTTAAATTGCTGTTAAGGCACTACTCTGGGATAAGTCTATTGAAGGATGTTTTGGTACTTACTCTTCTTATTCCTGCTTTGATGGACTACGCCCGATTTCACACTTTTTTTAGCAAACACTTAGAAAGCCCACTACGGCTTTTAGTTAAGAAACTGGTGCTTTTACTTAGCTCGCATGATGGTTGTTCTGAGCTTTTTTTTTTTTTTTTTTGTAGCTCCGTCGAAGGAAACCTACTTGGCGGCTCTGATGAAAATTAGCCTGTCGGCTAGATGGTACTAAGCCTACTCGGCGACTAGATGGAAAGTAGCCTACTCGGCGACTAGATGGAAAGTCGTACCTCACCGTAGTTTCTCGGACCTTTAAATAAACCATCCAAACTCTGCCGGTAATATGGCGACGCCGGAACCAAAACAGCGGATACACACTTTTCACCAATCGCGGCGCAGCTGTAGGTTCGGTCAGGAACCCGCACTGCACAGTATATACCGAACGTCTTGGAACTTCTGTTTAATATACCGTTCGATACAAAAATGAAAATAAGTACAATTTGAAGTGAAAAATCAGTAACATTACATGGTCTTAAAATCTAGGAAAAAATGAATGTTACAGTATGAAGAGCTGATTTGTCTGCTCCCATTGCAGGGAACTACAAGAGGACAGGATATATTTTCAGAATTTGTTAAACATTTTGAAAAGCGGAATATTGATTTAAATAAAATTTTTTGCGTAACGACAGATGGCGCTCCTGTTAAGATTGGGAGACATAAAGGATTTGTTTCCGTTTTGAATTTTCATTACATAATTCACCAAGAGAGTTTGGGCGCTAAAATCTCCGCTAGAAGTTTAAAATCCGTGATGGATAGGGTGGTTAAAATAGTTAACTACATTGTCGGTCGTTCTTCACTGATCCATAGACAATTTAAGGCGTTTCTGCAGGAATTAGAAAGTGCATATTCAGATATACCATTGCACAATAATGTGCGCTGGCTCAGCCGTGGTAAAGTGCTCTATAGATTTGTGCAATGTCTGGGCGAAATTAAATCGTTCTTGTTGGAAAAAAATCAAGTGGATGCTTATCCTGAACTAGAAGATAAGAACTGGATCTGTATGTTAATGTTTCTTACTGATATTACAAACCATCTCAGTGAACTCAACTTAAAGTTACAAGGTTCAGGCAAAACAGTTCTGGATTTATACGAATCCTGGAAATCATTCAAATTAAAAATAGATTTATTTATCAGCGATATTCCTACAAACACATATAAATATTTTCCAAATTTAAAAACTTATATATCCAGTGTCGACGTTAGACGACTAATAGACGAAATTCTTAAATATATGACTAATTTAAAAGAGGAGTTTATCGAGAGGGGTCACGATTTTGATAAACATGTTCGCTTTTTTAATCCAACCAGATTTAATGGATTTTTCCAGCAGTTGCTTTAACATATCTATTTTCTCATGGATGGACATTAATGATTTTGATCTTCAATACATTGAATTTAAAAGCTCCGAGTTATGGAACACGAAATTTGTAGAATTAAGAAGGGTATTAGAAGGTGACTGCCAGAACCATTCAAACGAGATACTCAGTTGTTAGATGAGTTTACCAGAGAAATTTATTTGTCTTAAGAAAGTAGCATTTGCCATGCTTACAGCTTTCGGATCATCCTATATCTGTGAACAACTTTTTTCCCATATGAGAGTGATTTTAAACCCGTACCGAAGCAGGCTGACAACAGACAACTCAGAAGCATGTGTGACTGACTGAAAATAACCAGACATGAACCGGATATAAGAAAACTCTCTAAAGAACTTCAAGCACAGGGTTCACACTAGGTCCTAGGACTAGTATAATAAAATTATTTATTAAATGTTAAAAATTTTTTGTAATTAAACCTTCTAAAAGCAATATTTTAAGTTAATTTAAGTCAATTTTTGTTAATTTTAGTTGTAAATACCTATGTCGGCACGCAAAATGTTGTATGGATGAAAACTGGCACCCCTTAGTTAAAAGGTTGCCGACCCCTGGTCTAGAGGGTAGATCTGTAGGTACGTGACATCTGGCACTATGCCGAGATGGAGTGTGTGAGGCCGGATCTGATGACCAGTGACAACTTATAGCGTGTTGAGAATATAATGGGCTGAGTAGAAGGTAGAGCTTGGCTAGGAGCTGATTGGCCTTCTTGGTAGAGGCAGCGACTTGGTGTTTAGCTCAAGTACTTGATGTTGTTCATCCATTGAAATTTGGTGCCATAAGAAGTGCGGCAGGCCGGCACAGGCCTGGCAGATTTGATGAAGATGATGGCTTATGTTTTGGCTGGGTTCACTTGGATTCTCCAACGTTCGAATCAAGATAATAACTTGTCTAGTCGACGTTGGAGACGGCTAGCGATGATTCTGGTAGCCTTGGTGGTGGCAGTGTCATCGGCATACAGGAGTAAAGAGGTCTGGTCCGTTTTGAGAATGTTGTTGGTAAAGATATTGAATAAATGGGGAGAGAGGACGGAGCCTTGGGGGACTCTGGCTTGTATGGCCTCGACTTTGCGAATTTAACCCGCTCTATACCCCAACACGGACTAAAAACTACTTTCACGTGGTTTTATGACGGTTTTTGGATTGCAACATCGTATAAAAAATTTTATAGTATTTTACGTCACTATGAGCTTTACGCCTCGACTAAAATTTGATCGTTATCCATTTAACTCTCTCATAGTATAGTCCTCTATAATATATGAGTATAATATTAGAGCCATTGTTCCTAGATTCATATTTCTAATATTTATTTTGTTTTTATCGAATATTTTTAGCTTAATATTTTAATTGGCATATGTAGTTCATTTTCGCTACTTTTGTTTGTCCTTAAGATAGAAATCCACAACAAGAGCTCTTTAGACAATTTTATCCTACTAATCTCAAATTCAAAAAGCACAACACTTCTGTAATTGAGTCCTTATTGTATATGTATGTCTATTGTCTTCGTATACACTTAGTCTAAAATGTTCTTATTTCATGTGGCAAGAATCTTAATAATGCAATTATCGTCGACGAAATAACTCACAAAAAAACAGATATACCTTATTTGTAAAGAAGATACATGGTGGATTCACTACCCTTAGGTAATGTATTTTCGTTTTGTTATTTTATCCTTTGTGTTACTGAAATACTAATACCAATGGAGTAATTTTATTAACTCAATAAAAACAGGTCGAAATTTAAATGCTTTCAGAGAAAGGTTTAATTTTAATTCAAAGAAAAAGCCCCCTCAGGAGCTATCCGATTTCACTCTGATAGTACGGGGAGTGACGTCCCCGAGGGTCCCGAGTCTCGTGTGTGTTGTCCAGTGCTGTTCAAAAATGTTCTTCCGGCAATCTTAATGTGTTAGTAACCGGGCAGAAAAGACGGGATGGCTTAGTCGGGAATTAAGTCTCCAACGGTACCTATCAGGCACCGGGCGCAATCTGATAGTAAGCAGCCTTACTGGAGTATCCGAGCTCTGCTCCAGCAGACGTTTTAATTCTCAGGATACTTGTGGGAACAATATGCTCACAAATCAAGATTTTACTCAATTCACCGGTCACAAACAACCGAGAATACAGGCTCCTCTCTGCTCAAAAATTGAAAACTATGATAGATTTTTTCAAAATCTCTTTACTAGAAGGATCATTCAAGTCAACTTCGCCTTTTTTGATAAATAAATGTCTTCAAGCTCACTTTGGAACTCTTAAAGATATTAGAAAGCAAGCTGTTGGATCTTTATTAATTGAAACTTTAAATGAGAAACAATCAGCTTTGGCTAATTCATTCAATAAACTACATTTATCAGAAGTAACCACTGTTCCTCATTCAACGCTAAATATTGTGAAAGGAGTAATAGTGTGCTCTGACCTTGCAAATTGCGATGACAATGAAATTTTAATGAATTTATCTGATCAAGCAGTAACAGGAGTTTACAGAATTCCACCCAAGAAAGGTTCAGATAGGCCTTCAAATACTTTCATATTATCTTTCAGACTTCATCAACTACCTAAAACAATAAAAGCTAGATTTTATTCTCTTAAAGTCAGACAGTATTTTCCTAACCCTACCAGATGTTGTAATTGTCAGAATTTTGGCCATGCCTCAACAAAATGCTCAAAAAAAGTCATTTGTCCATCCTGCGGACATGACAAATACCCTGATTCCCCTTGTTCTTCGACTCCCATTTGCGTAAATTGTTCAGAAAATCACTCTCCAGCATACAGGGGATGTCGAGTCTATAAACACGAATTCGAAATTCAGAAAATAAGAATTATAGAAAAATTACCATATCATGAAGCAAATAGAAAAGTCAAAGATAGATATCCTTTGTTGGAGATTCCATACAATCTTATAGCGGCTAAAAAGCCACAAATGGTATTGCGATCAACTCAGTGTGACCCTACTTCTCCTCCTTCTGACGGAGGTAACACTTCCTTTCATCCCATTACCCCCTCAGTCTCCTCAAAAATCTCTTCTCCACTACCTTTCTCTCAACCTCCCAAATCTCTCCCTCCTTCTTCCTCGATCAACCTCACCTTCTCCTCTTCCCTCAATTCCTCAGAAAATCCCTCCTTGGAGAAATCCAAGAGAAACATTGTTCATAAACCCCAACCCTTCTCTTCATCTGGTACTCCAGATAGGACAAATTCTTCAAAAACAAACAAAAAACCTCAGACCACCAAAAATCCAACTTCTGAAAAGAAAATAACTCATCGAAAAGAACCCCCTAAGGGAAAAAATAGTTCAACTAAATCCACACCAAAAACCACCCCCAACTCGTCAAGAGAATCGATCTTAGAATTAACTTCACCTGATTCAATGGATTTGGAATTGTGCATAAACAATGCAAATTCCAAACAATAAATTTTTATAAATCTCATAATCCATTCAATCATACAGTGGAATTGCAATGGATTCCATCCGAGATATGAAGATCTAAATCTCCTAATAAACACCTATAGACCGGCAATTCTCGCCATTCAAGAGACGAACTTTAAACAACAGTCTCACATAAAATTAAAAAAATATAATATAGAATTCAAAAATAGATTAAATCCAGTAAGAGCATCGGGAGGCGTAGCCATATATATTCATCGTTCTCTGGACTATCAAAATATACTTATTAACTCAGATCTAGAAATCGATACTATACGCCTGTTAATTCCTATAAGTAGCATTTATTTACCCCCATCCGAACAAATTCCCTTTCTCTCTATAGAATCTCTAGTTCAACAACTTCCCCCTCCTATGTTGATTCTAGGTGATTTTAATGCCCATAATCCTTTATGGGGCTCTCTTTCAGTCTCCTCTCGAGGCAAAGACATACAACAAACAATTGAAGAATTCAACCTTACTATTCTCAATCACCCGACTCCAACATTCATCAGCAATACATCAGGTTCATTCTCAGTCCTTGATCTATCTCTGTCGAGCCACTCCATCTCCTCTGATTTTAAATGGGACATAGCCCCTGATACGTTCGGGAGCGATCACTACCCAATTATCCTCACCTCTTCCCACAACCCTCCCATCACTCCTCGTAATCCTGTCTGGAATCTCAAAAAGGCGGATTGGACGAAGTATGCCAATATGATGTCTCCTCCTCCAACGCCTTTTTAAAACATTGATGTCTTCCTTGAGGAATTAACAGAAATAATGATATCGGCTGCGAACGCATCCATACCTACTTTTTCCCCACACCGGAAGAGGCAGGTGCCTTGGTGGACGAAAGATTGTGAGATAGCGATCAGAGAAAGAAAGAGAGCTCTAACGTAACTTAAAAGACATCCTTCTCCGGCTAATTTAATCCATCTTAAAAAACTTAGAGCTTCTGCTAAGAAAATATTGGCAGGGGCAAAGAAAAAATCCTGGCAGAATTTCGCAAATTCCCTAAACCATTCCACCAACTCGACATATCTCTGGAACTCAATCCAGAGAATGTTTTTCATCACACTTCATAAATATGATACTTGACAACAAGGTTCCAAAGAATGGCCCAAACAGAGATTGCAAATCTGTTGACAGATTCTTTTCAACAAAAATCATACCAAGCACAGTCTTCCAATTTGGAATCATACTCCTTTAATCATATGCCTACTTCTGTACATAAATATAACAACACATTTTCTGTATCAGAATTTAACTATCTATCTATCTATCTTCCCACTTCCCTAAAATTCACAATATTAGATTTCTACAGTCACTTATGGAAAAACACTTGTTTTCCAAAATCCTGGCTAGTATCTACCATTATCCCAATACATAAGGCAGGAAAGCCAAAAATCAAAGTAGACAGTTATCGTCCGATTTCCCTCACCAGTCACATAGGCAAACTTATGGAGAGAATGGTGAAAAATAGGCTTTCATGGCTCCTGGAAACAAATAACATGTTTTCTCCTTATCAGATGGGTTTTAGAAAGCACATATCCACGATTGGTCACCTTCTTATACTTGCTGAAGATATTCTCAATTCAATATACTGGAAACATCACCACCTAATAGTTGCTTTGGACTTAACAAATGCCTTTGACCTTATGGACAAAAACGTAATACTACACAAGTTAAAAGAGTTGGGATTTGAGGGCAATCTTCCAAACTACATACAAAATTTTCTCATTCACAGAACCTTCACAGTCAGAGTAAATGGCCAGCCATCAAAACCACATTTTCTCATCAGGGGGGTTCCTCAGGGTTCTGTGCTGAACCCTATTTTATTTAACCTTGCAGTGTCCTCTCTTACAGAAATCCTACCTAACAACATTAAATACCTACTCTTTGCTGATAATATCATTCTCCACCTCCCCTCTTCACAAAACTCCACTCTTTCCTCTTCTCTTCAATTCAGTCTTGGTCCAATAGAAAAATGAGCTAATAATTTTGGATTTAAATTTTCTCCCCAGAAATCTTCCTCAATTCATATCTGTCATCATCGAAACTGTGGTAAAATAAATCCACTCCATCTATACAACATCTCAATCAAAGCCAAATCTCAACTCAATATACTCGGTTTTACGTTTGATAGTCGTCTAAGTTGGATACCTCACATAAATTCACTACGCACTAAGACGTCTCAGGATTTGAATTTGATACGCACACTTGCTAACAAGGATTAGGGGTGCTGATTTTACTTCCCTCACCATCATTTACAAAGCCCTCATACTATCCAAATTGAACTATGGTGATATAATTTACGACACGGCTTCTAAAACAGCAGATATTATCCAGAACCAAGCATTGAGATCGATAACAGGTGCCTATAGAACCTCTCCGATCCCTAGCCTACAGATATCCTCCTCCATGCCCCCTCTCGCTATCGTCAGACAATTTTCTTTGGTAAAATACTTCACTAAGTCCCGCACTATACCGCCCATACATGAATTCATCTCTTCACCTAAGGAACACACTCTCATCACTCCTTTTTCCTTCAAACTCATTCAAATCCAGAGTTAGAACGGTTTTTAAATCTCTTTCCCTTTCCCCTCCATCATATGACTATCCTCTAAATACAACTTTTCCGCCTTGGACAATTCCTCTCCCTTTCATTGATTTATCATTACTTGAATATTCCAAAACAAACAATAATCCTACATACATCAAAACAAAATTTTATTCTTTGTTAGATCAAAAGTATAAAAAATACTACATTTATTTCACAGATGGATCAAAGTCTGAGCAAGGAGTGGGCTCAGCATTTTATTCCTTAAATTACTCCAGAAAGTTCAAACTTCCATCCCACACCTAGACACATAGTTCAAAATAGTAAGCAGGATAGATACTTAATAGCCTCTGATTCATACAGTTCTCTTCAAGCCATAAACTCGGGGAATACTCAACAGGCTTACATCAGACACATCCTGGATCTCCTTTACATGTCCAAATTAAAAAACAGGAAGATCATTCCTATGGATTCCGAGCCCCGTAGGCATTCTGGGAAATGAAAGAGCTAATCGCCTAGCAAAATCGGCTATATTAGAAGGAACTAGTATAACTAGTGAAAATCATCCCAGCGAATTCCACAGATTCCTCAAATCAAAACACAAAGAGCTCTTTCAAATACAATGGGATTTATTGGATCAACCCAATAAACTTTGGGATATCAAACGCTTGGTATATCCACCATTACAGTTAAACTGTCTCTCCAGAAGAGAAAATTGTATTTGGAGGAGATTATCTATTGGTCATACGCAATTCTCACACAGTCATTTGCTCAAAAAAGAGCCCTCTCTCATGTGTCCAAATTCTAATAGTCCCCTCACGGTAAAACATCTCTTTGAGGACCTAATAAACCTTTCTGATAGAATCAGACATAATATCTTAACGAATAGTCTCACTCAACTATTACACTGGTCAACAAAAAAAAAGAAAATTGCTTGTTTCCTGTGATTATTTTTTGTTTCTATCTCAAATTGACGCGTATTTTTTAAATATGGCAACAATTTTTGTTTTTGAGTTATAGCTAACTACCCTCATTTACTATTTTTACTTAGATTTTCGTTTTTTATTGGACACTAAAATATATTTTGTTGTTGTTTTAGATATGGCCTCGTCAAGAAGATGTGCTTAATCCCGATTGTTTTTGCTATATTTGTGGTGAATATATATTTGCAAAATATCGAAAACCTATATCGGACTTTGTGAAAACTGCGTATCATCAATACTTTAAAATAAAATTGTGTAATCAGGACAAGCCATGGGTTCCTCATAGTGTATGCCAGAAATGTGTGGTATGTCTACGGTTATGGTCCAGTGGAAAAAGAGATGCAATAATGTTCGTAACACCCATGATTTGGCGAGAACCTCGAAACCATCATGACGATTGCTACTTCTGCGTTGTGAAAATAAATGGAATTAACCCTGGAATTCGAAGTAAGTGGTCATTTCCTAACTTATCTTCTGCTCAACGACCTCAATTAAAATCATAAGAGGTACAACCCAGCACATCTAAATCTTCTGATGATCCAAATCTCTGTGAACCCGAACGAAATACATCAAGTGAAGACTCTGATTCAGACTACAAATGTAGCCTTTCAGAACCTCAACCATTTAATCAGAAAGAACTAAATGACTTAGTAAGAGATCTGAACTTACCAAAAGAAGCTTCTGAAATTTTAACATCTCGTTTAAAAGAAAAAAAATTTGCTTATTCCGGAAACCAACATTACATTTTATCGTACCCGAGAAAAAAATCTGTTACCGTATTTTTCTCAAGAGAAGGATTTAGTTTTTTTTAACGATGTTGGTGGTATTTTGCAGCAGATGGGATTAAAACAGTACCAACCTAGTGATTGGCGTCTTTTCATAGACAGCAGCAAAAGAAGTTTAAAGTGTGTTTTGCTTCATAACGGTAACAAGTACGTATCTATACCTATTGCACATTCGACGACTTTAGAAGAAGAATACGTAAATGTTTCTAAGGTTATGGAAAAAATTAAATATCAAGACCACAAATGAGTCATTCGTGTTGATCTGAAAATGGTTAACTTTCTTTTAGGTCAACAAGGGGGGTACACAAAGTTCCCTTGTTTCATGTGTCTCTGGGATAGTCGTGACAAACAACACCATTGGTCACAAGTTGGCCAGTGCGGGAAGAGCTAAAAGTTGGTACAAAAAAAATGTTATAAACGTGCCTTTAGTTAGCCGAGACCGCATCATACTTTCACCACTTCATATTAAACTCGGCATAATGAAACAGTTTGTGAAGTCGCTTGACAAAAGTGGCGAATGTTTTCATTTTCTTTCACGCAAGTTTCCAGGATTAAGTTCAGAAAAATTGAAAGCTGGTATTTTTGATGGGGCCACAGATTAGGCAACTCGTGAAAGATCCTAATTTTGTCAAATCAATGACTGAAGTCGAATCCAAAGCTTGGAATTCATTTTTTTTTTTTGGTTATGAGTAGCTTCCTAGGCAAAAAGAAATCTGACGACCATGTCGAGCTTGTTGAGTGCATGCTATCGAACTTGCAAGAGCTAGGGTGCAACATGAGCATAAAAATCCACTTCCTGCACTCGCATTTAGATCGATTTCCACAAAATCTGGGTGATTTTTAGTGAGGAGCAGGGTGAAAGATTTCATCAGGATCTTCGGACAATGGAAGAGCGTTATCAGGGGCGGTGGGACTCACATATGATGGCAGACTACTGCTGGAGTTTGCAACGAGATCTACCTAAAGTCGTTCATTCAAGGAAATCTTATAAAAGATCATTTGCTAGTGTTCAATAGAAATTTTGTTAACATAATGTATTATTTTTTTGTATTTTTTTGGCAAAATAATAAAACTGTATATTTCAAAAGGTAAAGCTGTTAGCAATCTCCCAGTATTTTTTTCATAGTCAGGGCCATAGAAATACCCAATAACAGAAAAAAAAAAATAAAGGAAACAAGACTTGTGTTGACCAGTGTTATCTGTCGATCAAATTCCAAAAAACATTCATAAAATAATAAACTATCTTAGAGATTTTCAACTACTAAACAAAATTTAGTAATTGAAGGAAAAAGTTTCAACAACAAATAATTTAAAGGTGCTACATGACCTGGTAGTCGATGCGACAAAATTTTCAAATCAATCAAAAAGAAAAACCACTAACACTATTTATTCTTGATATAAAAGGGTATCCTGTGTTTTTGGGGTCGAAATGCTCTACGCCAAAAAAGTTTTTTCTATTATTTTAACTTGTTTTTTAGGTAAAAAATAGAATTTTTTGCATTTTTAGCCCCTCCTTCTACTCCCCTTCCCCTTAAAACCCCCATAAACTACATTTTTTACATTTATTTAGTTTTCTCCGGTTTTTCTTAAGGAAACATTGCAAAAAGAATTGTGATGGCATAGGAACATCATGGTATCAATTAAGTAACACCTTTGGTGTCCCGTGACCTCACCAGCCGTCTAAAAAAAATAAAGAAATCGAAAATTTTAAAAATTGATGAACTGTTGATACGTGACTAAATCCTGAGTTTTTTAAAAATATCACATTTTATTTTCCCAATCTCAACCCTTAAAAATTGAATTTTGATTCGGATTCTACGAAAAATTTTACAAAGAAACTCATATCTGTACGCATTTTAACGTACCATTGCATTCAGAAAGTACACTTAATCTCAGTTTCGGATCCTACGGAAAATTTTGCTCAAGAAACTCATTTTTGTATGTCTCGTATTTTTTTTATGGACATAAAAGAAGATTAAATTGCATTTTGCAGGCCATTTTTAGTGTTCCGACGAAACACTTCACTTCGGTGTCTGTCCGTCTGTCTGTCTGTCTGTCTGTCCGCCTGTCACACCCGATTTTCTCCGAAACTATTTGACGTAGAAAGTTGAAATTTGGTACTAATATTGGAATTGATGGCTTCAATGGAACCCTGGAGTTTCGAAAGTTAAATTTTTACTTAAGGGGTTAGTTTTGGGGTGTGAAAACGGAAGTGAAAAAAAAATTTTTACTAGGTCATCGAGTGGGGTGTCATGAATGAAAGCTTGTAAAAACACGAGCTTAAAAATATATATAATGTCTCACATGCGCACACTTTTCTTTGTATTATATTGAAAAAATCGCGAAAAATCGCTGTCCCCCTCTTATCTCGAAAAGTACTGATCCAAAAATTTTGAAAAAATTCTGGAATATTCTCCACGGGCTGTAGATGGAACGAAAATTATCATATACCTTTAATAATTTATCTGGTATATAAAAAAACAAAAATTTCAAGGTCATCAGTTTTCAGTAAAGATCGGAAAAAAATTTGTTGAAAACTCATTTGGAGTGTGTTTTATGAAGTCACATTTTATACCTCCGTAACAAAATTTTTTATTTCAGAAGCAATCAACGTACGGAACACTAATTGCGCAAGTCCAACTTGCACTTGACCGGTTATTAGCTCTAAATTGACTGTTTATCGCTTTTTTGGCTATTTTAATATTCTATTATTCAAAATAATACATTCGTCTACAGATTCGGATTCTAGGGGAAGTATTTATGAAACGTGCGACTTTTACTTCTGATTTCTTTTAATTTTTTAAAACATGTTTTACAGTTATTTTAATACTCTGCCATGCTCGGCATTTACATTTTGCCCCCTTTCTTTTGGTTGTAGAATCGCTTTTAAATTCTACATGAAAACGGCTCTGCGTTATTTACTAAGAATATTTGTAGAATCGCCTTATTGCAACTCGAATCTTAGAATTTTTTTAACTTCTTAGGGGTCTTTCTTCTAGAATCCAAATCTGAGGCCGAAAGTATTATTTTGAAAGGAATTGCACATTAAAATGGCCAAAAAAGCGATAAATGACTATTTAGAGCTAAAAATGACCTGCAAATTACAATTTAATTTTTCTTTATGTCCATAAAAAAATCTCCGACACATACAGAAATCAGTTTATTGAGTAAAATTTTCCGTAGAATCCAAATCTGAGGTTAAATGTACTTTTGAATACAATGGTACGTTAAAATGGCCAAAAATGGGAAAAGAAGTCAATTTAGTGCTAAAAATGTCCTCAAATAATTCGCATTAATTTTTCTTTCTCTAGAGAAAAAAATTAGGACGCATACAGTTATAAGTTTCTTTAATAAAATTTTCCATAGAATCCGAATTTGATGCTAAAAAAATTTTTTGAATACCATTGTACGTTAAAATGGCAACAAAATCAGGAAAATTCAGTTCTTAAGGGTGGCGCACCTCGAGAAAAAAAAACTCTGAGGGGGATTAGACTGAGAAAAAATGTGTTTAAAAAAAAAAACACTGTTAGTCACTTATCAACATTTCGTGAATTTTTAAAATTTTCGGTTTCTTTATTTTTTTTTAGAAGGCTGGTGAGGTCACGTGACACCAAAAATGTTACTTAGTTGTTGCCCTGATGCTCCCCTACCGCCACATTTTTTTTTTGCGATAATTCGTTAAGAAAAACTGGAGAAAATTAAATAAATATAAAAAATAGTATTTTAAGGGGGAGGGGGCTAAAAAATGTCAAATTTCTTTTTTTACCAAAAGAACAAGTCAAAATAAGTGGGCCATTTGGACCTCAAAAACTCAGGATACCCTTTCATAACATTTTTTTTATATAACATTCGTAAAATTAAAATTATTTTTTACTTCTCTCTCTCAAAAGGCATTCATCTGACTACGGCTCTGCCTTCTACTAATTTTATTTTCGTTTTCAAAACCAAAATAAAGTTTGACGAATTTGTTGTTTGTGTACTATATGTGCATGATTAGAGACAAGAAATAAGTCAATGGGTTATCGGTGTATGCATATAAAATCTGGGCGAATACTAAATACTCAATTAGTCTAACTGCAGCCATGAACTATTTATTTATTCTTATAATATACTCTTTAAGCTTCACTTTTTGCAACTCCGGGCTCTATCTGTCTAAAGGTCTGTATTTTAATTTTATTTTTCACTTATTTATATATTTTGTGTACGAGAAATAGATTTCACAGGTGGTAAATAGTTTAAAAAACACCGTTCTTTGGTGTTATTTTAAAAAGGTATATTTATAATTTCTATCAAAACTATAATAGTGTGGGTGAAATAATAATCTGTTTATCAAGAATTTCAATATTAATTATTTCTATCTTTTATTAGTTCTTTTTATGATGCTAAAAATCTATGAGAGGAGAAACATTCATCTTTTTCCTTCACTAAACTACATAATTTCCTTCATTACATAAAACTCTATAAAATTCTTTATTAAAGTATTTTATTCATTTTGAGCTACTATAGCAGAGTTGCTTTTATTTTTCTTAAATGTACAGGGTGAGTCAACGATAGAGTAAAGTTCATTATCTAATTTGTTTCGGAGTGACGAAAAAATGTTAAATACAATAGTTTTAGGGAATGTTAAGGTGCACAGTTTAAAATTATTTTTAAGTATACAGGGTAGTTCAAAAAGAGTGTGGCCGATATAACATATGTTTTTTTAAATGGAACATCCTATTTCCTAATTTATTTTTAAATTCTGCGTAAAATTTTATAACTTTTTTATTAATAATGTTATATACCTAAACCTAGTAGTTTTTCTAATATTTCAATTCTTTAAAAAAAAATACTAGTTTTTAGTTTTGTAAAAAATTGCCAGAAGCACCATTGTTTCTGAAGGTGGAATACTCATAATTGGTACGAGCGTTCTATAGAGATGAAAAAAAAGAAAGAAATTTATACATTTCCACTATTTTAAATTGAAAAATCTAAAATTTTTTAAATGGCACACCCTGTATATTATTATTTTTTCTGATAGATTATACAAAACCCTCCAACTTTTATTAAGTATGTCATATACCTATTTTTAATAGTTTTCGATTTATTTTGAATTTTACAATTTTTGCCCTTGTTTTTAATACACTAACCTAAACAAATAGTTAATAATAATTTTAATATAGTTTAACTTATCTAATGATTAATTATTATGACTTAATCGATGTTCAAAAATATGTCCGTCTACTTAAATACACATGTTTAAACGCTTTACTATATTTTCCTTCACTTTCCTTAGCATAAAGGGCGTTATTGTCCTGCACGCATCCCGTATCCTATTTTCCATATCTACTGGTTTTGTAGGGGAATTCACATAAACACGATCTTTAATCTAGCTCCACAAAAAGAAGTCTAAAGGTGTTAAGTCACATGAGCGAGAGGGCCACTAAATAAATCCATCCCTACCGAACCATTTTTGTGCGTAACGATTGCTTAAAAATTCCCGAAATTCCTGGTAGTAATAAGCAGGAGCTCCATCTTGTTGAATCCACATTTATTTCCTTTCAAAGTTATCAACTTCTTTAAGAAGCTGGGGTAATTCGTTTTGCAAAAAATTTAAATATCTAGGCCCGTTAAGCAGCTCGCGGAAAAAATATGGACCAATAATTCGAAAACTTAATATTCCACACCATACATTTAGCGACCAATGATTTTGGTTTTGAACTTCCCGGACCCAAAATGGATTAACTGTTGAATAATAATGCATGTTATGGCTGTTAACTGCTCCATTACTGCGAAAAGTAGCTTCATCAAAAAACTTTATTTTGGATAAAAAATTTGGATAAGCCTCTATTGCTCCATTGGTGGTACAAAAGTTTACTCGTCGTTCAACACCATGGTCTTGAAGTTCTTGATGTAGTTCCATATGAAAGGGATGATATTTTCTCGTGGTGCGATTAGCCGGAGATTGGGATGTGTCAGATAAGTCAGCTGGTTGACGGCTACTGACCTGGGGATTATCTTCAACATGAAGTAAAATCTTCATTTCTTTTTGCACACTGGTAGCATTCCGGTTTTAGTACTTTCCCTTTCGTATACTCAACGCTACCACTACCATCAAACCGTTCCATTAAGCACTGAAAAGATTTTCTAGATGGTATACGTCTATTAGGGGAACTTCGCTCCGTAAAGCCTTACTGCCAAAAGACAATTTTTTCCCGCCTCGCCCAGTATATAAACCATATCAATTAATTCATTTTAGGAAAATCCACAACTATTACCTTTATACGTCACTTGCTACAACAAATTAAACTATTTTTACTTGCTTAATAGACATGTCAAAATTTGACAATGCCTACATTTTTGTTTTGTCTTGGCAACTATGATGTTATAGCGTAAGTGTATTAAAAACAAGGGTAAAAATTGAATAATTCAAAATAAATCGAAAATTATTAGAAATAGGTATATGACATACCTAAAATAGGTATATGACACACATACAAGTTGGAAGGTTTTGTAAAATTTAAAAAATTTGAGATTTTTCAATTTAAAATAGTCGAAATGCATAAATTTATCTTGAAAATGCTGTATCATCTAACTCAAATTTCTTTAAATATACCTTTTTTTTCATCTCCATAGAACGCTCGTACCAATTATGAGTATTCCACCTTCAGAAACAATGGCGCTACTGGAAATTTTTTACAAAACTGAAAACTAGTATTATTTTTTTAAAAAATTGAAATATTTGAAAAACTACTAGGTTTAGGTATATAACATTATTAATAAAAAGTTATAAAATTTGGCGTAGAATTTAAAAATAAATTAGAAAATAGGATGTTCCATTTAAAAAAAACATATGTTATAGGGGCCACACTTTTTTGAAGTACCCTGTATACTCATCAAAAATACTTTTAAACTGTGTACCTTAACATTCCCTAAAACTATTGTATTTATAATTTTTTTTCGCCATTCCCGAAACAAATGAGATAATGAACTTTACTCTATCGTTGACTCACCCTGTACATATTGTAATACCGAATTTCCATAAAAATATTTTTTTAAATAATATCTGAACCGTATTGTTACCACCTATTCACGTTATATATATATATATATATATATATATATATATATATATATATATATATATATATACCTTATACGGTTCAAATAACGTATTCATTGTAACCAATAGTACGTACGTTTCTATGTTAAATTATTTTGACATAAGAATGTTTATGCAAACGACTTATAACAATTCTTTTAATGCAAGAATGTCGACATTTACTTACAGTATTAACAATAATAACATTATTTTGATAGTAGCATTAACTAATGAACTGATATAGACCTGAAACTCAAATGGTTTTTACTCAACTAAACTTCAAACGCCCCTATTTTAATAGTACTCTCGTAGTGAATTTTTATACAATACTAGCCGGGCCCGCGGCTCCGCTCGCGTGGACTTAGTCATTACTATCGTTACTGCTTATTCCTTATGTTACCCAACGTAATAAAATATCTCCCATTATTTCCCCTTATCTCCCAATATTTCTTCTTATCTTCCATTATCTCTACATAATTTCCATTATCTAGGCTTATCTCTGCTCATCTCCCATTATTTCTCCTTATCTCCCACTATCTCACCCTATTTCTCATTATCTAGGCTTATCTCGACTTATCTAGCAATATTTCTCCTTATTTCCCATTATTTCTCCTTATCTCCCATTATTTCTCCTTAGCTACCATTACTTATACTTATCTTCCATTATCTCACCTTACCTCCCATTATCGAGGCTAATCTTAACTTATCTCCCATTATTTCTCCTTGTCTCCCATTATCTCACCTTTTCTCCCATTATCTAGGCTTATATCGAATTATATAGAACATATGTATAAATTTATAAAAACACGTAAATCAGATAAGTGGTTCTCGAGTAATAAGCGCACTAACGGACAGACAGAGAGACGTTGCATTTTATATATATATTATATTCTTTGCTACATGATATTGTTCCATATTTAAGGCTTTAGGCAGTGTATTGCAAGAGAACGCGCTAGCGGCAAACTTTTCTCCGACTTGATTCACTATTATCGTCACTGCTTATTCCTTATGTCACCTAACGTAATAAAATATATCCTATAACCTGGCCAGAGAACATAAGTACGTTTAAAAAAAAAAAGCACGTAAATCGGATAACTGGTTCTCAAGTGATAAGCGCACTAACGGACAAACAGACAGAGAAACGTTGCATTTTATATATATTATAGATATTCTTTGCTCCATGACATTGTTCCATATTTAATGGTTTAGCTTGTTTAAAAAAAGAAGAACGTAAATCGGATAAGTGGTTCTCCAGTGATAAGCGCACGAACAGACACAGAGACGTTGCATTTTATATGTATTATAGATATCCTTTGCTACATGATATTATGCCATATTTAGTGGTTTAGGCAGTGTATTGCAAGAGAACGCGCTAGCGGCAAACTTTTTCCGATTTAATTCAGTATTATCGTCACTGCTTATTCCTCATGTTACCGTAATAAAATATAGTCTATAACCCGGCCAGAGAACATATGTATGTTTAAAAAAAAAGCACGTAAATCGGATAAGTGGTTATCCAGTGATAAGAACACTAACGGACGCACAGACAGACAGAGAGACGTTGCATTTTATATATATTATAGATATAGATTATTATTATTATATAACCTGGCCAAAGAATATATGTATGAATTTAAAAAAAGACACGTAAATCGGATAAGTAGTTCTGGCGTGATAAACGCACTAATGCACAGACAGACAGACAGAGAGACATTGCATTTTATAGATATTCTCTGCTACATAATATTGTTCCATATTTAGTAGTTTGGACTGTGTATTGCAAGAGAACACGCTAGCGGCAAACTTTTTTTTTCCGATTTCATTTATTATTATCATCACTGCTCATTCCTTATCCTACCTATCGTAATAAAACATAGCCTATAACCTGGCCAGAGAACATATGTATGTTTTAAAAAAAAAGTACGAAAATCGGATAAGTGGTTCTCCAGTGATAAGCGCACTAACGGACAGAGAGACAGACAGACAGAGAGACGTTGCATTTTATATATATTATAGATGTATCATATATATATATATATATATATATATATATATATATATATATATATATATATATATATATATATATATATATATATATATATATATATATATATATATATATATATATATATATATATATATATATATATATATATATATATATATATCTATATATATCTATATCTATATATATATATATATATATATATATATATATATATATATATATATATATATATATATACCAGGTGTACAAGTATGAAATGCGGATTTCCGACAACAGATGGTGCACCAATACAGTTTGTGCTATAAAGATTTGACACTACGCCATTTTGTTGGGTCATCAACAAGTGCCAGACGCGCACGAGTGATAAATTGGAAAAGGGTGTGCATAGTGTTATGTTGTTGTGTTCAATATGTCGAAATTTATACCGAACAAAGGGCATTCGCGGACAGCATTAATTTTTTGTTTTCATTTGAAGAAAAAACTGCTGTTGAATCATACCGATTACTTCGAGAAGCTTATGGTGAACATGCTCCATCGCAAGATACGTGTGAACGATGGTTTCGGCGTTTCGAAAGTGACTTCGATGTTACAGACAAGGAACGTGGAAAACCGCCAAAAAAATACGAAGATGTGGAATTGCAAGCATTGTTGGACGAAGATGATTCGCAAACAAAAAACAACTCGCCGAGCAATTGGACGTCAGTCGGCTACGAGAAATCGGAAAGATTCAGAAGACCGGTAGATGGGTACCACATGAGTTGAACGACAGGCAAATGGAAAAGCGCAAAATCACGTGTGACATTTTGCTCGCTCGGTACAAATGGAAGTCGTTTTTGCATTGTATAGTTACAGGGAATGAAAAGTAGATTTATTTTGAGTATCCTAAGTGCAAAAAATCATGGGTAGTTCCAGGCGCACCAACCACATCGACCGCAAGACCGAATCGCTTTGGCAGAAAGACGATGCTCTGCATTTGGTGGGAACAGAGGGGCGTGGTTTATTATGAGCTCTTAAAACCTGGGGAAATGGTTAATACTAAACGTTACCAACAACAATTGACCGATTTGTACCGTTCGCTGCTTGAAAAAAGGTAAGAATATCGAAAGAGGCAACACAAAGTCATTTTTCTTCATGACAATGCTTCATCACATACGGCAAAACCAGCTCGCGACACGTTGGAAGCACTCAGCTGGGAAGTTCTACCCCATGCGGCTTGCTCACCAGACTTGGCTCCTTCCGATTACTAATTGTTTGCACCGATAGGTCACGCACTTGCTGAGCAGCGCTTTGGTTCGTACGAAGATGTGAAAAAATGGCTCGATGAATGGTTCGCAGCAAAAGGGGAAGATTTTTAGTGGCGTGGTATTCACAAATTGCCCGAAAGATGGGAAAAATGTAGAACAAGCCATGGAGCATACTTTGAATAAAGCACTTTTTACCATTCTTTCCGAATTGAACATGTTTTTTTAGAAAAAAAATCCGGATTTCATATTTGTACACCTGGTATATATATTAATACCGAAGTAAAACAATAGATGTTTTTAGAATTCCACTATATTTATAAACCGTAACAATTGTTTCGACATACAATGTCTTCATCAGACGGATGATAACTTTAACACAGTTTAAAGTTATCATCCGTCTGATGAAGACATTGTATGTGTGTGTTGTAATTCTGGCAGTTCTTGGTTCTTGGTCCAAGATTTAGTCTTCCAGTGTCAAACAAAGATATTAATATTTACAGCTTCTTATTTGAAATTGGACAACTAATACATTATACTCCTTTAGAAACAACAAGATTACATTGGAACCAGAGCCACAAACTTGGTTACAAATTTTATTACTAACAACAAAAATGTCAGTGCAATATCCTATAAATTGGAGAAAAAAAACAAAAACCTTCCTTAAAGAACATTCTGGCTTGCTGGTCACCCGCTCTGACAAGGGTAACGTTACGGTTGTCATGTCTTGTAATTCTTATCTTAAAAAATCCTTGGCACTATTAAATGACACAGATACTTACGAAGTAATTAATTCTAACCCTGTCAATAAAATCGAGAATAATTGCAATAAACTTCAAATTGCTAAAGGATAAAAATTACATAGATGAGATAGCTAAAAAACTTACTACGTATAATGGGACTTTCCCTAAATACTATGGTCTACGTCAGGCGGGCATTAGGGGGGCATTACGCGCACATCTCACGTCTCGCGACAAAATCCAATCACACATGTCAGTTATCAACTTATCAATCGTTATATATTTAATTTTATTTGCATTTTTTAAATATTATTTCTTTAAGCTGTAATTTAAAAACAAAAGCTTTGAAAGTAACTGAAGAATGGCCGAGTCGAGGATTGAGTGCAGGTGGTCTGTGGCGGCTACTAAAATTTTGATTTGCGAATATGAAAGAATAGATTATCTGTATGACGTTTGCCATACAGAGTATAAAAATTGAAATAAACGGTTGAATGCTTATGACGATATTGCTTGTGTATTAAAAGAACATGGATACACGTATGAGGTTGACGATGTAAAAAAAAAATTAATGGGTTGAAAGTGTACACTGAGGTATGCGACTACTGTATTGAAGACTTGTGTAGCTCTCGCCTGTGGCAAGAAATCGCAGAGTAACCATAAGCCGGCCCTCAGGTTACGCAAATGTGTCGTTTCCCGAGATATAGGTCCCACCTTTAGAAGCAAGTAATCGAAGGTTTTTTTATCCATTCTTAAATACTTCATGTAACTTTTTGTATCTTCCATGCCCAGTTCTTTGCGTAAATTCTGATTGCTATTGCAACTACAGCAGCCCGCAAAACCTGCTGCAATTGGTGAAACGTCATCCATTACACAACAGTCACAACTCACAACACCGTCTTGAAACGAAAAACTGGAATTTCTTTTAAAATATTTTGTAAAATATTTTACATAGTGTAATGCAAATTTTTTAGTCATAAAAGATATTTTATAAAAGAAATTGTAAACAATTTATATCCAACTTTTATAATACATCTTTGTCAAAGAACTTTTATAGTGTAATGCCTGCCTTACACTATAAAAGTTTTTTTATAAAAAATCTTTTATAAAAGAACTTTTACGATAAATGTGATAGTGTAATACCTCTAGTTTTATAAAATTTGTCTTTTATAAAAGTTCTTTTGTCATCGTTTGCATTTTCATCCATTATTTGACAAAAGTTGTCTCTCCCACTCCTGCACTCGACTTGCCGGTAGGTTGGCTTCTCTTCTCTTTGTACGCATGCGCATATCTCACGTCTCACGACAAAATCTAATCACACGTATCAGTTATCAACTTATCAATCGTTGTATCGGGTGGCGCATAAGTAACGCTATGATTTATTTAATGAATAACTTTTTTCTTTCTGATTTTATTTAACGTTGGCGTTTATTAAAATTTAGAATATAGTTTGGAAATATATTCACATTATGTTTTGAAGATAATATCTTTCAAATGGTGCCCATTGTTTGCTTCGACCTGACGTGCTCTTTCCAGAGCATTTCCCATAACTTTTCTTAGAATTTCAGGTCCCAGCGCTCTCACTTCTTCTCGGATATTCGCCTTAAGCTGTTGGATGGTTCTTGGCTTATTGGCATATACCTTACTCTTTAGGTAACCCCAAAGAAAGAAATCGGGAGCCGTTAAATCGGGCGAACGCGGTGGCCAGTTAAAATCAGAAAAACGCGATATTATTCGATCGGCAAAAATTTCGCGCAGGAGAGCCATAGTTGGACGAGCTGTCTGAGCTGTGGCTCCATCTTGTTGGAACCACAATTTTGGATTGTTCTCTACCTCAGGCCTTAAAAAATTTTCAATCATTGCCCGGTATTGAATGCCATTCACATTAACCGCAACTTGTTCGTCGTTTTCGAAAAAATATGGTCCAATGATCTTTTCTGAAGTTATTCCACACCATACTGTGCATTTAAGTGGGTGCATTTGATGTTCAACAATTATTCTTGGATTTTGGGTGCTCCATATTCTGCAATTTTGTTTATTCACGTGACCATTGAGGTGGAAATGGGCCTCTTCGCTCATTATGAGTTTGTGAATAAACTCGTTGTTTTTTAGGCACAATTCTTGCAAACGGCGACTATATTGAATGCGTCTTTGTGCATCATTTGGTTTTAACTCATGAACCAATTGAATCTTATATGAGAAAAGGTGTAAATTATGTAAAATTCTTTGCAAAGACCGCCTAGACATCACCAACTGCTGAGAACGTCGTCTGGTGGAAGTTTCGGGGTTTTCTTCAATACTTGCTTGCACCCGAGCAATGTTCATATTATTTCGAACTGCACGAGGTCTTCCAGCACGCGGAAGATCACAGACAGCCCCTTGTTGCCGAAAACGCTGAACCAATCGGTAAATTGTTGGAGCGCTAGGTGCATTTCGAACATGAAAGAAATTTCGATATGATCTTTGTGTCTGAATAATCGAATGCTGACTTTCATAATAAAATTGAACAACTTTGGTTCTTTGTTCTGTGCTGAGTTATTCCATCATAAATTTCCCAAGATTTTCAAAGTTAATTCTGAAAAAAAAAAAATAAAAAAAAGACGTTAACAAAAAATGTATTCACTTATTAAATCATAACGTTACTTATACGCCACCCTATATATTTAATTTTATTTGCGTTTTTAAAATATCATTTCTTTAAACTGTAATTTAAAAACAAAAGCTTTGAAAGTAACTGAAGAATGGCCGAGTCGAGGATTGAGTGCAAGTGATCTGTGACGGCTACTAAAATTTTGGTTTGTGAAAATGAAAAAATAGATTATCTGTATAACGTTTGCCATACAGAGTATAAAAATAGAAATAAAAGGTTGAATGCTTATGAAGATATTGCTTGTGTATTAAAAGAACATGGCTACACATATGAGGTTGACGACGTAAAAAAAAGCTAATGGATTGAAATTGTACACTGAGATATGTGACTACTGTATTGAAGACTTGTGTAGCTCTCGCCTGTGGCAAGAAATCGCACGGTAAACATAAGCCGTTCCTCAGGGGATATTAGGTTACGCAAATGTGTCGTT
>CM032451.1:82004326-82029326 GCA_019049505.1 Pachyrhynchus sulphureomaculatus | reverse complement strand
GTCATTGTCAGCAAAAGTTCGTGTTTTACAGAGATTTGAGAATCACCAAAGTTGATAAGTGTTGGAAGAAGAGCATTAACTTCTTTCCACAATCTATTTGTCTCCACTAACGTGAAGTCTTTCGTTTCTTTGGCAAATATAAATTTGATTGGGCGACAATACAAAGTTGATGAAGGCCGAGGATTTTGCCAAATAATTTGGGACCCATCATATAACTTAAGGGGAACTAAAGAAAATGCGAAAAGAAACTCGTCCGTATATTTAGTGTTCTCAAATCTCTGTTTGTATGTGCTGTGCCCAGAACTTCCATCACATCCCCATTTACTAACAAGTGTAAACGATGAACTTGTTGGGAGCACACTGCTGATAACTTCATTCTGTGCTAATACTAGACGTTCCACTGTTTTATTTAATAAGGCTTGCAAATTTATTTCAGCACGAGTTTCTGTTATAGCAATGTGCTCCTCTGCAGGGTAACAGGCCTGTTTGGACTTTTTTAAACTAAAATATGACGGAAACACATTATGCCCCCGCCTTCATGGACCACTTCCTAGTTTGTTTGTAAAAATGCGTTGTTGACTTAGAATCTATATAGTAAGCTAAGGCTTCGTCACTACTTAATTGCCTAGGATTAACTGAACTGGTATTTTTAGACTTAATAATATTATCTGGGCTCTCACTAATGTCTCTAATCACATTGGCAATTTTCCTTTGCCCTGCTGAACGCACAGCAATTTCAGCAGCAGTCACCAATTCACTGACACTTCGGGATTCTACGAGATCCACGACGCGACGGTTCTTTGTCTTAAACGACAATTCCTCGAAATCTTTGCGAGGTCTTCCTGCAGGAGTCACATTCTCACTTGATGTTGAAGGTTGTGGCGCAAAAGAACTCGCAGTAAACTGTATGTCTGCTTCATCCAACCAATTCTTATTTTTTAATTAAAAAACGCTCCTTCGACTTTCCTGAAGCCAACCATTTGGCACCAAACTTATTTGACAAGTTGGATATCTTCAACTTTATTTCTTTTTGGCTGCTTTCAGTAATGTCACCAAAGTGAATTTTGAAGAAAGAAAGTCATATACACGCGAGTTTTTTTCATTCTTCGTGTGTTTCAACCACTCCTCAAAAAAGGCTACCTTTGAAATACAGTAAACGTGTTCTGGAAAAAAAGAAAAAAAAAACATGTTGTACTGAAGTGTGCTAAACAATATGTGTATTTTTACGAAGAATAAAGTTATTTCTGTGTAATATCTAAAAACTAGCCCGGATAGAGGTGAATGTCTGTATATTCCGAACTTTCAAAGTTTTTTTTAAAAAAAAACACGCTAAAATATATAGGCTATTTAAAAAAAATACTAAAAATTCAAATTAATAGATTCTGATTAAAAAATACATTAAAAAATAGTACTTACCCTCAGTATTAATATTCATCACAAAAATTTTCACAATATTACAATATGTCACTATAAGATGTGCACGAAAGTGTCGCTAAATTGCAACTGATTGATTGAAAGAGCTGCATTAAACTCATTACCTGACTTTTGACGCTTATGACTCGCCACTTGCAAATTTGATAAACAACCTTTTCTCGAAATTCGGGTTTGGTGGTGTTGTTTACGTTTTGCAAATAAGATTTCCTGGAAATCATAACATGAATTTTGTCCACCTAGCATGTTCTACGCGACACACTGTGTGTCAGTTCGAAAAAATTACGCCATCTTGATTTTTTTTAATGGAAAGCCCTATGTATTATTTTATTTTGGAATCCTACTAAGAATTCTAGATATTATTTGTCTAACATACAGTATGTCTAAATTGAACTGTTGTCTAATTATTGAATTTAATTAATTAATGAAATTTAAAATATAAAAAAAAAAAAAAGACAAAAAAACTATTAATAAATAAGGTGGGTTTATTTTTAAGGTAGCAATTGCTCAAAATGTCGTTAATAGCAAGGCAATAACCCATTCTGTCATAAACAGCCTGAACAGAGTTTTGCAGAAAATCCGGGGTGATCTGTACTACTTCATATTGAATTCTACAGTTCTACAGTTTCTGGTCGACTTCGGTAAACTTGGTTTTCAAATGCCCCATAAAAAAAATCACGGAAAATTATTATAATATTTCTGAAACCACACAATTACACACATAGTTTTGTAGAATCTAGCCCTGTTATTGGATATTTCTCTCTGGAAAATGGAAAAATTCCTGTTGATGCAAAAGAAGAAATGATGTTTTTTCCGAAATTCCTTCTTTCCAAATCAAACGAAGCAATTCGTTCTAGCATTATTTTTCTTAACTTCCATCTGCGAGTATTTGTATTTTTGAAATCCAATACCTTCTTAGTTTAATGCTTAAACAGACACTACCATAATAGCGATACGAATAACGAACTTCAAATAACCTTTTTCAAATTTTTTCATGTGGGCTATTCGTTTCTTAATTTTTTTTACTATTTTTATAAATATTTTTTGCTTGCAGTTTAAGTCATAACCATTATCAAATAGAAATTCTTAAAATGCCTATAAAGCAGAATCCACAAAAAATGGCTTATCATCGAATATCAGTCTCAAATTACTTGACAGACGAGACTTTTTTAATATATAACTCTAAATAAGAAAATAATTAGAAAGAAATATAAGAAAGTTTAAAGTAGTTTAGTGATTATGTAAGGCACAACCTAGGATATTTTATATGCCCGTTTAAGGTATATCAAAATAAAACAGCTAACTTCACTTAAAGGTCAGAGCCATTTGTTACTATCACACTATCAGAATTGAATCAGATGGATTTTGATCACGTAATGGTCAAGTCAATTATGAGTAATCAAGGAAATTCTTTTGATATAACAGACAAGAAATTTTTTTTAAATATTATTTTTACTACGCGTATGGTGTATTATCTAGTATTATTTTGATCTGTTATATTAATTGTACCCTTTTTTTTATTTTTCAAAAACTTTCGAATTTGAAAAAAAAGTATTGAATATGCTTCTACATGGCCCCACGAGTCATCTATTTTAATATATGCAGTGAATTTCATAACACCCTGTATATATATATATATATATATATATATATATATATATATATATATATATATGTATATACATATATATATATATATATATATATATATATATATATATATATATATATATATATATATATATATATATATATATATATATATATAACAATTACACAACACTTATATTAAAACAAGTTACTAAGGACTCAGAACTGATGAATATCAGCTAAGCCATTTAGTCCATCAAGCCTAGTTAAGCAAGTGACAAATAATTTAATTTTGGCTTGAACATAAGTTATGTTGGTTTGGTTTTTCGATTGATAAAAGCACAAAGTTAGCTTTATTGAAATAACAATTATAATGTAATTGTACTAAAAAATTATATAGTGAACTAACACAAATAGTTTGTAAATTTTTTTAACTTATTTCAAGAAAAATGAATAATTCCTTTATGTTGGGAAAGCTCGAACCATTCGATATCTAAGAAAGCAAAAAGGCCATAGAAAACAAATGCTGATAAGTCGCATTATTTTCAGTAACATCGATGGTTACAAAAAAAGCAAGTAATCAGCATCTTATAAAAAATTTGGAGGAATTTAATATTATTAACTAACGCGGTTACGGATTTTGTAAATGAAGATCAGTAGATGATTATCTAATCTCTTCCGCACATTTTTGGAACAACTCCGTTGAACATTAGGAAGAGCCTTGAGTGTTTTAAAATATCAAAAGCATCTAACTATATTTGGTATAACAGACTATTGACTAAACCGGCCTGTTGTGGCATGCCTGAAAGGTGTTATTCATGGCAGTTAAGTTACTTCGGAAACCGTTTATTACAAGCTGACTCCATACAGTCTCCTAGTCTCTTTCCTCTTTATATTAACAATCTGCTGGAGAAACCCAAAGATTCAATCTATAGCTTTACTGATGACAGCATTGCCTCTTTCTTGAATTATCTTAAACTCTCAACCACTATATAAATATCCGTAGATACCAGGAAGTTATATAACTTAATAAAGACGGAGAAGAAAGTTTATCTTGAGTTAACCAACTAGAATCTAAATCTATTAAAAATCAAGGTAGCAGTTTTTTTTTTGAAAAAGAGAATTTTCGCAGATCCTGACATACTTATATCAAGACACTGTATTTCGTTAACGGCTTCACCTGCTACCCTTGTTAACTTTGGAGCAAATCTGTATTATCATGATAATGTTTGAAGTTTAGTTTGACGTGTTATTTTGAAGATCTTCGGTGATATTTTTTGTGCTGAATGCTGAAATTCAGTATTAGAAAGAGTATATGTGTTTTTTTTGGAAAGCTTCTCTTCCTAAGTCACCGATGTTCTGTTAAGTATAAGAAGAGGAATTTTCTTGGGGAAAGTCTACCCGCCTTGTTATTGTAGGATCGTAAGATAAAGTTTCCTTGACGGGGGGGGGGGGGGGATCCAAGTTCCGATTTTCTCTTCACAACCCCCGGTCTGGTTACAGACAAGGCGTTTCTGAGAATAAAATAGACTTGACGGGGGGGGGGGATCCAAGTTCCGATTTTTTCCCTTCACAACCCCCGGTCTGGTTACAGACAAGGCGTTTCTGAGAATAAAATAGACTTTGTTGAACAAATTGTTTCACGATTTTACTTTACAAATAAAGAAATTTACAAGATTTTTATTTAAGTATATGTTTTCGTTAAAACAAATTGGTACAAATTATTGAAATAACCTCAGTCTTCATTTGTGTTTAAAGTTGTCCTCTAGTATAATTTCTTTAGTACATTTTATCAAAGTATCAAAAATATTTAGACTTAAGTAAAATGCAAGAAATGTCAAATAGACAGAGGTAAGAAAAATGTTATTATATTAAGGTTAGATCTTAGAAATACATTTAATACTACCTCTTCTTCTTCTCAATATGCCTCATTCGTTCCGGATATTGGAAATTATCATGGCGATTCTCACTTTGTTTGCGGCTATGCGTTCAGTTGAGCTGAGTCCGAACCAGTCACGCAAATTCTTCATCCAAGAATGATCTCGCTTACCTGGACCTCTCTTCACCTCAAGTTTGCCCTGGAGTAAGAGCTGAAACAGTCGACATTTTTCATGCCTCATGATACGACCCGGGTATTCTAGTTTGCGCCTTTTCAAAGTGCGGACCAATCCCAGATCTCTACGCATTTTCCCGAGGATATCTTCATTTGTTGTAGGTTATGTCCAGGGAATTTTCGGTATGCGACGATACAGCCACATTTCAAAAGCGTTAATTCTTTTTAGTATAGTTCCATTGGCTGTCCACGCTTCAGCCTCATACAGTAAAACAAAGAACACTTAACACTCCAACATTCGGATTTTTAGTGGTATACTAAGATTTTGGACAATGAAAAAGAAAGGCGACTCTGGCCTTTTCAATTCGGCATTTAATTTCCACCCCGTAATCCCATGTACCGTAGATCGTCGTACCTAAATAATTAAACGTGGGTATAATACCCTCCCAACTCTCGTGCCTTCCACTGTCAGGGATCTTGGTCTGGTGTGTGGTTTCTTGGACACTACCATGTATTTGATTTTGGAAACATCTATTCTAAGGTCATATTTTTGTGTATATTGATGGATTCTTGCAACTAAGTTTTGTAAGTGTTCGAAAGTACCAGATATACAATAGCAGTGTCGTCTGCATATTTCATATTCTTGATATATTCGCCACTAACTTTTATTTCTTTTATATATTAAATAAGGTTAGACAGAGAACGCGTTCCTGACGTACTACCCGACAAATCTCGATCACATCGAATGTACTACCGTCCACTTTTATCACGGCACGTTATTTCCAGTAAAGGTTACATTATTCTTATGTTTTTTTCCTCTATTTCAGTTGATCTGAGTATTTCCATGAGCTTATCGCGATGGACGTTATCAAAGGCTTTGAAAAAGTCAATAAAATAAATGAAAACGTCATGGCTTACCTCTCTACATCTCTGAACGAGTACTTATAGAGAAAATAGTGCTTCTCTAGTGCTGAGGGAGTCACAAAAACCAAACTGGGTTTCAGATATGTCAGATTCGCATTTATGGTATATTCGTGAATGGATTACTTTTAAAAAATTCTTAGTGATGTTATTTATCAAACTAATCAACCGATAATCGTCGCATTTCCCTAATGATGTTTTCTTCGGTATAAGCACGAAAGTAGAGGTTAACCGTTTCTGAGGTATTTTATCAGAGTCGTAGATTATGTTAAAAAGCCTCACCAAAAGTACTACCTAACTTCTCTTGTATTTTTCTGCTTTTCATTTCTTACAATGTCTTAGTTAGTGAATGCGCTGCAGAACCAGTTGCACACATAGAACATTACGTTAACTATTAGGACAATTTCTTTGAAACTTAACGTATAGGTTTTTTTTACTTCTTTTCTTATTTTTTTTCTTTTTACGTATAAAAATAAGGATAGATTATTGAATAAAAAAAGAATTTAAATGTCTATTGCAACAGACTCATAGACATATGTAAAAATAATAATTTAAAATAACCGTGGCTTCTATAACCGTAAATAGATCCATACTGACGATAACAATAGCTAATTGTGAGTGAATGATGTGATGTATAAAAAATAACATGCGGTTTGGGTCATTATATCGTTTATATGTCCTCTAAAGAATAAAAAGGAAGATGCATCAATCTAGATGTTTGAAGAAACAGAAACAGTCTCAGTAAAACATTACAATTTGGGTAGCTTAATTTAGGAATGTAGATGGATACCGTATGAACAGTAATATTTCCCTTTAGTCATCTACATGGAAGAATTCTTAGAGACTTAATTCAGATTAAATATATAGAGCAAGAGAAAAAAGAACAATACTAGATCCGAGCATGACATACATGTACAGGGTGAGTCAACGATAGAGTAAAGTTCATTATCTCATTTGTTTCGGGAATGACGAAAAAATGTTGAATACAATAGTTTTAGGGAATGTTAAGGTGCACAGTTTAAAATTATTTTTGAGTATACAGAGTACTTCAAAAAAGTGTGGCCGATATAACATATGTTTTTTAAATGGAACATCCTATTTTCTCATTTTATTTTTAAATTCTACGTAAATTTTATAACTTTTTTATTAGTAATGTTATATACCTAAACCAAGTAGTTTTTCTAATATTTCAATTTTTTTAAAAAAATACTAGTTTTCAGTTTTGAAAAAATTGCCAGTAGCGCCATTGTTTCTAAAGGTGAAATACTCTTAATTGGTACGAGCGTACCAACCTATAGAGATGAAAAAAAAGATATACATAAAGCAATTTGAGTGTGTTCAAAATAAATTTATGCATTTAGACTATATTAAATTGAAAAATGTCAAATTTTTTAAATGGCACATCCTGAATTATATTATTTTTTCTGATAGATTTTACAAAAGTATGTCATATACCTATTTCTAATAGTTTTCGATTTATTTTGAATTTTTCAACTTTCACCGTTGTTTTAATACACTTACACTATAACATCATAGTTCCCAAGACAAAACAAAAATGTAGGCATTGTCAAATTTTGACATGTCTATTAAGCAATTAAAAATAGTTTAATTTGTTCTACTAAGTGGCATATAAAGGTAATAGTTATGGATTTTCCTAAAAATGAATTATTGATATGGTTTATATACTGGGAGGAGAGGCGGGAAAAAATTGTCTTTTGGCAGTACAGCTTTACGAAGCGAAGTACCCTAATAGACGTAGGGTAGACCGAGGAGAATCGGATCACAGGGCGAATCGGATCAAAATAAGAAATCGGTTGATATTTTAAATATCGCATTGACATGGAACGCACCCAACTGGCGTCTTACGTCCCCCTCTCGCCCCGCCCCTCCTGACATAGACAGTATTTCGATCCTGCTTGTACATCAGTATCGGCGCCGCTCGCCAGGTACTCGGACGTTTGTGTGTGTTGCAATTTTGGCGCTCATCTAAGGTAAGTACTTACGATTTCTTTGTGGCATATTAAGGATTTGTGTTAAAACTTCAAATTTAATGGTTTATATTGTTTAGCACGGTGTCTGTTTTAGAGAACCAATTCACTTTTAAGTATAATCTTAGAGGTTAATATCTAAAATATTTATTTCAAAAGTCTTAAATACGGGGCTAATTGGATCATGTCATCAGGGGCGAATTGGATCACTCTTTTAAACTGATTTATTACATGTATGTGGTCATTGATTCATATTTATTTCATTGTAGATGGTTCGCACGTACAAAAGAAAGACTGATGCCGGAAAATGGTCTCAAGAAAAAATGATAGAGGCTGCAAATAAAGTCCTAGCCAAACAGTTAACTTTACGTTCGGCTGCTGAGATTTTCGAATTACCGTACACAAGCTTACAAAGAAGAGTCTCTTTATCCAGAGGTGTCATTAAGCGTCCAGGTGGACAGCCAGAAAAGACGTTAGCTGACCGGCTGTTGCACTTAGCAAGTCGTGGCTTTGGAATTACACCCAAGGCGGTTCGTAAATACGCGTTTGAATTTGCAGAACGTCAAAAAATAAAACACAAATTTAACAGAAGAGCAGGAATGGCTGGCCAGGACTGGTTTCATCGCTTTATGGAAAGAAATAAAAAATTAACTATTCGGAAGCCGGAAGGCCTGTCAAGAGCAAGGATTGATGGTATGAAAAAGGAAAAAGTGGCAGAATTCTTTAAGACTTTGGAAACAGTAGTAGACAATAACAATTTAAGAGGAAGACATGAATGTGTGTACAATGTGGACGAAACAGGGATACCGCTTAATAATTACCCACCCAACATTATAGCCCAGAAAAGTGCAAAATATGTCGTCAGCATGACGAATGTTGAACGAGGTGAAAATGTAACCGTCCTAGCCTGTATGAATGCATCAGGGCAGTATATACCTCCATTTGTTTTGTTTAAAGGTCTGCGTAAACGAGACGATTTCCTCATAGGTATGCCACCTGGTACTGAAGTTATCATGACAGAAAAGGGCTGGACAACTGAAGAAGCTTTTAAGTTGTGGTTGCAACATTTTAATCGCTACCCAACCCAAGGAAAAGTAATTCTAATTTTGGAGGGACACGCATCTCACACAAGCTACTCAGTGGTTAGACCTACGTGACTCTTTCGAAATTGAGCTTATTCTTCTTCCTCCACACACGTCACATGCCCTGCAACCGCTCGATGTATTGTTTTTCAAACTACTCAAATCATATTATCACCAACAAGCTACATCATGGCAACATTCACATCCAAATCAAGGAATCACAAAAGTCGCTTTCGGGGGGACTTTTCAAACAGGCTTGGAACCAGGCTGCCACTGTTGGGAATGCTGTAAAAGGCTTCGAAAATACTGGAATATTTCCATTAAACGCCAATGCAATACCTGACCACAAGTTTATCGGTGATCAAGAGACGGACATTGTGGAGTCCCAAGTCCAATCCAGTACTCAACTGTGCAACCACAAGTCCAATCTTCAAGTACAGAACAAGTACAGCCACAAATACAGGTACAAGTCCAAGCCACAAATACACAACCAGTTGATGATACAGTGTTATCCACAAGTTCACAACAGTCTGACAGTGCCCACTCATCCACCAGTGCAGAGATAATTAAAGAAATTCTTCCATTACCTTTGAAGTCACCAACCACGTCTAAGAGAATTCTTAAAAATTCAAAACCGGTCTTGCATTTAACCTCATTTCAGAGTAAGTTTAATCTTCTCGAAAAAGAAACAAAGAAAAAACTTAAGATAGACAAGAAAGCTCTGGAAAATAAGAGAAAGGCTGAGGAAGAAAAAGACAATAGTAAGAAGAAGATGAAGAATAAAGCAACGCCTGGGATAAAAACTAAGAGGTCATCTGCCAAACAGAGAGAGTGGCACTGCATTTACTGTTCCGAAATATTCGTTCATCCACCATTAGAAAAACTGGATTCAGTGCAATGCATGCGAAGAATGGTGCCACGAGAAATGTGCTGATATGGAAGGGAAAAAAGGGCCGTATATATGTGATTTGTGTGCCAGTAATGAAAATTGAACTTATTATTCATTATTTAAAATTTGTTAATGATCCCAAAGCTATTGTGTCAAGAAACTTTAAATTTAGTTACATGTTATGTACGATCCGATTCGCCCCGAAATTTGGGGCGATTCGAATATTTTCAATTTTTTAGTTTTTAATCACTAATTAAGAGAATGTATGAATGATTCAAGTTTTCAAATGTTTATTGCATAGCTGATTAGTTACTGATTACCATTTTGTCAATAAAAATTACATATATTACACTTTAGTATGATTTTCTCATTCTCAAAAAAAAAGTTATCCGATTCGCCTCGGTCTACCCTATATCATTTAGAAAATCTTTTCAGTGCTTAATGGAACGGTTTGATGGTAGTGGTAGCATTGAGTATATGAAACGGAAAGCAGTAAACCAGAATGCTGCCAATGAGGAAAAAGAAATGGAGATTTTACTTCATGTTGAAGATAATCTCCAGGTCAGCAGCCGTCAACTAGCTGACTTATCTGACACATCCTAATCTACGGCTAATCGCACAACGAGAAAATACAAGTATCATCCCTTTCATATGGAACTACACCAAGAACTTCAAGACCGTGATTTTGAACGACGAGTAAACTTCTGTACCACCATGAATGGAGCAATAAAGGCCGATCCAAATTTTTTAGCCAAAATAATGTTTTCTGATGAAGCTACTTTTCGCAGTAATGAAGCAGTTAACAGCCACAACATGCATTATTATTCAACAGTTAATCCATTTTGGGTCCGGGAAGTTCAAAACCACAACCATTGGTCGCTTAATGTATGGTTATTAAGTTTTCGAATTATTGGTCCATATTTTTTCCGCGAACCGCTTAACGGGCCTAGATATGTAAATTTTTTACAAAACGAATTATCCCAGCTTCTTGAAGACGTTGATAACTTTAAAAGGGAACAAATGAGGATTCAACAAGACGGAGCTCCTGCTCATTACCACCGGAAAGTTCAGGAATTTTTAAACTATCGTTAGCCACAAAAATGGATCGGTAGGGACGGATTCATTCAGTGGCCCCCTCGATCATGAGACTTAACACCTTTAGACTTCTTTTTGTGGGCTACATTAAAAATCTCCCTACAACACCATTAGATATGGGAAATAGGATACGGGATGCGTGCAGGACAATAATACCCTTGATGCAAAGGAAAGTGAAGGAAAATATAGTAAAACGACTAAACATGTGTATTCAAGTAGACGGGCATATTTTTGAACATTTATTACGTCATAATAATTAATCATTAGATAAGTTAAACTATATTAAAATTATTATTAACTATTCAAAATAAATCGAAAACCATTAGAAATAGATATATGACATACTCAATAAAAGTTGGAGGGTTTTGAAAAATCTATCAGAGAAAAGTAATAATATACAGGGTGTGCAGTTTAAAAAATTTCAGATTTTACAATTTAAAATAGTCGAAATGTATAAATTTATTTTGAATACCCTGTAACATCTAACTCATTTTTTCATCTCTATAGTATTCCAGTAGTAGTATCCCTTCAGAAACAATGGCGCTACTGGCAATTTTTTACAAAACTGAAAACTAATATTTTTTTAAAAAAAAACTGAAATATTAGAAAAACTACTAGGTTTAAGTACATAACATTATTAATAAAAAAGTTATAAAATTTTAAGCAGAATTTAAAAATAAATTAGAAAATAGGATGTTCCATTTAAAAAAAACATATGTTATAGCGGCCACACTTTTTTGAAGTGCCCTGTATACTCCAAAATAATTTTAAACTGTGCACCCCAACATTCCCTAAAACTATTGTATTTAATATTTTTTCATCATTCCCGAAACAAATGAGATAATGAATTTTACTCTGTTGTTGACTCACTATGTACAGGTCACGTCTTTTATCTACAACTTACAGGAGAAAAACTAAACACAAACCAGACGAAATTTTCCTTTCTAAGGGGCATAGACACGAAAAAGAAGAGCTTGTACGAGCAAGAAAAATTTCTTGTCTTGTCTTGCCGAACAAGACATGAAATTTGGGAACATTTTTGATATTGGTCATTATTAATTACCGAGTTTATTGATCAAGCTATATATCACAATTACACCGCTCCAAAAGTATTAAAAAGTTAAAGAGAATGAAATCACTACCTAGGAAATCTGTTAAATAAAATCACTAACGTCTTTGGACATTAGTACATCTTAACCCAAATAATCGTACATTCAACTTTTTAAATACGTCTTTTTATCTGAGCGCACTAATTAATGAATGAGAAACTGGATACCTAGCTGGTGCGAGATAATATTAAGTTTTCTTTTTTGTATCAACCTATTACTACTTTCCTTGCAGAAAAGGAATTATTATTCTTGTGGAAATTTCCCTCAGTATGTTTTCCAGTTCTTCACGTTTCAAGATTCCTATATTACAAAATGGTGGACTATGTGTAGTTCACCAATTCCGTCGGTCTATTACTTTCTCGATCTGTCAACATCACAACAACTACACAAACATCACACCACAATCATTTCCTTAGACCTTCAAAACGCTTTCCACACTATCAAAAAAACCTAATAATTCACCAATTATTGAAACTAAATCTCACTGGACGTCTTGCAATTTTCATTATCAACTTCCTACAACCAAGAAAATTCACAGTAAAAGCAAATAATCACCACTCTTCCCCCTTATATCTGGAAGCAGGAGTCCCACAAGGTTCCATACTGAGCCCCACTTTCTTTTTAATGGCCATTGAGACAATAGCTGACTACCTCCCTCCAAATGTTAAATTCAAACTATATGCATATGACATAATCATTTATTATTCTAGTTCAAACAATCATCAGAACACTCATATACTTCAATCAACAATCTTAAGCATTCAAGAATGGCTAAATACCACGGGCTTCTCTTTATCTCCAAATAAATCGTCAACCATTCATATATGCAAAAAAAAACCTGCTCCAAAGCAAATCTTATCATGATCTTTAATTCACAAATTATCCAAAGCAATAACAATAACATTTTAGGGATGATAGTAGACTCCAATTTGAACTGGAATACCCATATCAAATCTCTAAAAGCAAGAACGGCAAAAGAACTTAACTTAATGAGACTACTTTCAAATTTCAGATGGGGCTCTGTTTCCCAACTTTAAAAAAATATGGTGACCTCCTGTACGATCTGGCCTATAATTCCTATAAAAAACAAATAGATCCAATTCAGAATCAAGCCCTAAGAATTGCAACGGGAGCTTACAAAACTTCTACTATTCCTAGTCTTCAGTGCATCTCTTCTATCCTTCCCTTATCCTTGTCCAGATCCCAATTCCTCCTTCATTACTTCTACATTCTCTAGACAAATATTCCTCGCAGGTATCCCAAATCATCGCTAATTTTAAATCCTATATTAAAGAGGAATACCCCAATCACTCCCAGATATACACAGATGGATCCAAATCCCCAACGGTAGTGGGAGCAACAGTTTTCTTTCCGCATCACTCTAAAAAAAAAAAATTAAAGTTGCAATCCTTACTTCAATCTTTTCAGCCGAACTAGTGCAATCAGAGAGGCCCTCAAGATAATTATAAAATCCAACATCAATAAAAGTTACCTTATTATCTCGGGCTCTCTAAGCTCAATCCAAGTAATCAACTCTAATATTAAACTTTCTCCATACATCATAGACATCAAAAATTTATTATACATCTGCCGCCATAGAACCATCAATGTAACTTTTCTTTGGGTTCCCAGTTATAAGGGTATTGAAGGAAACGAGGTAGCGGACAATCTCGCTAATTTGACAAGCACTGAGGGAGAACAGATAATGACTCCAAGCTCATCAAATGACCTAAGAAATCTCTTCGACGGAATAATAAACAATCTTTTTCAGCTTGAGTGGAATACTCTCCTGACATAATAAATTATGGCACACACAAAACCTCTAGTATTCCCACCATTTCATTTAAATTCCTTATCTAAAAAAGAGAACACCATCTGGAGAAGGCTATTAGTGGGTCATACTCATCTGACCCACTCCTATCTTCTTAAAAGAGAACTCCCTCCAACATGTCGTTTCTGCCAAGTTCCCCTTACCATAGTTCATATTTTTAATTGCACTAACTCAGCTTTTCTAATACAAAAATACGACTTATAGAAATCAATCAACTTTCTTCTGAAACCTAATCTTCAATTTTAAAAAACGTAATGAAATTCCTACCTGAATTTAATTTAAGTATTTCATTGCGGCGCTAAATCATCTCAGATATCGATGGGCCCTACGTCAAACTTCTTTCTCTCTCTTGATCTGACTTTCTGCCTACCTTTTGGCTCGAAATAATATATTGTTTCTAAATTGATACATATAATTAGTGTTAGAATGGACCCTATAGTTTTTGAGCGATATCGCTTTAGGAAAAGGGTGTAAATTGGTGAGGTCGACAAATTTTGTACATCTTTGGCATTATAATGAATGAAGATCATATTAAACATCTTTGTCAGGGTTATCGAAGTATTTTTGATTTTAACCGAACTAATATGTAGAGAAAAATGTCAAAATTTTGGTACTAAATATCTCTGAAGTAGATTTCTCTGTTCTGCTCAATCTTTTTGTAGTTACCGTCTTACCATAAAGTCCACTGGCGATGTGTTGGGAGAGGGCAGTAGTGTGGTATATAATTATGTGGGAACGCTGGAACCAGAACTGCTCTTTGGGGATGACTCTGAGCTCTGGAGTCTTGGCTCTGACGATTTCGAGGATAACTTTCTCGGCCACTTTACCCAAGCAAGGAAATAGGCTAATTGGCCAATAGGTGCTATCCCCTTGTGAAAGAGTGCCGGGTTTCCTGATCAGGATGATCTAAGCTTATTTTCTAGAAACAAAGAAAGTAATTGAGTCTCAGGATACCGTTTATGATGATGGTTGTTTCTGTGACCTGGGGAGTATTTTTAGTGCGTTGACATTGATTTCATCTTGTCCTGGGGCATTGCCAACAGAACATGTATATATGTATATGATGGCTTAGGACGAAAGGCATAATGAAATGAGAATTTATAGGAGGTTGCATCTGTTTGAAGAAACGAATGGTGGAGGGCATCCTCCGGCTTCGGCCAGAGTAAACCGGGGTGGGGGATTAGGGCGAAACTAGTCATCTAGCATTTTTACTCGAAGATAAACTTTTTTTGCAAATACAACAGGCGTGGGAGATTGTGGAAATTGATCCGGCGGATGCCGCCCATACGGAGTGCTGAAGTACTCAAGTTTGGTACTCCATCTGCTGTTATGAAAGGGGTTCCCTTAGCTTGTTCAGTGGCTTTGTTTCCGAGAATTTTGACGTGGGCGTCACCAGTTCAGGTGGCTCTACTCAGCAGATGATTTCTCTTCCGTATCTGCTATTTGATATAGAGATATAGGAGATGAATTGTGGAGGGTTCGAACCCTGTGACAGTGGCCTGAACAAGGGCAATTTAGATGGAGCAGTGTTGGCTAAGATGTTAGAAATGCTCCCAGCAAGTGAGAGTGAAGGTAAGGGTGTCATTTATACGGCCGAACAGGTCACTTAGAGGTGAACGAAGAAGCAGTTGTCGACCAGAAAAAGATCACACAAGTCGGGCCTTTCGTGACCGATGAAAGTGGGCTCATTTATAGGGATGAGTCTGAAGTGTAGTCGATTCTGGATGACTTCGAGGTTAGCGCCTTTAGTGTGAAGTGAACGTTTTTGGTGATAAAGTCGCCGCCCAGAACAGACCTTGGATTGTTGAGTCCGAAGAGTATGATAATCTAGAGAGTCAATCGGATGGTTGGTAGATGGAAGAGATATGACTGATTATGTTGTTAGCCATGGAAATGGCCATGGTGGTGGCTTCAATTTGGACTAGGTTGAGACTACGAAGTTGGGGATTTCGAAACGATGGCCGTGCTGTAGGATATTCTCTTGGATTTGGGCAATATCGATATTGAGCTGCCGGAAAAAATGTTGAAGCTACTGTTTTTGGGAATAATGTCACTGGCATTCCATGGTAGGATATTAAGGGCTGGGAGGTTAATTCTGTTGGGGTACGTACTCATACTTGGTTGGCCGAATTTTGTTAGCGCATCAAGCTGGCAAACTGATGCTAGGGATGGTACATGATTTTGAATAGTTGCTGCATGACCCAACAACCAAATAAGTAAAACAAGAAACACAGAATAAGGGCGACAATAAACCAAAAGCTCTAGAAAGAAATACGTCAGAAACTCTAAAAGTATAAATAAAACATTTTTTTACGATTTTAAACCACATTAATCGAAACTCGCAAGATGATTCCAACTAAACAAAATTCAGAAAAAAGACAGAAATAGATCGCATCTAAAATTTTATTTTTAATAAATAAACAATAAACTGGGAAGGCACCTAACGAACAAAAGAAGAATACTATAAAAACAAACGTGACGAAATGACAAAATTAAAAAGAAAACGTGATAGTTACAATGTACAGGCAGAAAAATTTGAAAGAATAATAAAACAAAGACAATCTTCCCTGCCAACAATGCAAGTGAAAAATCTGCAGAATCTCGAATGATTGCACTTGATATACTCAAAGCATTCGACCCTGTTTGACATCTCGCAAGGTGGCTCCAACTAAACAAAACTCAGAAAAAAGACAGAAATAGATCGCATCTAAAATTATATTATTAACTAGCAGTGCCCCCGCAGCTCCGCTAGCGTGGACTTGATTCATTACTATTGTCACTGCTTATTCCTTATGTTACCTAACGTAATAAAATATCTCCCATTATTTCCCCTTATCTCCCATTATCTGAACACAATTCCCATTATCTAGGCTTATCTCTGCTCATCTCCCATTATTTCTTCTTATCTCCCATTATTTCTCCTTATCTTCCATTATCTCACCTTATCTTCCATTATCGAGGCTTATCTCGACTTTTCTCGCATATATTTCTCTTTATCTCCCATTAATTACCATTATTATTCTTATCTCCCATTATCTCACCATTATTTATTCTTATCTCCCATTATCCATTATCGATCGGCTTATCTCGATTTATCTCCCATTATTTCCCCTTATCTCCTATTATCTCACCTTATCTCCCATTATCTAGGCTTATATCGACTTATATAGAACATATGTATAAATTTATAAAAACACGTAAATTGGATAAGTGGTTTTTGAGTGCTAATATATTATAGATTTTTTTTGATAAATGTTAAGAATTAAAAAAAAAACACGTAAATCGGATAAGTGGTTCTCGAATGATAAGGACACTAATGGACAGATAGACAGACGTTGCGTTTTATATATATTATCTAGATCATTATTAATATTATATAACATATGTACGTATAAATTAAAAAAAAAAACGTAAATCAAATAAGTGGTTCTCGAGTGATAAGCGCACTAAGAGACAGACGGACAGACAGAGAGACGTTGCATTTTATATATATATATATATATATATATATATATATATATATATATATATATATATATATATATATATATATATATATATATATATATATATATATATATATATATATATATATATATATATATATATATATATATATATATATATATATATATATATATATATATATATATATATATATATATATATATATTGTATTGTATTCTTTATTACATGAATATTGTTCCATATTTAACGGTTTAGGCAGCGTAATGCAAAAGGGTGCGCTAGCGGCAAACTTTTTCCGACTTGATTCACTATTATCGTCACTGCTTATTTCTTATATTACCTGACGTAATAAAATATATCCTATAACCTGGCCAGAGAACATATGTATAAATCTGAAAAAAAAGGAAATCGGATAAGTGGTTCTCGAGTGATAAGCGCACTAACGGACAGACAGAGAGGCGTTGCATTTTATATATATTATATTCTTTGCTACATGATATTGTTCCATATTTAATGGTTTAGGCAGTGTATTGCAAGAGAACGCGCTAACGTTAACCTTTTTTTCGACTTGATTCACTATTATCCTCACTGCTTATTCCTCATGTTACCTAACACAACAAAATATATCCTATAACCTGGCCAGAGAACACATGAATGTTTTAAAAAAAAACACGTAAATCGGATAAGTGGTTCTTGAGTGATAAGCGCACTAACGGACAGACAGACAGAGAGACGTTGCATTTTATATATATTATAGATAAAATATTATAGATAACCTGGCCAAGGAACAAATGTATGAATTAAAAGAAAAAACACGTAAATCGGATAAGTGATTTTTTCGAGTGATAAACGCACTAACGGACAGACAGACAGACAGAGAGACGTTGCATTTTATATATATTATATTCTTTGCTGCATGATATTGTTCCACATTTAATGCTTTAGGCAGTGTATTGCAAGAGAACGCGCTAGCGGCAAACTTTTCTCCGACTTGATTCACTATTATCGTCACTGCTTATTCCTTATGTTACCTAACGTAATAAAATATATCTTATAACCTGGCCAGAGAACATATGTATGTTTAATAAAAGAAAGGACGTAAATCCGATAAGCGGTTCTTCAGTGATAAGGGCACTAATGGACAGACAGACAAAGAGACGTTGCATTTTAAACATATTATAGATATCCTTTGCTACATGATATTGTTCCATATTTAATGGTTTAGGTAGTGTATTGCAAGAGAACGCGCTAGCTGCAAACTTTTTTCCGACTTAATTCATTATTATCGTCACTGCTTATTCCTTATGTTACCTAACATAATAAAATATAGCCTATAACCTGGCCAGAGAACATATGTATGTTTTAAAAAAAGCACGTAAATAGGATAAGTGGTTTTCCAGTGATAAGCGCACTAACGGACAGACAGTTGCATTTTATATATATTATAGATAAATAAATAATTGCCGAGATTGGAGATGAAAATGGACCTTAAAGAAAAATCAAAAACACTTTTTGTATACTATCCTGTATTCGATGATCCGAACAGTAAGTTATCGTTTTTTGCGGGTGACAAAGAGTGCATTTGGTCTACCTAATTTTTGGGAACTAAGCCGGTATTTTAAAACATTATAAAATTTGTAACATATGCATAACCGTAGTGACACTTATAGTTTAGAAATGACCATATCTATTGTCATTTTTTTATGTTTTATGGTAAAACACTCATCAGTTCAAGCATTATGTACGAGTATGTATGTATTATTTTATATACTTAACGGCAAATTGAAATAGACCCTAAAGTAAAGGTTTTACTACTCAGTATATATCGCCACTATACCAAACACTTTGAACTCGACGCGCGTTTCGCTAAACATGTTAGCTTCATCAGGATCGATGATTGACTAAATCTAATCTACAAATCTACCCTGTTTATACTTAGCCTAACACCTAAATCACTCAGGCTTAACTAATGGCATAGGCGAGGTCATCAGTTCCGGTCAAGTAACCAGTAAAAAAGGTAATAAGAAATCCGTTACCCAGAATAATAACAGAAGTTGAAAATTCTTTAACGAAATGTAAGAACCTTATCTCTGGTTCGCTAAAATTTAAATTAAATGTGAGTATTCGACCATACCAAAGTTGTATTGCTTGCCCAAAATTCACAAATCTGGAAAAGCAATGCGACCCGTTGTTTCGTCAGTCGTCGGAGAATTCATTAACAAAACAAAAGATCTAGTTCTCAAGGTCAAATCTTAATTTCTTTTGATATCCGTTCTTTGTTTCCAAGTGTGCCAATAATAAAAACTTTACAATATCTCCAAGAATTACTTAGGATGAATGACTTTGAGGACGAAATTATTCATGAATACTTAATATTATCTAAACTTTGTATGGAACAAAATTTTGAAACCGAAGCCAGTCAAAAATTGGAGTATTTGTCAAGGGTATGGTATAGGTATGTAAATGATGTTTTCGCTATTTTTGATACAAAGAAAGTAAATATAGATAATTTTGTTTCCAAATTAAGTAGCCGATATTTGAGATGAATAAATTTACTTACGAAATTGAGAACAAAGGACAACTGCCATTTCTAGATATTTTAATTATTAAAAATATTAATAGATTAGAAATTGATATCTATAGAACAGACACAGTAACAGATAGATATATTCCTAATGATTCAATTCATTGCAAACAACATAAATTAGCTTCATTACATTTTTTAGCTCATCGTTTGGTCATTTTTCCTCTGAATAATATTAGGAATATAACTAAAGTTAATGGTTATGACGATAACTTAATAAACAAGTTAATAAATAGACATAATTCAGGTTAAATATTCAGAATTCCATCTTTTTTACACGTAAAGCAAATAAGACCAAGTATATCTCCATACCATATAATCCGAAATATAGCAGGGAACTCGATAAGGGATTTAATAAAGTAGATCTCACCTTAGTCTATAAGTCATCAGACAATTTGAGGAATCTTAGGAAATCCCAAAGACAAGATTCCTAATTATGAGAAAAGTAGAATTTATGAAATTAGTTGTAATGATTGCGACAAAAATATGTTGGGCAAACTAAAAGGTCAATTAAAACACGATTTAAAGAACATTTCACATTTAAAATATAATAGAACAGAAAAGTCTAGCATTGTCGAACATGCCCTTGAAGCTGATTATACTATAATATTAGATAATCTAAGATTGATTAAAAATGTATCTGTTAGGAGATTGTTGAACGCATACGAAAGTATGGAAATTATAAAATGTTAAAGTAGTTTAAATAAAGACAGAGGGCCTATTCCGAAACTGATGGCCTCGTCTATGCCAATGGTTCCGCCTAGTAATTCAGGTGTTAGGTTAAGTATAAATAGGGTAGATTTACTTAGCTTTCGTCAGTCATCGCTCCTGATAAGGGTAACATGGTTAGCAAAACGTACGAGATGAGTGCAAAAATAAAGTGTTTGGTGTAGTGGTGATATATACTGAGTAGTGTCATTGTGCCAAAGATTCCACATTCCCAACATAGTAAAGGTTTTATTTAATCAATTTACTAAAATTGGAAAAAAGAACTTGATATATTATAAAAAAGAATTCCTTTTTCATATAATATTGATGCGCTGTGCCTCTTAGGTCACTTAAATTTAATTATATCTAACCATTTTTAGAAACAAACCTTCCTCGGATTCAAATGTGATAATGGCAAATATATTTACAATCCATTGGTTTGTGATGGTGAAAATAATGGTTTAGATAATTCGGATAAAACAGTTGAAACATGTTCTGGTTTTGCTACAGCTTGTTATCCAGAACACAGGACCTGCCAAAAGTGTTGTGCCGGCAACTAAGCCGACACCCACCAAGGCGGGAAAATCAAAGCAACGCATGAGTTACATTACAGGAATCAACGAACAAACCATGCGTTGCTTTAATAAAAGTACAAGTCCGCACACGTGTAGCTCCTGGAGCGCTTTAGGACTTCCCCGCAGCACGTGTGCCAGACCCATAAAAAAAAAATTCAGATGTTCCAATGGAGAAAGTATACGGAGAGATTAGCGCTGTGATGATATGAAAGATTGTGTAGATGGGAGTCCATTTTATATTTATATGTATATTTTATATTTTTACTTAAGTCAAAATTAGGTTGATGCATTTTCAGTGGCTGATAGTACTCACCAAAGGAGATACAACATCTTGAAACTACTATTTTAAACTGTTAATTGTTAGCCTAAAGGCGTTATAAAATACTAGGTACTCTAAGAGATTACTAGATTTTTAAAATGTCGGTACCGTTAAAATTTTTTGTTCATATTTTATTTTACAACAAAAACTCTTAAAAATAGACTAATCTAGTTAATTTTGTGGGTTTGTATAATCTCCAAAAGAAAGACGGTAATAGACAAAATAGTACTCTAAAATCGTATAGTCATTAGGACTAATCGGTGTCCGGTCAAAGACCACTGATATCTTAGTGCTAGTAATATTTACGAGAACATTATTCTTTCTCGGTCGAAAATTTTAATAATTTTTATGAGACTGATAAATTAATAAAAAAACATTTTTTGAGTCGGTAAATTTTCTGAATCATAGAGTCTTCAAATACAAGAAAAACATTTTTACATAATTTTTTAAATGATTTTTTTATAGGGATTTTTTACAGCTTCATAGAAGCCATCTTGAAAATTTTGATCTGCTGGAGTGCACGATTGCGACTAATAATTGTCTTACGTCTTGAAATTTCAACGTGGTGCTTTCTCTTGCAACGAAACCTTTCATTTGTGCCCAAATTAGCTCTATGGGATTCAATTCGCAATGATATGGAGGTAATCTAAGCACTGTGATATTCCGTTCCTTTGACATCTCAACGACTGCGTATTTCTTGAACTGTGCCTTATTTTGTTTCGCAATTTTGAGAAGCTCCGCTTTTAACATACCATTTTTATGTTTGGAATTTTTGTCTCTTATCCATTGAAGAATATCCGCTTCCTTCCATGAATTTGTCGGGAGTCGTTCTAATAACCGAGAATGGGATGGGGCATTATCTAATACTATAACTGATTCTGCTGGTATACATTCAATCATTTGTTGAAAGTACTCCTCAAAAACATCGGCCGTCATCTCCTCATGGTAATCTTTGATTCATATTTCAATAAGCCACCGTCAAGAAATCCGGTTTCACTACCAATATGTGCTATAATTAGCCTACAACCTTTTCCTGAATAGGGTTGTAATCCAGTTGACTAACCTTCCATAAAAGCTTGTTTGGCACTCTTACTGTTTTTATCAATCCGGAATTTTTTTCACTGTGTATCCCTCATTAATGCAAGTCTCATCTAAATAAAAAATATTTCTTTTTCGGCTCGAAATTTTCTGATTGCTCGTAAATATTCTCTTCAACAAATTATTGCTGTTTTATCAATAAGAAACGATTTTCTATTGTGTTTTTTCCCAACAAAAATTCAGGTTATGAAGGATTTTCTATAATTTCCATTTTTTTAAATCTGGTAATCCCCGTCTTCTCTGATTTCTTGCAAAACGTTTATGTAGTGTATGTATTTCTTTCTTAATAAAAAAATGATGTACTTTTCTCATTATTGCGTCTTTAAAGACTTCATCGACCTCTAAGGGCTCCATTCTTTTGTAATTCTGAGGTTCTTTGTTTTAGAAATCTATAGTTGCTGACCCAAGTCCCGTTATGTTGGCACAGGTTTCCACAATTTCACGGACTTGGCAAAACTGAAAGTTGAAGCCATCACTGTTCTGATTTGAACTAAGCATATTATAGGTTTTTGCTTTATTTTTATACTTACATAGAATATTTTTATTGCATACTTAGATACTTAGGCACCTACCTACCCATAAGTACTTTGGTTAATTATATTCCAGTAACTACTAAAATCCCAAATATTTTTATTGTATCTATTATCATTTCTGGTTCTTAAGAATTGTTAATTGTACTCGTTTAGGCCTTTATCATACAAATAAGGATTTTAGTTTCGTCATTTACTCATTAAAATAATCTTTGAAATGCGTTGATTTATATAGTTTATTGTAAAATTTAGAAGGCATGTAATAAAATATTTTTTTACAAAAAGGTCGCACTACTGAATAGAGATAGAAAATAAAGGTGATTAAAACTAAAAAATGAAAATACTTGGTAGAGAAATTTCTGACGCTTATGGTTTATGACATTTTAATGCCTATAACCTATGCTGTGTGCTATCAACTCTAAACAAACGGACCTTAGAATCACATATACCAAAAATTAATCTTCGCGGACACGTTCTTACTTAACAGACTATCTAATACGAAAACCTATATTAGTACAGGAAATGAAGCTCAAAAAATGGCAAAACCTCGCAATTTTTTCGTCCAGCATCGATTTGTACAAAAATTTGGGATTAGGCTCATTTCACCCTCTAGTTTCATTTTCTATATCGTGCCGTTGTACGCTTTTTGTTTTTTAAGGGTGAAAACTACCCCTAATTGTAAAAAATTAGAAAATAACATTTTAAACCTTAATATGGGTAAAATTTGGTTTGAATTAGTTAAATAAGGATTGTTTTATGCTTTAGGATACAATTTCATAATGTTTCAACCCTTAAAAATCAAGCCTTGTTAGAGAAAAAATGATTTCGTCTTGCATCGATTTGCATAAAAATTTGGGATTAGGCTCATCTCACCCTCTACTTCATATTCTATATCATGCTCATGGCGTTGATTATTTTTAGGGGTGAAAACTACCCCTTATTGTCAAAAATTATAAAATAACATTGTAAACCTTAATATGGGTAAAATTTGGTTTGGATTGGTTAAATAATGATTGTTTTATGCTTTAGGATATAATATCATAATATTTCAACCCTTAAAAACCACCCTTAATAACATTGCAATTTTTATAAAGTAATTTAATAGATCTAAATAGAAAAAAAAGTAGAATTACATAAAAAAAAAATTTATTAACACAAAAATACACCGCATATTCACATACATTTACATACATAGACGACTAAATTTACAAATACAGATACAAATACATATACGTTTTTTAAAAGTCTGTCTCATTAATTCGATCTTCATCGTGGTCGATGTCATCTTCGTCTTCTTCGATTACTGGTGGACTATTATTACAGTCTTCACCCGAGCACCCAGAACAAGTGGAATTACAATACAACCCAACTTTTCTGCACCCGCATAAAACGCCACACCCTTTTTTGCATTGGCAAAAAATCATTTTTAAAAGTTCATCGGGTGCAGGCGGTTTGTTATTACGCTCCGAAGCGGGCTATTCGAATTTTTCGAAAAAAAAATTGATTGGTTTTTTAAACATAGCTCCTTCATTTTTAGTGATAGAAAGTTTTTTCAAAACGATTTTGTAGGGCTTTTCAAAAGCTATAAGACTATGTGAATTAAATTCCTTAAGATCCCTTAGTTTTTAAATGGGGTGAGTTTAAAGGGCTCGAATAATACATTGTACAGAAAATCTACGCACAGGGATTTTTAGTCATTAAAAAAGCTACAATATGGTACTCTGTTAGT
>CM032451.1:81894050-82004226 GCA_019049505.1 Pachyrhynchus sulphureomaculatus | reverse complement strand
ATATATATAATATATATATATATATATATATATATATTATATATATATATACATATACAGTCGACACTCTATATAGTGAAACACCAAAATGTTGACCGAAATTTCACTATAGAAAGTTTTTCACTATATAAAGAAAAAATCCGTATATATTGCTATGTATGTATTTTATATTGGTAATCATTTACTTGTATTTTATAAGGTACAAGCAACAAAAAAAAATTGCAAAATTGAATTATTAGAAAAGATTTTATTAAACATTTGAAAGTTTAAATAGTACATAGCATGTACAGGGCTAAATACATACATAAAAGTCCGTACGTTATATCTTTACCCGTGCGTCATAGTTTTCAGGCCATATAACAGACGACTATTATATTATTTGTCTCTTTTCACCAATAAACCGTAGGTATTGGTAAAAAGATATAACGGTGGTAAAGATATAACGTACGGACTTTATGTATGTATGTACTACATACGAAATAAAAAGAATAATACAAAATCTGTTAATACATATGTACATACTACGTACATACGTACTAGGAAAAATAATCAGTTATTTTCTTTTGAACATTACTTTTGAAAAATAATTGTTGCTCAACAAAATTCTCGCATTTATTCAAATGCATAAAGATTTGATCAGGTACACTTTCCTGGCCCCTGAGAGTAGTTTGCACAGTGTCAAATGCATTTCACTAAATTTAGTAGGACATTCCCCTGTTTCAGTTTCTTCTTCATGATCTTCTATACTTTTTTATATCGTCAATTATGTCTTGGTCAGTTGGAAGATCTGTCGTGCTAACATCATTGTCGATTTCTAAGAAATCTTCAAGTAAAAAATCTGCGTCGACCGTAGCAGTTTTTTGTAGAATACCCCATTGCCTTTTTAAGGTATCGAGATCCATTTCGTCTTCTTCTTCCCATTTGTCAATTTTTTCAGTAAAACCTGCTTTAGAAAAGCAGTTTTTGATAGTTTTCTGAGAAACATTTTCACTCCATACTTTAGCGACTTCGGTTATACACTCTTTAAGGGTAATCAATTTTTGGACTGGAAGGTTGTTATCAATCGCATTAACAATTTTGTGAACAATTCTGTTTCGGTAATGATGTTTTATGTTTTTTATAATACCCTGGTCCATAGGTTGCAATTTGGAGGTCATGTTTGGTGGAAAAAAGATTAATTCAATATTCCTTAATTTTTTACTTACAGTAACTGGACGTGCAGGCCAATTGTCTATAAACATCACAATCTTTCGCTTTTGGCTTTTCATTTTTCGTGTCCAGTTCTTTGATCCATCTTTCGAAAATCTCAGAAGTCATCCATGCCTTTTTATTATTGGCGTAATCTAACTCCAGAGATTTAACTCCTTTTAAACAACGGGGATTTTTGCTTTTACCTATGAGCAGTAATTTCAGTTTTTTCTGAGCCATCCATGTTTGCTCCAACCATAAGTGTCACCCTTTCTTTACTTGTTTTTACACCAAAACATTTATCACTTTTAAAAGCAAAAGTTTTATTTGGCAAACATTTAAAAAACAAACCGGTTTCATCACAATTGAAAACATTTTTTGGCTCGTACTTTTTCAATGCACTTTTTAAAACAGTTTCAGTCCAAATGTCACAGTCCTCCTGACTAACGCTTGCACTCTCGCCAGACACCGTCTTGAAAACATTGAACTGCGAGTCTTCCAAGCACTCAACCACCCTTCACTAGCTTGAAAATTAACGCAGTTAAATTCTTTAGCAAATTGTAGAGCCTTTTGCTTTATTAAATTTCCCGATATTGGTACGTTTTGATGCGTACGGGGCCACTTGAAACCATCGTAAAACTGCTTCATTTACATCCTCGTAAGTACTCACCCGTACTCGTTTTCGACGACTTCTTAGAACACTAGGTTTCTTGATGATACTGTCGCGACTTTTTATTATCAGAGAGACGCAACTTGGAGAAACACCAAATTTTGCAGCAACATCAATTTTTTTGCAGCCTTTATCAACTTCCTCCAACACTTTAATTTTCTCAGCTAAACTTAAACACACTCGCTTGGACATCTTACTTGATTCTTAAACAAAAAGAAACTGAACCTGAATTTGCGAATTACTAGGCGTCGACTATAAAATGGGTTTTTCCCCGGGGTTTCTATAAAATGGGTTATTCCCCGGGTTTCTATAAAATGGGTTATTCCCCGGGTTTCTCACAGAAAGCTACCTGATTTATTGCCAACCATTAGGCGTTATAAACGCGTTAAGAACCTTTTCAAAAGAATGCGTCATAAAAATGGAATTCGTGCTAATGTTAGATAAAATGGGAAACCCGAAATGGCCAAGATCTCAATACATGCATAAAAATTTATACATAAAATTCCGGTAAAAATTTTATTATATAGAGTGTTACTATTTTACAGATTCACTATATGCAGGGCTTTTTACATGAAATTTCATTAAAATATTCTAGGTCTTGAAAAAATTGCACTATAAAGAGCTTTTCACTATATAGAGTTTCATTATAAACAGTGTCGACTGTGTATATATATATATATATATATATATATATATATATATATATATATATATATATATATATATATATATACATATATATACATATATATATATATATATATATATATATATATATATATATATATATATATATATATATATGTATATATATATATATATATATATATGTATATGTATATGTATATGTATATGTATATGTATATGTATATGTATATGTATATGTATATGTATATGTATATGTATATGTATATGTATATGTATATGTATATGTATATGTATATGTATATGTATATGTATATGTATATGTATATTTATATGTATATGTATATGTATATGTATATGTATATGTATATGTATATGTATATGTATATGTATATGTATATGTATATGTATATGTATATGTATATGTATATGTATATATATATATATATATATATATATATATATATATATATATATATATATATATATATATATATATACATACACACATACATATACTGAGTGCGTTACTAAAATCAGTTGAAATCTCTTACCATATTATGTTTCCGTCTGAGTCGCCAACGGACTGAAGTAAATAGTGTTAGACCCTCTTCATACTGCACAGTTCCGAGGCGGCGCGACGGATACTCGAGTATCGTCAGTTTGAGTTGCCTGTGAGTATGAACCCATAGGCGCCTTAGTACCACACATTGAGCATACTGTAAAGCAACGCAATCTCTGCAGTCTGCCTCTACTCGTTCTAACCATTCGTAACATCCCTTCTAATCAAATTTTTCATCATGTCGAGTAAAGATTCGTCAGGTTATGATGTCATTGTCGCCTATTATTACTACAACTATTATAGAAAAAGGAACATTCGAAGAATGTGGTACCATCCTTATATTGAAAGGAATATTCACTATCGTTTATTTGTTTTTGCTAAAGAGCTGGAAAAGTCAGTTTCTAAGATTAATGCGTCCTATCGCTTGACAAAAGATTCATATCTCCACTGGATTGACGTTGTTTCCCCATTCATAAGGCAGAGGGACACACAAATGCAGGAATGTGTGACTGCAGGAAAAAGAATCTTGTTCACTTTGAGGTAAGTAATTTTATTTTTTATTATATTTTAAAATCATGATTAGGTACAATTTTATCACAATTTTCCATTTTTACTTTTTATTACATTTTAAATCATACATATACAAGAGAAAAAACACTATGTTGGTCACATTGCTATTTCATTCCGGCTCCTCTGCTATAGCCAATAAAACCAATCGCGATAAAGAATTGGATGCACCGCTTGTGGGAGCAGATCCGTCTTCATTGTACTGCATTAAAGTAGGTGATTCCATTTGATGAAGGGTGACGATGTGAACCGGGGAAGAATATGAAAGAAAGAAATGGTAAATTACTCGTACTTTAAGGTGTTTGACCAGTAATGTCATCGATAAGTTGAAAAATCTTGCACCTGAATCTTTTCAGTTGTTCTTCGGTCAAGGGCTCCAATTCAGAGACCAAACGGTCAAGGAAAAATTTGATCACCTTAGTTTTTTATCTTCCTCTTTTAGTGTGGCGAGTCTGGCTGTTTTTGCTTGGGGGACTATTGAAATGGCCTTTGGTTTTCCAGCATGGCATCAACATCTTCATTGAATTGAGACCCAGATAGTTCAAGGATCGGTGGCACATTCCCAGGAGTAGCAGGTGTGTTGGTCTTCACAAATGGTAGGGCAAATTGCAGGCCTCTGTTAGGTAATATGGATTCTTTTTCGTCGAGCCTGAGTCTCGGGCCTCAATTTCCAAACAAAATCTGTCCTCGAACTTCTTCTTCGTTTTTTACATTCTGAAGCTGAAACAAAAATGAAAGTAACCTGAAAATGTAAGTAATTAAGAAGTGATAACTACCACTTATAAAATTTTCAAATTAAAACTAGTGACAAGAATATTAAACTAACGAAAAACAAATAAATTATAAAGTAACTAGTTTTTATTACGCTAGTACAATTACATTTCTAAAATTAATGAATAAAAATTGACTTTTTTTTCAGATTTTGGCTACCGGATGTACGTTTGTCTCACGTTCGTTCTACTTCGCTAGAGGGGAGAGCACCATTGGGTATATCATATATGAGACTATTAAAATACTTTGAGATGCTTTCAGAGGAACTTACCTGCCGTTACCAACCAAACAAGAATGAAAGCAAATCGCCGAACATTTTTCCTGTTTGTGGAATCTCCCGATTTGCATAGGAGCAATTGATGGAAAACACGTCCACATTGAAAAATTGCCGAAAAGTGGCTCAAGCAATTTCAACTATAAAGGTCACCATTCCGTTGTATTCTTGGCTTGTTGTGACGCGGACGGATTATTTACAATGATTGAAAGTGGTTACCCAGGAAGAAACAGTGACAGAAGTGTATTCCGCGCTTCAGCAATTAAATACTGGTTGACGCACAGCGGACTTGATATTCTGTCACCCACTAAACTTACGATGGAAATGACGTCGTTTTCCTTTCTACTTCGTTGGAGATGGGGCGTTACCATTATCCCTCTGTTTAATGAGTCCATATTTAAAACGAATTCTTGATAATGTAAAAAGAGTTACCGTTTAAGTCGGGGCCCAAAAACTATCAAATGCATATGTGGAATGATGTGCGAGAAATTTCAGGTACTGAATGGTCCAATCCGTTGCCGAATTGCAGAGAAAATTAATGACATTGAAAGTGTTTGTGTTCTCCATAATAACCTTAGGAAAGAGAAGGTATTCAGTACAACATTCCACAACATAACAAAGATTTCACCAACGGTGTCGCAGTTTTACCTTTACAAGCCGCAGCAGCCCCTCAAGCGTCCCTTCTTTGGCAGTGGAGCTATTGCATTTAGAAAATTGACATTCACATTAGGAATAATACGTTTTATAATATGTGGAAATATTATTCAGTGAAAGTATCATAATTTATTTATTTTTTTTTATTTATTATCAATAAATGGGAAACCCCATTATAAAAATTATAATATTCAATATATAAAGTAATAACAACAGTACAGTAATGAGTATTTTAGATAGAATAAGAAAAAATGATATAACATCACAGTTCAAAACACAACAATCTAATTAAACAGGAAACATATCAGTGGTCACACACCACTTTAATGACTTGCCCTTTAAAGCCAGACAGCGAGCCTCCGAATGGATTGATGGAAGGATTATTATTTAGGAAGAGCAAGGATCTAGTCAATGGAGAGTGGACTCCATAGTTTGTACCATGATGACCGATGACAAATATCTCATTTCTTCTTAAGGAGCGTTCTGGAACCTTCAACAGTATCTGCCCTAAGAGGGGTGGACAATCAATATAACACCATTTAGAAATTTAAATATAATGGAAAGATCTGACATCCTTCTCCTGTCCTCTAATGTCCGCAGACCAAGCATACTAGCCAGGGCTCCTCTGTCACCAACCAACCCCAATCTATGAGAGCAATATCCAATAAATTTATTCTGGACACGTTCAACCCCTGCGCTGTGAACAATGTAGTAAGGTGACCATACCGTTGATGCATATTCAAGGTGAGATTTTACCAGAGAACAGTATAACTTCTTCATTGGGTCAATAGATAGATCTCTTCCGATTCTATAAAGAAGTCCCAACATTTGGAATGCCTTTCTTGTCATGCAAGAGTAGTGTTCCCTAAACGACAACTGAGCGTCCATTATGACTCCCAAATCCTTCGAAGAACTAACCAGTAATAAGTCCTCATCACCGACCTTGTACTGAAAGGTTATTTTATTCTTTTTCCTACAAAAACTAATCGTACTACACTTCCCAGGGTTTAAAGACAATCCATTATGATTGCACCAATGCACAAACAGATTCAAGCTCTCTTGCAACTTCATGCAATCCGCCTCAGTTACAATTTCGCGGTACAATTTCAAGTCATCGGCAAACAAAAGAAAACTACAGTCAGGAACAGCCTGACGAATGTCATTAATAAAGATTTTATGTTAGTAATGGAGCACAGTGCCCCCCTTTAGGAACTCCTGAGGTAAGGATAATTATAAAACACATGTTGGCATAACATGTGAAAATAACAAAACGAGTAAGTAGTAAGTAAAGGTAGTTGTGAAGTACCTAAGTAAAGAAGTATCATATAAGTGACCTACTTAATTATTCAATAAAACAATATTTCACATACCTGTTATGTTCATCTGCTTTGCAACTTTAACCCAACTGTACTCCATGTCGTCCTCCCCTTGAATACTGGGGCATAATTATACATTTTGGAACGTTTCTCTACTTCACCCACCAACTTCGTATTGAACGCGTGTTTACCCGCCATATTTCACAAATAGACAAGAGACCCGAGCTTCCTGGCTGGTAGCGTGAGACTGGTAGGATACGCATCTCTTGTTAGTGGTGCCGTTTGTGCCTACCCACTACTCAACATTGGAAGTGATTGCTTAGATACTCGAGTATCTTTCGCGTCGCCTTGGAATTTCATAGTGTGAAGAGGGCCTTAGTCCTAAAATTGTCGCTGTGTTAAAAACAAGTGCGGAGTATAATCGAAGAACTGCGATTTTCGAAGGTTTTCGCACTGGCCGGTTAGCACCGGAAATAATTCGATTTTTTGGATATTCGAAATCCGATATTTATGACGTAGCCAAGTACTTTTCTTTGTGCAAAGGGAGGCGTCTTCTCTATTAGGTTCAATCTCTAAACTGTTTTCGTTTGAGGAATGCAACCAATATATTAATCGTATACGTTTAAATCTGGTGCTACCATTCCTGGGTGGACGCGATTTCTTAAGTACAGAAAAGGAATTTGAGTTAGTTTCTATTACAACTAAATATAGCAATGACAGCCACCAACAGAAAATAACTTTTATATTATAAATAAATAAAAAGCTGTAGTTCAGGTTTTATCTTTGTTTCGCTTATTCGGTCACTATTAAAGAGAGAGAAATGAGACAAACTCGTAAAACCGGTAAATATATAGAATGTAAATGGCCTTTTCTTTCGCTTCGAAACTCAAAATTTGAAAATATTCTATTTCCAAAATGTTTTGGTTGCAGCGCTACTATCATCTGGTTGAAAGCATTTTTTTGAGAAACAATCCTTTAGCCTGTTCTTAACCTATAATTTTGTGCATACGCTATTTTATATAGTTGTATAGGAGTTTTTGTTACTGTAGGTTTGATTTTAAAATCAAAAATGGAAAATATTCGTGGTGAAAAAGTAATTTTACTTAAACACAAAAGTCTCTAAGGACATGATCAGTATAATGCTTAATTATTTGCTTAAATAAGCTGAGACTTAATGCTGTTAGTGCTGGTACACTAATGGAAGAAGGAACGGATTTATCTAGATTTTCTAGCATCAAAAAAGAAACAAGACTTTATTATAACATAGGGAGGTCTATTACTTCGTATGTAAAAGAGGATAAAAATATACTTCATACTGTTGTAATGGAAAATAAAAATGATGGTGATTTATTAATAAAAGTTGAACCAGAATGTTTAGATAAGTAAGTTTTTTTTGTTTATTACATATAAGGTGTGCTTAATTCATAAAATAAGTCCAGATCGTGAAACTTATTTCTAAATATTCAAATATGCAAGTATAAGAGTTACTAAAGGATAAAAAAATCTAACCCAGTAATGATACTTTATTATAATTCATTTTTCCTCTCACCTCTCTCACTCCATCTCTGTGAACTCATAACTTAAAAAAATCTACTAACAATCATATTTTAATTACAATAAAAATTATATAGAGCTTCAGCAGTGTTCCCTGAATAATTAAATTTGATATACTAGTAATAATATGGTAAAAGTATTTTCAGTAGGTTAGTTTATGTTTAATATACCATTTATAAAGGTTTTATGCTGTCATAAAAGACTTTAAATTGACATTGGCAAGGTCCATAATTTTTTTCTCTATACAATATTTATATTTATGAAATATATGTAAAAATAAAAAAATTGGACTAATTTTAATATAAAATGCCCTCTAAATTTAAGCTAGGTCATCAAATCTATGAGGTCTATGTAAGCAAAGCAGAAATAATGACCTCTTCAAAAAATATTGATAATAGGGATATTCAGTAATTTCTACTTAAACCAGAAATCAATGACTAATGCTGTGAAGGTATATATTACCCTGAAAATTAAACAAAAATATTTTTTGCTGAAATAAGAGTGAAATAAATTATTTATCAAAACTATAAAAAGCAACTAATTGAAAGTTATGTAATTTTTGCATGGTATGGTGGGCTATGACTCAGTAATTGGATTCAAAGTCATCAGTATCTTACAATTTGATGTACTTCTGGGCTTCATTGAGGAAAATAGAAACATTTCATTGCACAACAGATATTCACGGATTTACCTGAGATGTGTGCCTATTTTATTTTATGGATAGCCTTATTATTTAACAGAATTGCTTTTTTACTGTGAATATATTTAAAATTATTGTTTTTTAAACACACTACTACCTTGTTGACCACATTAACCCAAATGCTAAAGACCAAAAATTCACTATATGTTCATGTAAGTTTATGTATATATACTTGGCTATTGCTTGTGAAAGAACAATCTACTGCTCATTAAGTTTTTTCCATGTGTATCATTTGATGAGATTTTTGTTCTGTATTTGATTTGATTAGCAGTTATTCAGAAATATTGAATCAGAAAAATAAAATCGGCTTGTTTTATACTTACTTTTGTACTGTTACAGTACTTTTATATATACGAGGCTGGTTTGAAAAGTCCGTGCAAAGTCCGAGAGATGGCACCACCGGCGCGTATCGAGGTCATGTTTAGTTAGTAGCATCTCTTGAATGAACGCACACCAAGTTTCAGCCATATTGGTCTATTTCTTTGTGTTTGGCATTCGTGTGAATCAAGGAAGTCAAGTGATTTTCAAGAAATGGACGAAAAAGAATTTTGTGTGGTGATTAAACATTACTTTATGAAAGGCAAAACGCCTCAGGAGACTAAAGAGAAATTTGATAAACATTATGGTGACTCTGCACCTTCGATTAGAACAGTTTATAAGTGGTTTCAAAATTTTCGGACTGGCCATATGGGCACAAGTGACGCTGAACGTTCTGGACGGCCTGTGGAGGTTACGACTCCAGAAATCATTGATCAAATCCATGATATGGTGATGGATGACAGAAGAGTTAAGGTGCGTGAGATTGCTAGTGCTGTGGGCATTTCGACTGAACGGGTACATAATATTTTGCATAAACATTTGGACATGAGAAAGCTATCCGCAAGATGGGTGCCGCGATTGCTCACGCTTGACCAAAAAGGGAATCGTGTGAAGTGTTGCAAGGATGGTTTGCAGCTGTTCCAGAAGAATCCGGAGGACTTTAAGCGTCGTTTCGTCACTGTGGATAAAACATGGATACATTACTATACTCCTGAGACCAAACAACAATCTAAACAATGGGTTACCAAGGGGGAATCTGCACCAAAAAAGGCGAAGACCGTTCCTTCGGTCGGAAAGGTTATGGCGACTGTCTTTTGGGATTCGCAAGGGATAATCCGCATCGACTATCTGGAAAAGGGTAAAACTATTACAGGTGAATATTATTCATCGTTATTGGACCGTTTGAAAACCGAGCTGCAAGAAAAACGCCCGCGATTGGCCCACAAGAAAGTCCTTTTCCATCACGACAACGCACCAGCACACACCTCAGCAGTTGTGGTCGCAAAATTAATGGAAATAGGATTCCAACTCGTTTCACATCCCCCCTATTCTCCAGACTTGGCTCCCTCGGACTACTATTTGTTCCCCAATTTGAAGAAATGGCTGGCGGGACAAAGATTTTATTCAAACGAGGAGGTGATTGCAGACACTAATGGATATTTTGCAGACTTGGACAAATCCTATTATTCGGAAGGGATCAAGAAACTAGAACATCGTTGGACGAAGTGTATAAGCCTAAAAGGAGACTATGTCGAAAAATAAAAAAGGTTTACCCCAAACACATAAGTGGTTTTTATTTTTGCACGGACTTTTCAAACCAGCCCCGTAGTAGTGGTTACACATATTCTAATAGTGGATAAAAAACTAAGGTTTAAATTAAATGGAAATTTATGATATAACCTCAAACTATAATTTGTGTGTTATGGAGTTTTCAAGCACTACAGGAATTATTAAATAATTTACAGAGAAAACATAAGTGTTAGTTTTGCTGAAACCAGTGAAGTTACACTTTGGTTTATGTGCTATACCTTTTAGGATCTTTTAATTAAATTGATATTCCTATGGTAGATTAAACTTGATTGTTTGTTTTTTAGAGAAGCGAAGCGTGATGAAAGAAGCAGTGACACATTTTTTAAAGAGTGTGACTTAATAAAATCTGAAGAGGTTGATATAAAGGATGAGGACAACCAAGAAAGGTAAGTGCCTTAAGAGTTGTAAGAAGTTTCTTTTTTTGTTCATTCTTTTCATATACTTTTTTCGTTAATGATTTGCTTTAGAAAAAAATATAAATCAAATTTTGGTCAAGTCTAACTGTCAAAAATAATGTAGTTGTTTAATTTTTTAACTTTACGAGAGAATTAGCTAATTTTTTAATAAGAAATAAGCCCTACTGCAGGATTGTTTAATTATTTCCGGTAATAGTCTAATCTTTTCAAAAAATTATTAAATTTTTTTCAATTATAATCTAACTTTAATACAAAATTGTTTATTGTCAGTTTTTTTGGTAAAATTTCAGTACGTGGGCTTTTCAGGAAAAGGGCGATTTTTTTTTTAAAACTGACTTAAAATGGCCTAAGTTTGAAAAAATCATGAGAAAAAATAGGGGGTAACTGTTTTTGTTAACCTGAACTAAATAATCAGCAATTACAAAAAACATTACATAATGAAAAAAAATGTCCCACCTTAATGTGAAAAAAATGATATAGGTGCTATATTAGTCAATGGAGACCAATGTTAGCTCAGGTTAGCAAAAATGACCTCGGCCCGATTTTTTCTTGTCAATCTTTCAAAATTATTCCAAAAAAAAAACCTCCCTTTTTCTGAAAAATCCGCGGATCCAAATTTTATCAGAAAATCAAACAATTTTTTGTGGTAAGGTGAAATTATAATTGAAACCAGTTTTTTGGAAAGGTTAAGCTCTTATCGAAAAAAATTGAACAATTCTCCAGTAGGATTATTATTAAAAAAATAGGCAATTTTTAAGTAACGTTAAGTATTATAATTAACAATTCTTTTGTATGGTTAGGTTATTGTTAAAAACATAGACATAGAGGATGGACTGCGTATTCCGTATCCCGCTATGAAGTAAATATGGACGCAAAAGTGAGAGAGACAAAGCGAATGAGCGGCCAGGAGCTGTCTCTTTTTCAAATGCCGCAAAGCTAAGGCTCTCTTGAAAATAATATTTCTAAATGTTCTATTTGAACTAAAATCGGGTATGGGGCTTTTCTCGCCTTGAATTCCGTCTCGGGGTACTACACCTTGTTTATTACAGGCCTACAGAAAAGAGACAGGTATTGGCTGTACAATCACTTTGTCTCTTTCTAGAGAGTGGTCAATTTTATGAGGTTAATGCTCAGTCCATCCTCTATGTCCATGGTTAAAAACCATAGACACAGAGGATGGATTGAGCATTAACCTCACAAAATTGACCACTCTAGAAAGAGACAAAGCAACTGTGCGGCCAATACCTGTCTCTTTTCTGTAGGCCTGTAATAAACAAGGCGAAGTACCCCGAGAGTGAATTTAAGGCGAGAAAAGCCCTTACCCGATTTTAGTTGAAATAGAACACTTAGAAATATTATTTTCAAGAACGCCATAGCTTAGCGGCATTCTAAATAGACAGCTATTGGCCGCTCATTCGCTTTGTCTCTCTCACACTTTTGCATCCATATTTACTTCACAGCGGGAAACGGAACATTTGGTGAGTTTAGATTATTATTAAAAATAAAAAAATTGTTAGTAAGGTAAATTATGCTTTTGGTTCATAAAAATCGCCAATTAATAGATGGTGATTGGCGTCAAAGAATGGTGAATTCTGTCTGTATGGTTAGAAGAAGAAATGCTCCTCTCTTCAACCATACTTGGGCATGCTGCCTTTTGCATCCCTCTGAGAATGTTCAATGTTCTGGGTATGTGCTCTAGTATGAGGGTCGACAAAGTTGTAAGAATGATTGTCTGTTAAGTGGATGAAATCTTCATCCCCTAAACAGTCATACACCTTCCAGCAGTCTGGTATAGTTATTCCGGGCAAGATTTTATCTTTGATGATGCCGAGTAAAGTGTCTTTTGTTCTATTTTCCATCGGAACCAAAAATAACTTTTTAGATTGTCGTCGAAATCCACCAAAGAGATCCTTCAGTAACCCGACCTCGATTATACTTTCTTTTCTCCATTTTGATTCATCAATTTCTACACTACCCTCTCCACCTAATTTTTTTGAACTATTTTTTATTATCCAATCTATATAAACTTCTCTTAAAAAACTACTCCACTTAACTATCGTTTCCGCGGTCATTCCTAATTCATTTTTAGAAAAAAATCACTCTTCAATGTATTCGATGAGGATTCGAATAACAACAAAATTACAAATTTATGAAATAGTTAAATGAGATTCATCAAAAAAAGTCCCCGCACGCAAAGATTGTTGGCACCGTCAACGTAAATCTGGATTTAGGGCGCATGGGTATTTACAAGTGAGACATTGCTTGGATGATGAAATGACCCATGTATTCGCAAAAAATTCAATACCTCTTCGTTGCTCTTTCTGCAGACAACTTAACTGTTACTTTGCATCCTGCACACATTCCTTCAGAATTTGCCATTAAAGAGAACGAACGCAATTTCCGAAATAATGATAAAAGTTTTTTGTAGTATAGTGTCATATGTGTATGTGCGGGTATGTGGAGAGTGTGGTTCTAACTAATGACTTCCGCATCGAGTGTACAAGCAAGTTCCTTTTTTTCGTATGTTTACCTTGTGAGTTCATGATTAACTCTAAAAAAATACAATTTAAGTTTTTTTCCACAACAAATCATCAGTACTCGAAGAAAAACCGAAACTTGCTTATGCACTTGATGCGAAAACACTCTTTCCAATTTTAAATTGAAATTTATCAAGAAAAACACGATTTAGCTATTTGTCATTTAAAAAACTGAATACTTACTTACAAATATATATTAGTAGATTCCTCTAAGAAAATAACAAGTTGTTAACATTGTAAACTACTATAACAATTATATTGCCGTTCAATTACTAAAAAACAAGTAATGCAGTATTCTACTTAAGAAAATAGCATTAGCTGATGTTTGAGATCAAAGTTAAATCATTGACAATTTTTGACATAACGTTAGTAATGAGTAACGAAAGCTCTGTATAAAAATACAGGATATATTCTATTTGAAACATCCTGTTTTCCATAATTACCTTTAACAAAATATAGTGTACAATGATCGAAGAGAGAAGAGGAGATATGGCCTTTTGCAGTTATTTAGGTTTAAGCGTAAGGAAGTGTTTAAGTTAGTTTACACACAGACCACTCCTGAGTGGCACTAACTGGCGCCACTCCGTCGCTGGCCGCTGAGGAGGAAAATCACTAGAGTGAGTGACTGTTTTCACATAGCTAACATTGTCAGCGACGCTGTCGCGCCACTTAGTGGAGTTGTCGAGGGATCAAATTTCTGTCCTGTATAACTTCAATATATTCTTCAAATTTTCTACACCGTTAAGATCCTTTTTTCTTTAAGGTTTTTTTTTTTTTTTCAATCAAAATCTTTTAGATGTAACTAGTGTCATGAAATTTAGAGGTTAATTATATCCAGTACAAGGTGATATTTTTAAACTCTCTCTGGGCAGGACTCTGTATTTTTCTTAAATTTATTTTCGAGGTAGAAGTATACCTTTACCACATCATCTTTTTTTTTTTGTTCATCTCCCCACTTGAATAGGGATTTACCCTTTTTTTTTATTATCCTAAGGATATCGATGAAGATGTCATAATATCCGTCGTCAACGTTGTTCAAGTGCCGGAACATACATTTTTGTATTTCACGGCACCTTTTAGACAACATGCTAGTGTTCCCATGGACGTTATTGCATTTCTCCAACAACTATTACCTATGTATGTGGCCAAGCCAAATATACTTAAATAAATTATTAATAAATAAGTACAGTGGAATCTCGATTATCTGAAATAATATTGACCAAAGTGATTTCAGATAATCGAAATTTCGGTTAATCCGAATTTTTTTATAAAATAGAAGTTTAGAATGAATACAACATTGCAGATTGACTTAAAAACATTTATACGATATGCTATTACGTACATAGGTATTTATTAAAACAAAGAATAGAACAATTAGTTTACTTATTTTGTGTATATGTACGGAAAATCGAAAATAAAACAGTTTCATTCTTAACTTTAATATCTTAAAAATGAGGTAATTTTTTAACTGCACTCGTTTTGCGTTAATTCTGTTTTTGGCTGCAATGTCTCTCCAACGTTTGATAAGTAAAACGTCCGCGGTGGTTGCATTTTCTTGTTATTCTTCATAAGTTAACGCTTTTTCTAGGGCCTCTAGTCCTTCTGAATGTATCATTTTTACTGGAATATTGTCAGTGGCTTCTGCTTCGTTATCATCATCGTCATCACTGTCTATTTTATTAGCAGTTTTGCATACACTTTTAATTAATTCTTGGTCATTCATTTCATCTTCCACACTATCACTGTTTACAAACATCGGTTTCCGTAACACTTTCACATCCTGATATTTTTGTAATAATTTGATGTAAACTTTCATTATGTTCTGTTTCTTCCTCTGAGTAATATCTCTCCTCTTGTGGAATCAATTTTGACCAAGATTGTTCCAGAGTACTACTCTTTACTTGATTCCAGGCTGAAGCTATCCAATATATAACATTTTTCAAATTTATCTTTTTTAGACAATTGGTAAGATTGCTATCTTCATCTACTTCTAAAATATGCTCCAATAACAAACGCCTATAATTGCGTTTTAAATTTTCCGGTACACCCTGATCCATAGGCTGAATGAGAGAAGTTACAGCAGGAGGCAAAAACATTGCTTTTATTTCCCCACTTTCAAGTTGCTCCGCACTTGGGTGAGTGGGGGCGTTATCTAGTAACAGAATACATTTTCTAGGATATCCATATTCTTTTAAAAAAGTTCCACTTCCGTTTTTGAAGCTAAGATATTTGATGGCAACATTTTGTAGTTCAAGCCTGTTTCATCACAGTTATAGATTTGGTCTGGTTGTAAACTATGTTCTTTCATAAGCTGCTCAAAATTCTCTGCAAATTTTTTTGCAGCAGATACATCAGCCGACAATTTTTCTCCACAAACTTTCAGTTGACCTACACCATGTCTTTTTTTTCCACCTGTTTAGTCATCCATCACTTGCAGAAAAATTTACAGGCGCTTCAATAATCAGCAACTCTTCGCTTAAACTCACTGCCTTATGTTTTAAAATTGTTCCTGAAATTGGTATTCCACGTTCTCGATTCTGTGTAAACCATAAAAATAAAGAATTATCCACTTTTTGATATTCACCGCTTTTCATACTTTTTCGTGCCTGTGTGGGTGATGACAAAACACTACACCATTTTTCAAGTTTTTCGCGATTTTTTCTCCACTCTGTAACAGTACTCACGGCTACACCTAAATCCTTCGCTATATTTTTAAGAAGTTCACCATTATCTAAACGTTGAATTGCTTCAAGTTTCTCTTTTAAGGTAATAACACCCCGTTTAGGCTTATCATTATGACGCTCCATTTTGTAAAATATCTATTAAAACGTCTGCGATAACAATAGACGTAATGAGTAACTTGTAATACTCGTCGACTAACCAAAACATATACAGCGGTGAAATTCTAGACGTCGGGGAGTCCCCGACGCGTTAAGGAAACCACTCATCGTCTGTTTCGAATAATGGGGATTACAATTTGCTTTTTAACAGTTTGTTTCGGATAAGCCGGATTTCAGATAATCGCGATTCGGATAATCGGGATTGTACTGTATATTGATTTGCCGGGATTGGAACCTGAGACTTTCTATACCGTAAGCAAGAACTACGCCACGGAGCTAGGGCCGCCACATCGTTTAAATTAGAACAGTCAGAGTATATTTGGGATTGAAAATAAGGAATAAAACGGATAAGTAACATTTTATGAAAGTAAAAAACTTTTTCTTGTTTGTTTCTTTTTATATTTTTAAGATTCTGCTTAGAATTCTTGCATTAAATTTGCCAGGCCGTTAGTAAAACTATCTGTTAAACTAAATTAGAACATAGCTAAATGTTAAATGCTGTTTAAAAATACACTGATAAATCGAATAATTTAAATAAGAAACCTCCTAAAAACTATTTATGTGGTTTTCTGTTAAGAGTCCTCATTTTAAACCACGCCCACGCACCATTTTTTTTTATCCGTCCGCGAAATAACTGCCAGTCTGTTAACAGCTGTCAAGTAAAAATCATGCGGTGAAAGAAAATAGTCACCCTCTAATAACTTACTGAAGTGAAAATTCACTACAAAAATGGTGAAAATTTCGCAGAGACGGTTCGTAAAGTTGGTACTGTTTTCGGTCGTTATGAGGCACTTGCTTGCTTGTTCAACTATCATGGATTTAATCAACAAATTCGAATGTCGCTAACAATTTAGTGTTGTAAAGACTCTAACTTGTACTCGTTCAGCAAGGTCAACTGAAAACATAGCCGTTGTAGCTGCAAGTGTTACAAAAAACTGTAGTTTGTCAATTCCAAGATGTTCAAAGTAACTGGGCATATCACAAACCATTATACCAAATTTTGCACAAAAATCTTAGCCTACACTCTTGGAAAGTCCAGTTGACACAAGAATTGAAGCCGGCAGACCATTCACAGCACCGTACGTTTGTCGATTGGGTACTAAAAATGCAGAGGAGTGATTTTTATTTTTTCAAGAAAATCATTTAGAGCGACGAGGTCATTTTCACCTTAATGACAATGTTAGTAAGCAAAATTGTCGTATTTGGGGGTTTGAAAACTCAAGAATGATTGTCCAAGAACCTTCTGATTTAAAATGGATGACAGTTTGGTGCGGTTTTTGGGCTGGCGACGTCATTGGTAGGTATTTGTTTGAAAATGATGCTGATGCGACCGTTTTAGTGAATGAATTGCATTATCGAACGATGTTCGATTTTTTTTGCCCTGAAGTGGATGATTCCGACATGGACGACATTTAATTTCAGCAGGAAGGTGTTATATGTTACACAAATGAGGGAAAAATCGCCTTTTCGTGAAACATTTCGTAGAAGAGTGATTTCATGTAATGCAAACATCAGTTGGTCGCTCAGATCATGTTATTTAAGTCTGGTTGACTTCTTTCTTTGGAAACACGTTCTGGATAAAATTTATACTAACGGTCAACTGAACAGGTAACAGGCAAGATCAGATCCTGAATTCATTACATAAGCCTACAATGGGCGAAATCATGATTATTATAAGAAGAGCCGAGGCGGCCATTCATCAGATATCGTATTCTACATTTTATCGTAGAGTTTATACTTTACATTGAAATGAAGGTATGGCCATTTTTAGTGTTGCGTTTGGAACACTTATAAGATCACTTCGGTGTCTGTCCGGCTGTCACATTCGATTTTCTCCGAAACTATTTGACATAGAAAGTTGAAATTTGGTACTAATATAGGAATTGACGGCCTCATGAGAGCCATGTAGTTTTGAAAGTTTAATTTTGACTTAAGAGGTTAGTTTTGGGGGGATGAAATGGAAATGAAAAAAAAAAAATACTAGGTCATCGAGTGTGATGTCAAATGAAAACTTGTGAAAACACGAGTAATATATTTATATATATATATATATATATATATATATATATATATATATATATATATATATATATAATATAATATAATATAATATAATACTTGCGCACACTTATCTTCATATTATTTTTAAAAAATCGCGAAAAAAAACGCGAAAAATCGCTATCCCCCCTTATCTCAAAAAGTACTGATCAAAAAATTTTGAAAAAATTCTGAAAAATTATCACGAGTGCATTACCTTTCATAATTTATCTGGTATATAAAAAAAAAACAAAAATTTCAAGGTCATCAGTTTTCAGTAAAGATTGGAAGCAAACGTTATTGATAACTCATTTGGGGTGTGTTTTGTAAAGTCACTGATCATTTTATATCTCTGTAACAAATTTTTTTATTTTAAAAACAATCAACGTACGGAACACTAATTGCGCAAGTTCAACTTGCACTTGATCGGTTTTTTTTCCGAAAAATGTTCGTTTGCGATCTATGTAACCGTATATGCCAGCGGTAACGTTGCCACTGTTTACATTTTTCTGTAAATATATTAAACATGTTTTAAATTTAAAAATAGATAGGAAATAATATTTCAAACAAAAAAACGTTTGACGGACAACATCTGAATAGCACTTAACCAAAGAAAGATCTTTTAAAGCGTAAGGCTAATAAAAAATCACTTCCTTCAATGTATTTTCAATGCGATTTTATTTATAATTAACAATTATATTCGCGCACTAAACAGTAGGCGATTACAAACACATCAAGAAGTCACCATTATACTACATTTCACAGACAATTTGCTTCCTATATTTTTTAAATACTAAGTAACAAAAATAAAAAAAATATTCCAATACCATCGAAGAACAAAGCCGTAAAGCTGAATCTTTCGTAATCGGCTGTGGCTTTATTACTTAGCTTATCGTCGAATCAATACGAATTCCGGATCTCGTTGGAGATTTTACCAGTCTTCTTGCCCTGTTTTTAACGATTATCTATAATAATACGAGGCTGGTTTGAAAAGTCCGTGCAAAAATAAAAACTACTTATGTGTTTGGGGTAAACCTTTTTTATTTTTCGACATAGTCTCCTTTTAGGCTTATACACTTCGTCCAACGATGTTCTAGTTTGTTGATCCCTTCCGAATAATAGGATTTGTCCAAGTCTGCAAAATATCCATTAGTGTCTGCAATCACCTCCTCGTTTGAATAAAATCTTTGTCCCGCCAGCCATTTCTTCAAATTGGGGAACAAATAGTAGTCCGAGGGAGCCAAGTCTGGAGAATAGGGGGGATGTGAAACGAGTTGGAATCCTATTTCCATTAATTTTGCGACCACAACTGCTGAGGTGTGTGCTGGTGCGTTGTCGTGATGGAAAAGGACTTTCTTGTGGGCCAATCGCGGGCGTTTTTCTTGCAGCTCGGTTTTCAAACGGTCCAAAAACGATGAATAATATTCACCTGTAATAGTTTTACCCTTTTCCAGATAGTCGATGAGGATTATCCCTTGCGAATCCCAAAAGACAGTCGCCATAACCTTTCCGGCCGAAGGAACGGTCTTCGCCTTTTTTTGTGCAGATTCCCCCTTGGTATCCCATTGTTTAGATTGTTGTTTGGTCTCAGGAGTATAGTAATGTATCCATATTTCATCCACAGTGACGAAACGACGCTTAAAGTCCTCCGGATTCTTCTGGAACAGCTGCAAACCATCCTTGCAACACTTCACACGATTCCGTTTTTGGTCAAGCGTGAGCAATCGCGGCACCCATCTTGCGGATAGCTTTCTCATGTCCAAATGTTTATGCAAAATATTATGTACCCGTTCAGTCGAGATGCCCACAGCACTAGCAATCTCACGCACCTTAACTCTTCTGTCATCCATCACCATATCATGGATTTGATCAATGATTTCTGAAGTCGTAACCTCCACAGGCCGTCCAGAACGTTCAGCGTCACTTGTGCCCATATGGCCAGTCCGAAAATTTTGGAACCACTTATAAACTGTTCTAATCGAAGGTGCAGAGTCACCATAATGTTTATCAAGCTTCTCTTTAGTCTCCTGAGGCGTTTTGCCTTTCATAAAGTAATGTTTAATCACCACACGAAATTCTTTTTCGTCCATTTCTTGAAAATCACTCGACTTCCTTGATTCACACGAATGCCAAACACAAAGAAATAGACCAATATGGCTGAAACTTGGTGTGCGTTCATTCAAGAGATGCTACTAACTAAACATGACCTCGATACGCGCCGGTGGTGCCATCTCTCGGACTTTGCACGGACTTTTCAAACCAGCCTTGTATATATATATATATATATATATATATATATATATATATATATATATATATATATATATACGTATATATATATATATATATATATATATATATATATATATATATATATATATATAATAAAAATACAGAGCAAAAGTTGCTGTATCTTACAAAAAAAAATTTTCCCAAGATGAAATTAATTGGGGAACTCGGTAAAGGGCATCACAGATGTTCACACAATATTCATTTAGCCTATGTTTCAGTCGTTGGTTGGGACCTTCATCAGGGCACAAATTTACTCTGGAAACGCTGGATCTTCCTGTTGTCATTTGGTCTATCTAACATCAGGTTGTTCATGCATCCAAAGTTTTGTGCAATGTGTATAGGGACAAGTCCCGTTGAGCGACACTTCTATAAAAATTCCTCCTACTGGTCATTCTAGCCAACTTGTAGTTATATTTAGCCCAATTCCGGAAAACCAAACGACAATAGGAAGATCCAGCGGTTCCAGAGTAAGTTTGTGCCCTGATGAAGGTCCCAACCAAAGACCGAAATAAAGGCGAAATGAATATTGTGTGAATATCTGTGATGCCCTTTGCCGAGTTCTTCAATTAATTTCATCTTGGGCAAAAATTTATATATATATATATATATATATATATATATATATATATATATATATATATATATATATATATATATATATATATATATAGCGAAATTTTATTAAAACAATTACAGTACCTATACAAACAGATGAATTAATATTAAATAAGCCGGTAGCCGCTTAATTTCCTATACAATCAACAGATAATATGAAAATATATTAAAATGAGCAAGACAAGAACAAATTACAAAGTCGGCATTTCAGTCGAAATAATAAATCCAAACATGGTAACAATGGAGGTTTATTGTTTATTAACTAACTAAACTTATAAATCGATGAGACACCAAAGATGTTTCAAATATGAATAAGGATTTTCCACCAGAACGTAAAAAGAGATTGATGGGTTTTATGGATGTTAAACCCGACTTTATATTACCGAACGCTCGTATAGAATACGGCTACTGAAATACAACATCCACTTTGGAGAATACCACTTAATACTTGTTTTTACAAGGGACACCATGCTGCATCGAATTTCAGCTAGATTAATACAAGGAAAATTTTGAAATGAAGGAGAAGCCACCGAGGGAATAAGTATTGGAGGACAGATTGAATATTCCTTTGTGGAGTGGGTTTTCAAAAACAAGTAGTCTTATACATACGTTATTCGCATTAATACATAAAATGGACGTAATGGCAAGCAATAAATAATCCAGTTTTTAATAGTGAGGATCTGATTCTGGATGTATCCGTGCTTAGTGTTGTGTGGAGTTATACCATTCCTCAAAAAAAGATAGTTTCTTCTAAAGACAGGTTCAGAACAGAATTAAAACACCTAACATAGCTTTTTCTTTGCAGAATGTAAACCAAGCTATAGAATTTTCAATTTAATATTCTCTTTAAAAACATTGACAAAATCGTTCTTATTAGGTAGGCCAATAGACAGGGCAAACGCATAAAAGACAATATTTTTGAACGAAAACTGCTAACATAAAGTTCCAAAGAAGTTCGAAATTCACAGTAAAACTCTATATCTCTACCCAATAGACTTAAATAAATAAAATAAAATACTAAATAAAAAATAAGACATATAGGACAGTACCACTGTTCATATTATAAAACATGTTTGTGTGGTGCTCGCCTCTCCCGTAACTTACATTGTAAACTTAATGTCACTGCTAGTATTTTTGTCCGTAGATGCTACAAACAGATCTAATTAATCCAGTATATAAGGATAAGCAAAATATTTTAAAAAGTAATTATTGGTTGGTCTTGTTTATGGAAGGAGGGGACTGTTTTTAAATTATTAAAATGGATTGCGGCGTGCAAAATCCACAATCAGAGAAACTTATCAAGCTGTATATAAAGTACTTGAGTCACTCAATGGAGGAAAATCCACAGTAGTCATGTGTTTAGACGAGAGACAGTGGATCAGAGAGTTCTCCTCATTATACGGAATTACCTAGAAGACCATAAACAAGGTGTTCTGACAGTAGATAAAGCTGGTTTCTGTACAGTGTCCCAATTAGGGAAGGTAAAAAGTCATGCCAAACAAAGTTCAATTCTTAAACTCCTTGTCTACAAAGTGTAGATTGGATTTCCAATCCTTGGCATCAAATCGTTACTGTAAATGAGGAAAAGACAGTATCGAGCCTTGGGGCACGAAGGCGTTGATAGTGAAGGTATTAGAAAGAAATCCGTCGACTGCCACTCTGAGGAAACCCGAAAGCCATAAATAAAACATTTCAGATATACTATAAGAGCGTAACTTGGCCAACAATCCGTCATACCAAACATGGTCGAATGCCTTGGATGTATCAACTGCAACCACTCGAGATTCTCCAAAATGTTCAATTGCGTTGATATTTTCATTTGATTTAAATCTCAGAAGGTTTAATACTCTTACTGTTTTTCAAAACTGGTTCTTTTCAAATAAGTTGCTGCTCAACGTAGATAGAACAAAACCAATTAAATTTAATGTTTAATTTAATCTGGCTCAAACTGCACATCACAATGATATAAGATCTTTCGAAACGGTAAATTGAGCTACATTTCTAGGAAAAAAGATGAATCAAAGGTTAGACGGACGGTATCATACATATAAATTAGTAAAAAAAGCTGGCTAATTGTTATGGCTTAAACATCTTTGCTTCGATTATAAACACAAGGACAGCCATTATGGCGTAGCGTGTTTACATACCATCGCTATTGAGGCAGGGTATCATTTTCTGAGCTGGAGGCGCTAAGGCACGCAAAGTTTTCCGGCTGCAAAAGGAGATACAATCCACTGAAGCTTATAAACCCAATCCTATAAAAATAAAGGTTCTCACTCTACAGTCATTGCACATCTGTTAAGCTGTTGTTTTTATCAATCAAAATTTTAAATAAAATTCTCGCTGTAATTAGAGGACAAAATGTTAATGCGAGGCTAGCAACTAGTAAAATTGAACAAAAGCATATTTCATCAGTTATTCCCTATTCTTTTATCTGCCAGCAACTGTGCCTTCGGGCTCTGTGGGAAAAATGAGCTGAGGTAGTAGGTTCGGCCTAGCATAACCTCTACTATTCAGCATGCGGTTTCCCAGCCTAACAGCAACATTTTCTACCTGCGAGTTCGTATTACCAAGAAACTCATGTGGAATAGACTGCTTGATCAATGGGGCCACGCGTCCACACCTTGTATTTCGATGAAACCTGTATGTTCTACATTTCTGACTGAATTGAAACATTCCAAAATGAGCCAGATTTTGGTGTAGTTACATACCACAATACAGATATTACCAAATCTCAAAATTTAGTCTCTATATCTTGAACAGAAATGCTTCATTTTTATTTGTTTATGATATGCTCCTTCATTAAAAGTTAACAAATTCCCGCCGATGAGGCACAAAGCTTCTTTAAATAAGTTACTATAAGCCTAATACAATATCAGTGTTTGCAAAATATCATACATAACACAGCCCCACAAAAAAAAAAGTGGGGTATACTTTTGATGCGATATATCAGATCCGTAGTATTTTTGCCCGCTGATCACGAATCTGACGTCAGAATATCGCCATCACATCTCAATTTTTTTCTAACCTTAAAAAATAGGTAAAAATTAGTAAAAATTAAGAAAAATATACTCCTAAAAAATTGATTCAAGCTTTTTCATGAATCCAAAGATGTATTAATATGTATTCGGACACGCTAAGCTAATATTCATCGGTTGGATTGAGCCATACAGTTCTGTTTTCTTTCTAACCTCAATAAATCAGACAGATATAGTGCTTCTCGAATGCAAAAACGAATTCAAATTAAAATTCAACCGATCCTTACCAAATTTGGTACACGGGGATTTTTTGGGTCGCTGATCACGAATCTGAGGTTGGATTTGCAAAATTCAAGATGGCAGATGTTTTTCGCGCCATTTTGAACGCCGAAAAAATTCATCGGTCGATTTTTATTCTTCTACCTGCATCCAGGGCACCTCCACGTGGTGACGGTGGGCAACGGTGTTACTCCACTAGCCGGCAGAGTCCCTGGATAACAGCTTAGATGCCTTCATGGCAGGTAGAAGAAAGAGAATTACGATGCAGGGACTCGGAAACCCAGTATCGGCGGTTGGTCAGGTGGGAAAGCGGGCCCGCAGCCGTCGTCATCCAGCGACCGTAGCTCTTCATGTGTGGGTGACTTGGCTCATGTAGAGTATAATGCTACAAGAAAACGGTCTCACGGTACAAGGACTTTTCATAAGTGCGATAAAAACAGTGATTCATTTTGTTATATTTGCTGTCAACACGTATTGAGTAAAATGGGGTCACCGATAACGGATAAGATTAAAACCTTATATAAGGATTGTTTTAACATTGAAATACAGCACCAGGTTACAGATTGGGTTCCCCACATCATTTGCAGTTCTTGCAAAATAATGTTGTACATCAATAAGAAGGCGATTAAATATTCCAGACCAGCAATATGGAATAGACCATACAGTGAAAATGATTGCTACTTTTGTATGAATGTTGTATCTAGGCATAACCGAAAAAATAAAAGCACTATTACTTATAACGATGTTTCGACAGTAACAAGACCAACTAAACTAATTCCGCCTCCTGAACCACTTGATGCTGATGTTATGGAAACAAATGATTTCACCTTATCAGTTCATGCCGAAAACATTGAGACTGTCGAAAAAGATTCAAACACTGTTACTAATGAATGTTCTAGTGACAACCTATCATATACTAGTGACACAGATAAAGAATTTCTACCATACAACCGTAAACCAGAACCAATACTCGTATCACAGTCAGAACTTAGTGATCTAGTCAGAGATTTAGGCTTATCCAAAGATGGTTCAGAGCATCTTGCTTCCTTTTTAAAGAAAAGACATTTACTTAAGCCAGAAGCTACGATTTCTTATTATAGAAACAGAGATGAAGAATTTCGAAAATATTTCACAATGGACGAGGAATTGTCACTTTCATATTGTACCGATGTAAAAGGTCTAATGAATGAATTTCAAAATAACTCATACGATCCTGAAGAATAGAGACTGTTCATTGATTCTTCTAAACGGAGCATTAAGGCAGTTTTGCTGCATAATACCAACGTTTACGCTCCCATTCCGATAGCTCATTCCACAGTTGTGGAAGAGCAATATGAAAAAATGAAGCAGCTTTTGATAAAAATAAAATATGCTGATCATAACTGGAAAATTTGTGGAGATCTGAAAATTGTAACAATATTTCTTGGCCAACAGTCAGGGTTTACAATTTATCCCTGTTATAAATGTCTGTGGAATAGCAGAGACAGGGAACGTCATTATAAGAAAAAAATTTGGCCAACAAGAGAATCGTTCACTCCTGGTGAAAATAATGTATTGTTTCCACCATTGGTAGATCCAGGAAAAGTTCTTATTCCCCCGCTTCACATTAAGCTTGGACTTATGAAGCAATTCACGAGAGCATTAGATACAAACGGCCCATGTTTCAAATATTTGCATAAAAAATTTCCGAAATTTTCTGAAGCTAAAATTAAGGCAGGCGTATTTGACGAGCCACAAATAAGAAAATTGTTTCAAGATTCATTATTTGTTACTAAAATGAATAAAGTTGAAAAAGCTGTTTGGCTTAGTTTTAAAGAAGTTGCAACAAACTTTTTGGGAAATAATAAAAGTCCTAAGTACAAAGAAATAGTCGAGAAAATGGTAAAAAATTTTCAAACATTAGGTTGCTTAATGAATCTAAAATTTACATTTCCTGGACTCCCACATCGATGATTTCCCAGATAATCTTGGTGACTACAGTGAGGAGCAAGGGGAACGTTTTCACCAAGATCTGAAAATCATAGAAAATCGGTATCAAGGACGATGGGATGACCATATGCTAGCGGACTATTGCTGGTCGCTAAAAAGAGAAACAAGTCCTCAAAAGCGTTTGGGCAGAAAGCCTTTGAATATGTCATTCGCGGAAAAAAAAATAAGATACAGTCAAAAAAAGGAAAGTTAGGCGCGGGTCTAACCTTCGCAATTCAAGGGCTTAAGGGTCTACTATTTGAGAGTATATGGTTTAAAAGTCCTGGTTTTGAGTTTATTGGGTCTCATTTTTAAAGTTACAGGGTTATTGAGGTCTATTTTTTGAGGTTACAGGGTGTGGGAGTCTAAGGTTTCAGGGTTTAGGGTTTAAGAGTATCAGGTTTGAGGATTCCCCAACTGTATACCAAATTTGGTAGGAATCGGTTGGTTTTCAAAAATTTTGTCCGCCATCTTGGATCCGCCATTTTGAATTTTGCAAATCCGACCTCAGGTTCATGATCAGCAACCCAAAAAACCCCCGTGTACCAAATTTGGTAAGAATCGGTTAAATTTTAATTTGAATTCGTTTTTGCATTCGAGAAGCACTATATCTGTCTGATTTATTGAGGTTAGAAAGAAAACAGAACTGTATGGCTCAATCCAACCGATGAATATTAGCTTAGCGTGTCCGAATACATATTAATACATCTTTGGATTCATGAAAAAGCTTGAATCAATTTTTTAGGAGTATATTTTTCTTAATTTTTGCTAATTTTTACCTATTTTTTGAGGTTAGAAAAAAATTGAGATGTGATGGCGATATTCTGACGTCAGATTCGTGATCAGCGGGCAAAAATACTACGGATCTGATATATCGCATCAAAAGTATACCCCACTTTTTTTTTTGTGGGGCTGTGTAGTCAATCATTTCTAAAACTTACCTGCCTATAGCAGTGTCACAAACTGAAGATGGCCAATTCAAAATGTACTCTCCATTTTTTTCAACCACTTTAAGTTTTTTCAAAACAACGATTAACTCGGGCTTTCGTTTATAAACAGATGAGCTGATTGAAAATAATTCCGCTTCAGAATTATTTCATTCCGGGTCATTTTTAACCATCGAGGTACGGATATTTACTATTTTCATCGTAGTAGGGCATTCTTCTTGCATTACTGATTCTGGGGAAGGATCTACATTATTCCATTTCTCTTCTTTAATAGCCTCAAATGCTAAAATGTTTGTCGGTTCATTAGATTCTTGAAATAAATGTACGTTTTGGTGCGCTCCACTACTTTCCAGGCGTTCGTTGCTAAAACAGCTAAAAAAATCAGTAAAAAGATTTACCCAGTACTTTTCTTGTGAACATGTTCTAAAATAAGCACAGAAATTTGACTTTTTTAAGAATTTATACAGTCTGTCAAATAAGAACGTGTCAACGATAATTCATTTTTGGTACATGCGATTCTAGCGATTCAAAAAAAAAATCGGTAGAAAGAACCCTTGTCTAAGACGTATTTTAATAAAAGTATCGAAGATTCCGAACTTTCATCACATTATTACGTAAAATCGAAAGGGGCCTAAAACAATACATTCTGCGGCCGCTAATATATTAAAAAGTCTGTATCATTTGTGAAGAAATGGGTAAATCGTTTTAATGAGACGAAAAATGTCAACAACTTCCCAAAATGTATCTCGCTAGGCAGTCACTCCGAAAGCCGAAAAACCTATCGTGTCTTTGTTTTCACGGGACCCGAAATTGACGGCTGCGTCAAGGAGCGACAAAATCGGGTATGAATGAGTCCCATGAGACTATTCGGCAACATCTTCGTGCTTATAATGTCAAATTCTAAAGCATGTTTAAGAAACCTTAGCTGGGCGAAAATCAAGTCGCGAAGCGGCTCGCTTGGGCCCACGATAAGATACTAGAGTGGCCCTCACAATCGCCGAACGCCAACCCTATTGAAAACGTTTGATCCCTTGTAAAGAAAAAGCTCAGAAAAGAGATACTGAGGACTTTGAGAGATCATTGCCGTACTATGCAGAAAATCTCGTCGACAGCATGCCTCAAAGATGTCAGGCAGTTATTGATGCAGGAGGCGATTCGACAACTTACGAAGGTAATTGCGCGACTGTTAGCACACCAACACAAACAACAAAAATTGCGATCGATTTTTTACTTTATTATGGCGATCTGCAACGGGTATTTCTACAAGAATATACCAGGGTTGCAGAAAAATTGTGATAAATGGTACCTCGCTATAACTAATGAGAAAATGCTCTCTGAAGATTTATGTTTTTTTAGCATGTACGCCAATGGTTGCACCCAGTATAACAATTGACGAAATTTTACCTTTTACTGTTTTAAAAACAGAAATGAAGAAATAACAAATTTTAGAAGATCAGAAAAACAGAAATGAAGAAATAACCTATTTTAGAAACGCACTAACATACTGTACTAACAAAAAGAACCACTAATAATTGTCTGTCTAAACCTGCATTGTTTTATACCACTTAATAATCAAAACTTTTCCTTTAGAAATATAAAATGATACAAAATATAATTTTTATGTTCTTCGATACAAAATGGTCGTTCCAATTAGTGAAACGATCTTCTTTGCTTATTGGTGATTGGCTCTTTCTTACCGGCCAAATCGTTGTTAACCACATACTGCGCGACAGTGTGATCTAAGTTTTGTTACTACTTTAAAACCATTATTAGTCAGTGAACCTCATCTAGCGCGCATGTAAAGGCAAACACAATTCTGTGTTAGACATTTGTCTTCACATGCGCGCTAGATGAGGTTCACTGACTAAAAATGGTTTTAAAGTGGTAACAAAACATAGATCACACTGTCGCGCAGCATGTGGTTAACAACGATTTGACCGGTATGAAAGAGCCAATCACCAATAAGCAAAGAAGAACGTTTTATTAATCGAAACGACCATTCTGTATCGAAGAACATAAAAATTATATTTTGTATCATTTTACATTACGTCGTACAGAATCTATAATAAAAATTAAAAAATATTGCTCCAGGAAATGTTTTGATTATTAGATGGTGTAAAACAATGCAGGTTAGGGCAGAAAATTATTAGTGGTTGTTTTTGTTAGTAGGTACAGTATGTTAGTGCGTTTAAAATACTGATTTTCAATAATAGTTTATTTCTTCAGTTCTGTTTTTAAAACCATAATATAGGTAAAATTTCGTTAATTTGTAATAAAACAAAAAGAGAAATTGTCAATTTAAGCGTCGCAACATTGCAACAATCCAGGTCATTATCAAAACTGACCTCAATTGTTTTAGTATGTATGTATATTAGGTACAACCATTGGCGTACATGCTAAAAAAAAACATAAATCTTCCCTGTAGAAATACCCATTGCAAAAAATTAATCTTAAATAGCAGATCGCAATAATAAAGTAAAAAGTCGACCTCAATTTTTGTTCAATTTTTACCAAAAAAAATTGTCTTATGTCATATTTTGAGTCGATACCAGAAAAATAATGTCTTATTCATTGAGTCGATAGCAATTAGTGCTCCGTACGGTGATTGCTTTTAAAATAAAAAGAATTGTTACGGAGGTATAAAGTGATCAGTGACTTCACAAAACATCCTAAATAAGTTGTCAGCAAAGTTTGTTTCCAATCTTTGTTGAAAACTGATAACCTTGAAAAATGTGTTTTTATATAACAGGTAAATTATCAAAAGTAGGGCCCTCCTGGTAATTCTCATTCAATCTACACTTTATGGAGAATATTACAGAATTTTTTCAAAATTTCTTGATCAGTACTTTTCGAAATGAGGGAGGCGACACCGATTTTTTAAAAATATTATGAAAGAAAATTTGCGCGACTATTACATCATAATATTTTTAAACTCGAATTTTCACAAACTTTCATTTGACACCTTACTCGATGACCTGGTAATTTTTTTGCTTCACTTTCATTTTCACCCCCTAAAACTAACTCCTTAAGCCAAAATTTAACTTTTAAAACTATACGGCTCTGATTAGATCATCAATTCCTATACTTGCGCCAGATTTCAACTTTCTATGTCAAATAGTTTCGGAGAAAATCGGGTATGACAGACGGACAGACAGATGGACACAGAAGTGATCCTATGAGTGTTCCGTACATTAAATAACATTTCACCTTAGGCTTAATAATGATTAATTAAGGCTGCAAATAAAAACTGCATTACGGATTCAAGTCGTAAAAATTCTGAACCCCTTTTAAATCCCAATGCAAAAATTTTTTTTCAACATATTATTTTTGTCCGAAAAGAGAAAAGCAAATAGATCCATATCTATTTTTAGTATATTTTTATTAAGCCGAACGACGATTTTACGAGAATAATCTTCTTCGACAGCTTTTATTTCTTTTATTTTCAAAAACGACTAAAAATGTAAAAATAAACAAACAGAATGCCAGATCAAGGACGTGGTACTGACGGTATCAGTGGTTCCAGGTTAATTTCCCTTCTTGGTAGAAGAGCTGTAATTTTTCAATACACGTGTGTAAATATTTTTGTAAGGTTTAACTTCAATAAAAGAATATTTTTCATTTCCTCATTTTCTTACTTTAAAATGACTAAAATTTTATAAAGTTAATGTAAAACAACTGAAAACAGACGAAGTCCATATTTCAGCAGTTTAGCCACACCCACTGTTCTCTTATTCTTCAAATCCATCTTGAGACGCGTTTCGCCGTATCATGGCTCGTCAGTCAGGCTAGGATTGACAAACAAGAGAACAGAATTTACTGGTACTTATTCCAGAAGTTACGAAATACGAAGGTAAAATACAACGAATTGTACTAAGTACGCATACCTATTACTCCATCGCATTACTGAAACGGTTGCTTACGGATGAGGTTCTGTCATAATACTACTCAGTATTTATCATCACTTTATTTTTGAACTCGACGCGCGTTTTGCTTACCATGTTAGCTTCATCATGAGCGATGATCAGCGCGTCGAGTGCAAAAATAAAGTGTTTCGTGTAGTGGTGATAAATACTGAGTAGTATCATTGTGCCAAAGATTCCACATTCCCAACTTAGTTCTGTCATAATGTTGGGAGGCATCTCACTGGATGCGAAAACCGGTTTTCGTGACCGATGAGACTCGTAACGGTGGATTAACTGTTCACCGGTGCATCGAGGAGATCCTGCAGGAACACATCGTTCCTTACGCCCGGTTTGTTGACAATAGCTTCCTGTTAATGCACGACAATGCGAGACCACATACTGTTGCATCGGTGCGGCAATGCCTGGCGGAAGTGGGAATACCCACATTAGACTAGTTTGCGCGGAGTTCTGACCTCATTCCGATCGAGCACATGTGGGATGAGCTCAAAAGAAGAGTTCGAGCCAGAAATCCAGCCCCTGCATTGGACGTCTTAAAGATTGCGATGGCGGAAAAATCCCACAGACAACGCTAAAAAAGATCATCCGCTTCATGAAAAACCGGCTGGAAGCAGTAATAAGAGCTAGGGGGAGTAATACAAAATATTGATTTTGGTTTTTATCAATAAATTTAATTGTCAAATTTAAAATTTGTTTAATTTTTCCTTTCTGTTACGCCTATTTTCAATTCTTGTTCTGCTTGTTTCCCCTTTCAATCATTTTAATCAGTAAAAAGCATGAGGTATGCTATGGAATTTGGTATCATTAGAAAGAGAATAGAATGGACTTTCAGATGATACTAAAATCCGTAAAAATATACGAACACTAAATTCTAGGATCCGTGTTAAGCCAAATAGTTTGAGTCGATTTTTTTGCTTACCAGTGTATATACGAATGCAACAACCCTAGAAAAAAACGAACAAAATAAAAATTTCACGGAGTAAGACAGGGAGACTCAGTCTCTTCTAAATTATTCGCGTTGGCCTTGGAAGACATGTTTAAAACACTCGACTGGAACAATAGAAGAATAACTATAGATAGCGAAAAACTAACATATCTCAAATTTGCATGTGATGTGACCTTAATAGCCAGAGACAAACAAGAAATCCAAAGAATGCTGGAAGAATTGACTGAAAACTCCAAAGAGATAGGTCGGAAAATAAATATCAATAAAACCAAATACTTAACTAACGACACAGAACAAAACCAAGATAAAATAATACTAGAAAATAAACAAATAAGAAAGTTAATAGTTATATATCGCGTAGGCTGAAAAGTTTTTGATCTGATACACAGACGTCGCTCTTTTCAAAAAATCCATGATTTTTAGGAAGTAACAACCTTCAAACGATACGTGTCGAAATTACATCATATTTCGACGATTAGTTTACAAGTTAGAGTGGTTTTTAGTGACGCTACTTTTGATATTTTCAAAATAATCGAAAAAATCGAATTTTGTGAGTTGGACTCTGCCCCTGGAAAATCACTCATCATTTACTGGTATGCTCAATTTAAACGCGGTCGTACAGACACAAATGATGCTGAACGCTCTAGATGCCCAAATGAGGTTGTTACACCGGAAAACATAAAAAAATCCACAAAATTGCTTTGGATGACCTTAAAGTGAAATTGTGAGATAGCTGACACCTTAAGGATATATATATTGGTCATATTTTGCATGAACATTTGTGCATGAGAAAGCTCTGTTTGAAATGAGTAGCGCGTTTGCTCACAGTGGACCAAAAACAACGTGTTGATGATTCTGAACGCTGTTTGAACCTGTTTAAACGTAATAAAAAGGATTTTTTCATGCGATATATGACAATGATCCACCACTACACACCGGAATCAAATCGGCAGTCAGCTGAGTGGACAACAGCCGGTGAAAGCCGCCCGAAGCGACCAAAGACACAACAGTCGGCTGGGAAGGTTTTGGCCTCTGTATTTTGGGATGTGCATGGAATAATTTTCATCGACTATGCTGAGAAGAGAAAAACTATCAATAGCGAATATTATATAAAGTTATTGGTACGTTTGAAGGCAGAAATCGCAAAGAAAAGGCCCCAAAAGAACAAGAAAAAAGTGCTCTCTCTTCAAGACAATGCACCGTGTCAAAAGTCAATGGTTACGATAGCAAAATTGCATGAATTGAAGTTCGAGTTGCTTCCTCATCGACCATATTCTCCAGATTTGGCTCCCAACGACTATTATCTATTCGCAGACCTTAAAAAAATGCTCGCGGGAAAGAGATTTGGCTCCAATAAAGAAGCTATCGCTGAAACTGAAGCCTAGTTTGAAGGCAAAGACAAATCCTTCTACAAGAAAGGTATAGAAATGTTAGAAAAGCGCTGCACTGATTGTATAGCTTTTAAAGGAGACTGTGTTGATGAATAAAGTCGAATTTCACAAAAAAAAAATATATATTTTAAGTAGCCAGACCAAAAACTTTTCAGCCTACGTGTTATACCTAAGCCAAAAACTTGAATTGTCAAACAAAATAACAGCAGATCTGCAATGAAGAGTATCCATGTCGTGGTCGGCGTTTGGACTACAAGGAATTTTTAAATCGGATGTACCTAACACGCTTAAAATACGGGTTTTCGACCAGTATGTTCTCCCAGTCCTTACCTATGGAATAGAAACATGGGCACTAAATAAAAGTATAACCCAAAGACTACAAGTGACCCAATGAGCCATAGAGAGGAGAATGATCGCATACCAAACACAGAAATAAGACGAAGATCCATGGTAACAGTGTAACTGAAAGGGTATGTACATGAAAGTAAAACTGGGCAGGGCATATTGGAAGGATAAAGAACAATCGGTGGACACAAAAATAATAGAATGGGGACTACGAGCAAATAAAAAAAGCAGGGGAAGACTACAAACTAGGTGTCAGTTGATATAAAAAAATTAATAGGGCATGACTGGATGAGGAGAACATACGATAAAGAACAATGGCTGCAGTTAAGGGAGGCTTTTATCCGACGATGGATACAATAAGCTAAAGAAGAAACGTGACAACCACATATATAGGGTGGCGCATAAGTAACGTTATGATTTAATAAGTGAATAAATTTTTTGTTAACGTCTTTTTTTTATTTTTTTTTTCAGAATTAACTTTCAAAATCTTGGGAAATTTATGATGGAAAGACTCAGCACAGAACAAAGAACCAAAGTTGTTCAATTTTATTATGAAAGTCAGCATTCGATTATTCAGACACAAAGATCATATCGAAATTTCTTTCATGTTCGAAATGCACCTAGCGCTCCACCAATTTACCGATTGGTTCAGCGTTTTCGGCAACAAGGGGCTGTCTGTGATCTTCCGCGTGCTGGAAGACCTCGTGCAGTTCGAAATGATGTGAACATTGCTCGGGTGCAAGCAAGTATTGAGGAAAACCCCGAGACTTCCACCAGGCGGCGTTCTCAGCAGTTGGTGATGTCTAGGCGGTCTTTGCAAAGAATTTTACATAATTTACACCTTTTCCCATATAAGATTCAATTGGTTCATGAGTTAAAACCAAATGATGCACAAAGACGCAATATAGTCGCCGTTTGCAAGAATTGTGCCTAGAAAACAACGAGTTTATTCACAAACTCATAATGAGCGATGAGGCCCATTTCCACCTCAATAGTCACGTGAATAAACAAAATTGCAGAATATGGGGCACCCAAAATCCAAGAATAATTGTTGAACATCAAATGCACCCACTTAAATGCACAGTATGGTGTGAAATAACTTCAGAAAAGATCATTGGACCATATTTTTTTGAAAACGACGAACAAGTTGCGGTTAATGTGATTGGCATTCAATACCGGGCAATGATTGAAAATTTTTTAAGGCCCGAGGTAGAGAAATTCTAAGAAAAGTTATGGGAAATGCTCTGGAAAGAGCACGTCAGGTCGAAGCAAACAATGGGCACCATTTGAAAGATATTATCTTCAAAACATAATGTGAACATATTTCCAAACTATATTCTAAATTTTAATAAACGCCAACGTTAAATAAAATCAGAAAGAAAAAAGTTATTCATTAAATAAATCATAGCGTTACTTATGCGCCACCCGATATAAATTTTAATCTTTCGAATAATGTCTCATTTGATGTAAAGAGGTGTTCATACCATATACCAATTGGTATTAACAAGGACGTCATGGTATCACTCTAAATGACCTGCGAGCGAATGCGTTGTTTGTTAAAGTTTTTGTTGTGTTATTGTTATTTCATTATCTACTCCAGCGTGATTTCTATATTTACTTTAAATTTTGGCATTTAGGCACACTATTTATTATTACTTGAAAAATTAAAAATGATACATTTTTGAAGTATAGTATCTCAGTACTATAATGAAGCTCCAGAGAAATAGCTAAAACGCTACAGGAGCGAGGCATGCCCCGAAAAATCCATTCACGTTAGTCTAGAATCGCTGCAAGTTCTATTCGGTGGCAAACCCAGTCATGGGCACAGGCGGATGAGGTTCCTCATATAAAAGATTTTAAAAAAAGGGTGGTACAAGGAGTGATAAGCTAAACGTCATAAGAATGTGGTGTATTAGCGTGACGTATATTTCTAGCTTACACCATTCTGGGAGGAATTAAGCGGGCTATATTAATCCAACACTTTCCATGCAGTACTTATAGAATCGACTCAAGTCGCCCACCACCCTTTGATCTTCCAAGGAAGCCGGTGGTTGCTGGTGAGTTGTGAGTGTCCAATCCAGTAAACAGCTTTCTTCTGAACAGAATCCAAAAAACTCAGCTTATATTTAGGAACAAAGCCCTAAATATGGGAAAGTATACCATGGTTTGCCGAATTTCAGTTTTGAACAGGAATAAAAGTTGTAGACTATAAAGCTTTCTAATACGGACTCATATTCTCAGCCTTTGAGCTTTCTTTGCTATACATGCAACATTTTCATTCGAAGACAATTGTACCCGGTTAACGTCCAGTATGTTAGGTGACGATGCTAGAGGCATAACTATGTCGGTTTTTACAGCGTTAACTTTGTTATATTCTACTTGATTATTGTCACTTCAAGATAGAATTTCTTCCAAGTCTTTGTTAAGTGAACAACTTTCTGCTGTCTGAGAATATTTGCTCCTGGGAGGCTGATGTTGCAGCGTTCAAGGTAACTGGAGAACAAGTACACTGTCAGTGGCAAAGCTGTACATGGATTCCTGGATCGTTAATGTAGAGGAGAACGAGAGTAGGGGACAGTATGAACCCCTGGGGCACACCAATGTTAACGTGAAGATATTAGAAGAAAACCCGTCAATTACCACTCGTAAAGAACGCTCTCCGATGAATCAACAGTTCAGATAACCCGTTAATTCTCTCAAAAGGTGTTGCAACAGTATTTCTAGCTGAGTTAGTGGTGGTATAGTGGATTTGGTGAAATTTTGACAAATGTTCTTAGTGACAGATAAAAAGCAATGGAATTGTTGGGAGAAGCGAGAACTTTTGTTTTTGCTTCTTGGATGATGTGCCTCCTCGGTTTCGTCAATTATTTGTTTGCATCTGTTACGGATATGAACAAAGATTTTACGTGTTATGACGTTAGGGTTTTCAATCCATCGTAGGCAGAAAGAATGTTTAAAACCAATAACAGTTTCTTTGGATTTTCTATCGCAGCAGTTTGCTGTCGGAAAAGCTTTTCTTCGAAAAATGATGCCCACTAAAATGACATAGGCAGCCTCCTTAACGCAGTGAGCTGGATCGTTAAATTTGAAACAATCGTCCAACCAAGCTCGATAATATTCCACCACCATTTAGCAGTTTTGTAGTGCTAAACCTTGCGTGGTTTAGGAGCCAGTCACTGATTGGTAGAGTACTCGATGTCGAAACCAGTTTATAGGCAGAAGAACCTAACACGAATTTATAGTGTAAAAATTGTAGTACTAATATTACAGAGCTTCTGTGACAATTTGGCCTTGAAAATCGAGTCGGATGACATGTGTCCGTCAGCAGTAGTCTTAGTTCTTTGGCAAAGAAGTGATGTAATAATGTAAGAAGGGTGTAAAGACTTGAAATGGTGAGTGTGTTGAAGAATGCCCTTGGGTGAAGAAGTCGACAATGATGTCACAGCCCAGAGGCTGTTCGAGAGAGTTTTAGCATTATTCTTAGGGGACGGTGGAGTGTTGTTAATTTTTATAGAGATTTATCGGCTAATTATTAGGTCTAAATTGCACCTCATTAAATATTTGTTTGAAATTCCAAATAAAACAAGTAGGATAATATTTTATTATTTATTGAAAAAGTACATTTTTTAGTGATTTTATTTAATCAGTATTACTAGTTAATTATGTTTTACTATAAAAACGTTGGATTTCAACAATTTCAACTTGTATCATAGATGATCAAAATCCGAATGATTGATTAAAATGATCTGAATTTCTCCTCTATAGTCTGAATCTATTACACCAGCTGTAAAAGAAGAAAAATATTAAATTTATTATTTTTTAACTAACTGATTTTATTACTATTTCGTACATTGTTTAGAGTTAAGAAAGATCGTGAAGCGATTCTAGCATAAGCATTTTCTGGCAGTTCAACTACCAAACGCATCAGGAAGTAGGGCACCGTTCCCCCACGGGAGGGGGAGTTTCCATACCCCCGATGGTCCCACGTGATAGCCGGGGAAAATGGAGGATATTTTGTTTGAAACATTTTTTTTAAAAGTGAAAATAATTTAAAAAAAAAATAGAGAATAAAAGAATCTAGTTGGTCTATATTTTTCGGCATCAAAGGCCACTAATGGCCGAACTATTGAATTTTGAGCATTGAGCTCATAGGAACTTTTGTTCAGCATAACTTGGAGAACTTTTTCAAAATTTTTCCTACACTTTTGTGCGGGGTCCTTTGATTAAAATAAAAAATTACATTAAGTGGATTTTAAAAATAAATTACTTTCATATCCTCAGGGTAATGTATCTGTAGATAGGTAATTAACTATTCTTTTATCATCGTGAGGAGTAAGGACAAATTTTTTCTGTGCGATTGTATACAATTCATGTTATTTATTTCGAATTTAATTTTCTTTGATGTAAATTTCGTTCTTATTAAAAAGACAATTGTAATAATCAGAGAGATAAATTGTTTTTAGAGAAGTAGCGGTAATACCTTTGGCATTTTTAATAACATTTGGATTTATTTTTGAATATAATTTAATTGCGTACATTTTAGATTTAAGGCTTATAAATTCCGACATTTCATCCATTTAATTTTTCATATACCCTAAACATTTTCCATTGAATTTTTTTATATTGTAAATATTATCGGTTGGATAATCAGCAGTATCGAACCGGTGAGAATCATCTCGAATATATTTATAGATATCGTCCACGTAAAAATGGTAAATTAACTAGTGTGTATCGGTATATAATAATTTTACAGTATCGTTAAATTTTGGTTTTATTAATTAGAATGAAAATCATATAATAAAATTTTTGTAAAAATGTCCGAAAAATACTAAAACCTACATATATTGGTATTTATTTTAATATCAATTAATGGTTTTTTATTTCTATAATGATGTCCAATCTCTATAATGACCATATCATTATTAAAAATGGTTAAACTGTGAAAATTAGGTTTAGCAATGTAACTCTTTGTCCCGTATCGACCTTCCCAAGTAGTTACCAATTTAATATATCTATATTTTCTGACGTTCTGGATACTTTTACTAAAAAAACTATTATTTAATAATTTGGATGAATGTTCTTTAAAATCCTTTTTACTTTGTTGCTTTAATCGTGTGTTGAGCTCGATATATGATTTTAACTAAGCTGATTGTTTAAATTTTAATATTTTGTGAACATTAGTTAGACGTAAACCTAAACTAACAGCCTGTTTTAGATTTCTATAATCAATAACATAGGTTTTTTTGATCAAATATGGTTGTTAGTAATTTTGTTTGTTTGGATGAAGATAAGGGTGGCTTACGATGTTCTGACCATAAAAGTAGATGTAATCATTTTTATTTTTAATCAACTTACCAAGGTCTGGAATTTTTAATAATTCCTTATTTCTTTTATCTCTACCATGGTACAATTACAGTATTAAAATAAGAATAAATTACAATGAAAACAGTTTGAATATATTTTATAGGAAGAACATTTTTATGAGTAATTATATATCATAGAGAATTAATTAAAGTGCGATGATATCCTATGAATAAAATGGTAGGCGGTATTGAATTTATAATTATTAAAAGTTAATCAAAGTGTTGTATACGTGTTAATTTTCTATGAATAATAAAATAGATTGGTATGTGAAATTGAATTTATAATTATTAAAAGTTGTTGAGATGTGGTATACGTGTTGGTATGCAATATTGAATTTATAATTTACCATTTTCAACAACAAAGATTTCATATATATATATATATATATATATATATATATATATATATATATATATATATATATATATGTATATATGTATGTATGTATATGTATATGTATATGTATATGTATATGCCAAGAAGGGGTATGTAAACGTTTTACCATCCAATAAAGAAAAATATATTTCATTTACATATTATAAACAATGGGAAAATTGCATTCGATTTAGATTCATAGATTCCTTTAGATTTCTTGGCACCTCGCTTGATACTTTGATGACTTCAATGGAAAAAAAAGATTTTAGTATTTTGAGGGATGAATTTCCAACCTTAGATGATAAACAATATGAGTTATTAACTCGAAAAGGAGTGTTTTGCTATGATTACATTGATAATTTGGAAAAGTTGAAAGAAACCGCGCTACCACCAATTAAAGCCTTTTATAATAAGTTGGAGGACTCGAATATTAGCGAACAAAATTATTTACACGCACAAACTGTGTGGAGTTCCTTTGAGGTTCAAGATTTAGGTCAGTATTCAGACTTATCTTTAAAAACTGATATTTTAGGCCTAGCAGATATGTTTGAGAATTTTCGAGACAATTGTATTACATCTCATGGGCTTGATCCTGCATGGTATCATAGCATGCCGGGTTACGCGTGGGAATTGCATGCTGAAGCTGTGTAATTGTAAGCTGGAATTGCTGCATGATATCGACCAAATCATGTTCATAGAACAAGGTATACGTGGAGGACTTTCTGTCTGTGTTAATAGATATTCTGAAGCTAATAATAAATACATTTCTAATCTTGATTCCTCTAAGCCCTCTAATCACCTGCTTTACCTGGATATGAACAACCTCTATGGAAGAGCTATGGTAGAACCATTACCATATGGAGGATTTGAATGGGTTGATGACATCACCAATTTTGACGTAATGTCAGTACCAGATAGCTCACCCATTGGCTATATTTTAGAGGTTGATTTAGATTATCCTGAAAGCTTGCATGACTATCATAAAGATTTTCCATTTTGTCCGGAACATCGCGTACCTCCACACTCAAAATTCAAAAAATTAATGGGTACTCTACATCATAAGAAAAGGTATATTTTACATTATCGAAACCTCAAACAAGCTCTAGATAATGGTCTAATATTGAAGAAAATTCATAAAATTTTAAAATATAACCAATCGGCCTGGCTTAAACCCTATATAGAATTAAATAATCATTTGAGAACAAGAGCTACATCAACATTTTTGAAAAATGTATTCTAGCTATTTAATAACGCTGTGTTCGGGAAAACGATCGAAAATATCAGGCGCAGGCGCATTGTGAAATTTGCTCGATCTTGGGGTGGTCGTTATGGTGCTAAAAACCTAATTACAAACCCTAGATTTCACAGTCGGGTTGTACTTGAGGAAGAATTATCTATTATCGAGATGAAAAAAAGCAGAATTAATATTTAACAAACCGCTTTACATTGGAATGGCAGTTTTAGATATATCCAAATTATTTATGTATAATTTCCATTATGACTTTATGCTCCCTAAAATGGGGGGAACTGAGCGTGGTAAACTTATGTATACAGACACAGATAGCTTTATATATGATTTGAAATGTGACGACGTATATAGTGAAATTATTAATCTAATTTAGATAAATTTGACACATCTGATTATCCATTAAACAACCCTTACAATATACCGCAGGTAAATAAAAAAATTTTAGGCCTTTTAAAAGATGAGGTAAATGGAAGTATCATTACGCATTTTGTTGGGTTAAGATCGAAAATGTATAGTTATAAAGTACAAGGTGGGAATATTTGTAAAAAGGCTAAGGGTGTAAAGTATGGAATAGTAAGAAATAAATTAAGTTTTGAAGACTATATACAATGTTTAAAAAATTGCAAAATAATTGACGTCACACAACGTTCAATCCGTTCATACAGTCATAATGTGTTTAGTATCGAGCAAACAAAAATTGCGCTAAGTCCTCACGATGATAAACGCTATATTCAACAGGGTAATTTTGATACTCTTTCTTTTGGTCACTATAAACTGAGCTAATTCTTTTTCTATTGTTATAAGCCTATCTACCTGTGAAAGTACCTATCCCTCAACCCCAAGCAAGCCTCCAAACAACTCAATTTGATGAGACAGATCGACTGCACACAGCTGTAGACCTACCAAGGAGGGATACATCCACATTCAATCCTCACCTCAACCAATTCGTTAGTGAAAATAACTGACTAAAAACGGACACCTCAACCAATTCGTTAGTGGAGATAACTGACTAAAAACGGACACCTCAACCAATTCGTTAGTGGAGATAACTGTCTAAAACGGATAAGATATTGTCACTAAGTAACTTATGTGTAAAAACAATTTGTGAAAATGTTCCAAATTTAAGTGAATTTTTATTAGAGTCTCCATTGCCATGGAAATTAACTGAGCAAGTTTTAAAAAAATATTCTAAGTATAGATGGGAATATATAAATCGTTTAGCACTTAAGGATGAATCTCGAACTTTAAAATGTTTGGAAACCGTCCATCATGAAAAATTTATGTCACCATCTATGCGAAATGTTGTGCTTACCGCATCTGACGCACCATTTTTATGGTCTGAGCGCGGTGTTACCTATTGTTTTTGGGTTAATCTTTATATTGTTAGAAATTATAAATTTTTCATATGTAAATCTTGTTATGATAATTTTAAAACTTTTAGACTTCCTAACAAGAGCAGATTATTTATTGTTAACGATCACTATCATAGCGCAGACTATACTCAGAACACTCTATTATATTATCAAAATAAGGCATATTGGTGTCAGAGTTGCTTCTTAGAAGTTTTATTTGAAGTACATAATCAAGTAACTTGCATTAGAAAACTTCATAGACATTATTATGAAGGGGATGTTGATCAATTGTCTGAAAGAATTCGATTTAGAGGACGCTATGATAGTGACTTAGAAATTGATAATTATGAATTAGAAGATGATAATTAAATTGTCATCTGTTAGAATTATTAGCTCTCTCTCTCTTCCCCCTTTTCAACGCAACTGTTTTCTTAACAATATTCTTAACCGGAGCTTTTTTATCTAACCCTTCACCGAATGGGTTCAATTACGCCAACCGGCAATTCAACGCCAACTGGCAAATCATTACGCCAACCGGCAAATCAACGCCAACTGGCAAATCATTCAGACTAATGGTGGATTTAGAATCTATATCTAACCCTTCACCGAATGGGTTCAATTACGCCAACCGGCAATTCAACGCCAACTGGCAAATCATTACGCCAACCGGCAAATCAACGCCAACTGGCAAATCATTCAGACTAATGGTGGATTTGCAAATATATATATAATATATATATATATATATATATATATATATTATATATATATTTGGAATATATATATATTGTGCTAGTCTTTTTAATAATCCATCATGCAAATTATAATACAGTTCTTGTGCGTTAGAATCAATCATTTGTTGCTGCTGTTGATTCTGTACAAATATAAATAATTATAATTGTTTTTAATGTTAAGATTATTCGACTTTTTATCAAATGAATGGTTTATGTGAGCAAGCACTCTTTTTTCACAGAATTAAGCTTACTCTGTCAGAGTCCCGTATTTTTTTTTTTGAACTAATTTTTCAAAATGTTGTAATATGCTTCTGCTTCAGTTGTAAAATGTTTCTGCGATATTATTGTATTTTAGGATACAGATTACTATATACGTCTATATTTATTTTTTAGAATAATTTCTCATTGCAGTTTTATGATTCTCTGTAATGAAGGGTAGCTATTAGTTGAGATGCTTTGGGGTGTAATAGTCATATCTGTAAATCTCTTGAGATCGATCTAGCGCCAGCTATTATTTACCTACAATATTAAAGTTTTTTAGTGTATAAAAACTTTTTAAACATAAAATCTGCTTCTTCATTAATATTAAAATAGATTCCCACATTTTTGTCTTCAATTAATTTAGTATTTTATTATGATATCGGAGTCCCAGTGCATCTCGTAAATTTAGCTACGACTTCAAATAAATTTCTTACTTGATTTTTATAATTTATGTTAGTTATATTTAACTTTTACTTGATTTTTATTAGTTATTTGATATAGATCATATACTTCTTCAATTAAGTTAGTTATATTTAACTTACCACCCAGAGATTTTTGGATTTGTAATTTGGTAAAACTGTTACTAAGATAGTTCTTCTTCCTCACTCGAGTAAGGAAATATAATTTTAGCACTATGTTTATGCTTATTAAGTTGACTGGTGCGTCTAATTTGTTGAAAATTACTTTATTTACCAATCGGTGACTGCTTTTCCTCAATAGCAAGTGGTACGAGTTGCATCGTTGTACTCACCGTAGAAGATCTTGTAGTATTCAGGAACACCCCCAGTACCGTTCTCTACAATTAATTCTAATGATTTTAACAAAATAGCCTTTTTTCTTCTTCTTCTTCTTCTTCCTTTGAATTATTTCCAAATGATCAAATTGTTGTAAAGATCACACTTTGCCAAAAATTTTTGCTCATTTTTGTTGTATCGTCACCTGACGAGTCGTCACGTGACATCACTTGAGTGCGAACGCGTTAGCCATTAGTATGTAATTTTTTTTATCTTTAAATACTCTCTTTATTAAAAAGCGTTGCCAATAATTTTATGTCTTGAAAATTCAACGGTTTTACTAATTCAGTTCAATTTTGATGTTTTCAAACCCACTGGTCAACCTGTCATTATTATCACAGTCGATTTGCATGAACCTTTAATTGGATTTAAGCGTTATTTTGAAAATACTCCTGTACTACCTGTCATTATTATCACAGTCGATTTGCATGGCCCTTTAATTGGATTTGAGCATTATTTTGAATATACTCCTGTACTAGAGCGTTATTTTGAAAATACTCCTGTACTAATTTTACACATTTATCAAAAGCCTTGAGTTTTATGTGGTGTTATAGTAATCTTCCACAACTCCAACCAAATTTTCATATTTACTGAGCTTTTCATCAGGTGAATAAAGTGTCCAGGTAATATACTTGCAATCGTAACAAGTTCTATCCATATTACTTTCACAGTCAAGCTTTTCTCTCTAAATGCAGCCTGTAGAGGAGTCTCATCAGAGTCACTAGAAACTCCACTACGGGTTTTCCATTTTAAATGGTTTTGGTTTTGTATATTTAAAGGTCTCCGTAATACTCATTTGCCGCAACGGTGTTCCATTCTGCGACGTCTCCATATGCATTACTCAAGCTGTTTGCGTTGATGTCTCTGCTGAGGGTTGAACATGTTTGCTGAAATAATTTCTAAAAATTTTCTCATTGCTGTTTTATGTGAGTGTTGTGACCTGCCCTTCAGGTTAGCATCTTGAAAAATTGATCGTCTTTAAATTTGGCTAGAATTTCCACAGTCGCGATTTATCTGTAGCTTCTGCTTCCTTTCTTGAGGGTTTTTGTAGGTTAAGTATCCAGGTAATATACAGGCAATCGTAACAAGTTCTTGTGTAATTTTATACAGACAATCGTAACAAGTTCTTGTGTAATTTTCTGTAAGTGTTGTGACCTGTCCTTCAGGTTCTGTTATGCGGCACGGTTCTTAGTTCCTCAATAAATATGTATTTTATTATGATAATGATGATTTTATGAATTTGTTATATTAGTAATTATGATAATGATTTTATTAATAATAAATATATAATTTTAATTAATGTCTAATAAATATATATATATATATATATATATATATATATATATATATATATATATATATATATATATATATATATTTTAATAAATGAATAATAATAAAACACAAGCCATCATCTTCATCAAATCTGCCAGCCCCGTACCGGCCGGCCGCACTTCTTATGGTCCAAATTCCAATGGATGAGCATCAAGTACTTGAACTGCACGCCAAGTCGTTGCCTCCACCAAGAAGGCCAACTAGCTCCTAGCCAAGCTTTACTTACTACTCAGCTCAATAAATTTTCAACACGCTATAAGTTGCCACTTTACAAAATGGTTATCAGATCCGGCCTCACCCACTCCATCTCGGCATGGTGCCAGATGTCACGTACCTACAGATCTACCCTCTAGACTTTCCAAAACAGCCTTCTGCATCATCGATTTTGAGATTTTTAGACTAAAAATCTCTAGAGCTCTTGTCATGCATTTCTCCCCTAAAGACAAACAGAAGTAGCCAAAATAAGCTACCTATGTTAATTAAAATACCAAGTTAAAAATGTTTAAAACAAAAAAAAAACAAAATATGAATCTACTGACTAAATATTATATTAATTTATTATAGAATTTACCATAAGATACTTGTATTAAATTTCAAGATTCTGTCATTGTCTAAGAACTCAAGGGGCAAAGCTTATAGGGCTATTAGAACACCACAACACTTTTCATATGATGTTTTATATAAATTTTTTTATTGTGCGTTAGTTTAAAATCAAATGTTTGTTAATTCTCTAAATCTGAAACAACCAAGAATGCGATATGTATTTGAATGTTAACTAGTTTAAATTAACACATTTAACATATTTAAAGAATTTTTGTACTATTTTGGCTTTTTATTAGAAGTTGAAATAGCAAAAGCATTGATTCTTTTAAAGAAACAGTAACAAAGTTAGGCTTTGTCCCTGTATATGTTAAAAACTCTTACCGAGGAATTAAACGAGATGCTTAAGTTAGGAATAATGGAAAAATCCAAGAGTCCGTGGTGTTCTCGTCTTCTATTGCTAAAGAAATCCAGTGAACAGTGAAACTTGTACAACTAGCATCTAGCTGCAGATTTAAACTACCAACCATTGCTATACTTCGCCGGCTTTATACGGTCCGCGCTACCGAGGCCGGCTCTTAAAAAATAAAGATGTAGTTTCTTGTCGTACACAATATGAAGCTATCGCATTTCAAGAACAAAGTGCTTATACAATGCAAGGAAGACAACGCCTATGTTAATGTTAATGAAGAACCACTGACATTGTTGCAGTATGATTAACTTCTTTTAAAACAGGCAGATTATGCTGTCTTTTTTTAAAAGAATTATCAACATAGCCATTTCCAAGAAGTAAAGTTACGGAGAGAGGGTAGAACTTTTGGGTGAAATTTCTGTAGAGTCTAGACCTATTTCTTCACTAAAATCTAACAACCTTGTATTTCTTCTGTTTTTGTCATAGGAATATCATCCACTTTCCAAAAGCTTTCAACACATAATTGCGGCTACAGATTTTTCAGTTGAACATGGCAACAATAAAAACGGTTATTTTTATAATGTGTCATCAAGCATAAACATCTGAACTAATTAGTTGGCAAATATAACGCCTCATTGATAAACATTATTGTATTATGTTGTTTAGTGGTCAAGTATTTTTGCAATAAATTCGGCTTCAAGTTGCAATTGCTGTCTGATTTATTATTTTATTATGACTTTATCAAATGCTGATATAGTACTTTCATAATTTCATTTTTTTTTATTTTCTTATGTATTGTAATTGTTTTAATCAAAGTGTCTCTCCTAATTTTTCAAATTTTGACATTAAGTAACGAAATGAGCATAATTGTAATCTTATTTATTTTGCACACTTTTTTATTATTTGTTGTCATATTTTGCTCCTTAAACCATCACATTCTCATATCCCAAAATAGCCTAGGTCGAGGTAGTTCCAAAACTTGATGTGTCGCTGTGGACATTAAAGACATTATGGCGGAATGTTGGCGGCTGACGCCATTTTTTATAAATGGAATAAATATGTGTCTGAAGGCGTTTGGAAAGTATGCGTGAACGAATAAAAGTTTTTCGTTCGATTTAATGCTTTTAGTAGTATTTTAAATTCTCAAGGTTTAATCATGTACGTTTACATTGTAGCTAGTTGTGTATTTAGTGTTCTGTACGGAACACTTATAAGATCACTTCGGTGTCCGTCCTTCCGTCTGTCTGTCTGCTACACCCGATTTTCTCCAAAAGTATTTGACATAGAAAGTTGAAATTTGGCACTAATGTAGGAATTGATGGCCTCATCAGAGCCATGTAGTAAAGTAAAATTTTTACTTAAGGGGTTAGTTTTGAAAGGTGAAACCGGAAGTGAGTGGGGTGTCAAATGAAAGCTTGTGAAAACACGAGTTCAAAAATATATATAATGCAATACTTGCGCACACTTCCCTTTGTATTATTTTTAAAAAATGCCAAAAATCGCTGTCCTCCCCTTTATGTATATATATATATATATATATATATATATATATATATATATATATATATATATATATATATATATATATATATATATATATATATATATATATATATATATATATATATATATATATATATATATATATATATATATATATATATATATATATATATATATATATATATATATATATATATATATATATATATATATATATATATATGTATATATATATATATATATATATATATATATATATATATATATATATATATATATATATATATATATATATATATATATATATATATATATATATATATATATGGGTTACAGGGAAAGTCGTCCTAGATAATTAAGGACGTTATATTTTAGGTCGTTTCTGACCGATTTGATTCTATGACATGATGTCCTAAACTTAACCGTTTTCGAGATATTGAAGTTTAAAGGTTCTCGAGTGCGATTTTTTGGTTATTTTTAGTTAGTCTGTATGTCAAGTATCAAAAATCATCAAAAAAATTTGAACTAGTTACTAACAGTTTCAAATGGCGGCTTGTTAATATTTCTAAATTACGAATTTTTACCAAGTGTTTCCTACTTTAAATCAATAAAGAGAAAAAAAAAAATGTATGGAAGTTATACTGCAAATTATTTTAAAAACTTTTACGTCTTTTTACCTGTCAAAAAAGGTATAATACTAGGAGTTTAATAGGAACACTGTACACAGAATGACACCTAAAGCGGGCTCGGGTAGCAAAAGGTAAATTTTTAGTTCTAGGTGAAAATACGAAAAATACACAAATAAAACAAAAAACGTTGCAATTTAATATTTTTTATTATTTATAATTCATGTTCTATATGGTCGCCCCTATTTCTAACACAAATTCTCATTCTTTTTCTTAAATTACTTTTCACAACGCTGGTTGTGAGGTGCCGCCTCATTTCGTCAGCCGCATCAATTATTTTTTGTCTTAGGACATCCACGTTTTCGATAGGAGTCATCTGGTCGTATACGAGACTTTTCATATGACCCCACACATAAAAATCCATCGGTGTTAGGTCTGGGCTTCTCGCCGGCCAAGGTATGGGTCCGCCTCTTCCAATCCATTTGTTGGGATAATTGTCATTGAGCCATGCACGAACACTTCCTCTATAGTGAGCTGAGCAGCCATCGTGTTGAAAGTACATGTTTTGTCTCAAACCAATAGGTAGGTCTTCCATCAAATTAGGTAAAGCGTTCCGCAAAAAATTGTCATATTCCTCGCCATTCAAATTATCTGGCAGGAAGAATGGCCCAACCAAATAATTTGAAATTATACCCATCCACACATTTAAGCTGAATCTTGTTTGTGATCCTTTCGTTCTTTTTTTGTTTGGGTTGCCTTCCTCTTTAGAAGCCCAATAGTGGGCATTGTGGTAGTTCGTAAGACCGTCTTTGTCGAATTTCGACTCGTCAGTCCATAGTATTTTCTTAAAAAAAAGGTATTGAGCATAAATCTGCAGAATTCTAATCGTCGCAACGAATCCCCTTCTTCAATGACTTGCACGGGCGTATAGTAGTAAGGGTGTTGCCCAACAGTATGCATTACAAACCATACCTTCCACTGCGAAATACCAAGCTGTTGTGTGACAACATTTGTAGATGTGGTTGGGTCCACCTCAAAGAGACGTCGTATTTCGTTTTCTTCGTCTTCAGATACGTGGTCGTCCCATGTCAGTCCGCCGTCTTTGTACGGAACCAGTTTCTCGTAGTCTTCGATAAGTTCCATGAAATACGCTAACATGAGGTACACGACGAGTAGGATATCGCAGTATGTATTCATCACGTGCACGCGACGACACTCCTTCGCAAAATCCGTAACACATTAGGATGTCAGCATATTCCTCGTTGGTATACGTTGCCATATTCACAAGCAGAGATCAAAATCCAGTTACGAGCCAATTCACACAGTCAGAAGATGAAACACAGATATTTTTGAAAAGCACGGTATAGCACATCTACCACGGACGAATCGCATGAGCAGACTAAAAATCATTCAATAATGTTTAGTGAACAGAAAATGTCACTCGCACAGAGAGTACCCCGACCGGAAAAAATGCTTACCCAACCCTTTTTATTGTTTGAAGGTGCAGGTAGTAAACCGGTAATTGGTAGTAGTATCTAAATTCTATTATTATGTTACTTTACATTTGGGCCTATTGAAATCTCATTTTCTTAGAATTTTCGATAGATCCAGTAGATATTATACCGTTTTAGATAGCTAAAAAGACGTAAAAGTTTTTAAAATAATTTGCAGAATAACTTCCATACATTTTTTTTTCTCTTTATTGATTTAAAGGAGGAAACACTTGGTAAAAATTCGTAATTTAGAAATATTAACAAGCCGCCATTTGAAACTGTTAGTAACTAGTTCAAATTTTTTTGATGATTTTTGATACTTGACATACAGACTAATTAAAAATAACCAAAAAATCGCACTCGAGAACCTCTAATAAAAAAAAATCGATATAAAAGCAAAAAAAACATGTTTTTTTTTTAGAAAATCTTTAAACTTCAATATCTCGAAAACGGTTAAGTTTAGGACATCATGTCATAGAGTCAAATCGGTCAGAAACAACCTAAACTAGAACGACCTTAATTATCTAGGACGACTTTCCCTGTAACCCTGACATATATATATATATATATATATATATATATATATATATATATATATATATATATATATATATATATATATATATATATATATATATATATATATATATATATATATGTAAAGTACTTCGAGAGCTTTATTTATTAGATAGGTGGAGACGAACATGTCTTTTACAAATTGTCAGTTATTGTCGTCTATCTATGCTTTTTAGTGTTCCGTACGGAACACTTATAAGATCACTTCGGTGTCTGTCTGTCTGTCTGTTACACCCGATTTTCTCCAAAACTATTTGACATAGAAAGTTGAAATTTGTTACTAATATAGGAATTGATGGCCTCATCAGAGCTGTGTAGTTTTGAAAGCTAAATTTTGACTTAAGGGGTTTGTTTTGAGGGGGTGAAATCGGAAGTGAAAAAAAAATTTTTACTGGGTCGTCGAGTGTGGTGTCAAATGGAAGCTTGTGAAAACACGAGTTATTTATTTATATATATATATATATATATATATATATATATATATATATATATATATATATATATAATGTAATACTTGCGCACACTTTTCTTCGTATTATTTTTAAAAAATCGCGAAAAATCGCTGTCTCCCTACCTTATCTCGAAAAGTACTGATCAAAAAATTTTGAAAAAATTCTGGAATATTTCCCACGGGGTATAGATTGAACGAAAATTATCACGAGTGCATTACCTTTAATAATTTATCTGGTATATAAAAAAAACAAAATTTCAAGGTCACCAGTTTTCAGTAAAGGTTGGAAACAAACTTTGTTGAAAACTCATTTGGGGTGTGTTTTGTGGTCACCGATCATTTTATACCCCCGTAACAAAAGTTTTATTTTAAAAGCAATTAACGTACGGAACACTAATTGTGCAAGTTTAACTTGCACTTGACCGGTTTTTATTTCATTTAGGTTATTTAAGTTCTGTCTACGCCTAAGTTAAAAATAAAACTTTAAAGGTATGCAATGAGTTTGAAATGTAGAGATATCTATTTTTTTTACCATGCTAAGCTAAACGAATACGTGAAAATAAGTGATATCTTAAAATATGGACTCAAAGTTTGAAATTTTGTCATTTAAATTTTAATTGACTATTTTTGTCGAAAATAGAAAAACATTTCTAATGCCGAAATGCCTAAAATTTACTTTTTTTCTCTAAAAATCTCGTTTATTCTTTTGTTATAGTTTTGGTGTTAAGTTGTTATTATCTCTACTTGTATCAAATAAACGTACACAGTTTACCGTCAAAAGGTATTGAAAACAACACAGATAAGCTATTCGGATTAGTATATTCAGTACATAAGATTGTTTCTCAATAAGTAACGATACGGAAGGCTGACAAACTAAATATCACAATGTCCCGTTGGCATATAGTTAATTTAAATTTAAATATTGAAATATTAAACTCAAAATTTATTCTTTCTACAACATATGCGTTGGACAGGAAAGTTAGGAATCCCAATAGATATTTCCTGGTAAAAAATATACAATTAATATTTAAGTACATTTATTACTTACCCACGAAAAGTAATTTACTTAATACAATAATATAAAATAAAGCACTTGAAAACCCTCTTAAAACTTTAAAAATTTTAGACTGAACCTAATCTTTGAAATGATCCGAATGAATAATTAATATTTGAACAGATAATAATAGATCACTTAACTTCTAATACTAGTTGGTTCCCTAAAAAAGACCTGACAATCCAGAAAGAAGTTCTACGCTTTCTGTAAGTTATAACAAATAATGGATTACGGTTAAGTTCTTATGTGAATGTCGTTTAAATGTCTCAAAATTAAGCTGGAATTGTCACGTAGACAGTTTTTCAAAGAAATTATGTAAAACTATATTATTAATTAGCAAAATGTCAAAATTAGTAGTAATACTTACTAGGTAGTTCTTGTTAGTTATTTTGGTTTATTTGAATCGCTCATTATCTAAGATCTTATCATTTGGGGTTTCGCCAGTAGTTTATCTCATATATTTGGTTTACCGTACGTAAAGGTCTTCGAGTTATAAGAAGGATGGGATACAGAGACGATAATAAAAATACTTGTGTTTAATTGAGAATTTTAACCCTGCCCTTTTTACATATTTTAAACTGGTTGCTATACGTTTACACAACTTTCATACCCATAGTAATACACATGACTATAATACAAGAACACGAACAAACATTAATATTGACTTTTTAAGAGTCTGAATCAAAAAAACTTTTCTATAAACTAAATGAATCGTTACATCGGTCAAATTCTAAGTAAAAAATAATTTTCTCGTTCTAAATTACAAGTGAATATATGGGAACCAGTGATGTAATTTTTGGCGACCAATGATTTTTTACCATTCTTAAATAATTTTAGACTGCTTTCTAGTTGTTTCGAACATGATTACTTGCTATGAAGTTGAACATCTCTGTATTTGTATTTATCTGTTTTAATATAGGCATATTTGATTGAAACAAGAAAGAATGAAGAAGGAACATCTAATTACAGAAACTAAGTCCTAATCTACTTGGGAAAAAGGAAGCACACACTCTTTTTTTGTTGCATAAAAAATACTCACGAGCAATTGAAGAAATCATCTATATCAACGACAGGATTATTAGAGTAACCATATCCTTTAGTACCTTCCAATTGCACATAAATAGCGTTTACGCACCGGATGTTACGAAGCGAAAAAGGACTCGGAGACTTTTTATCAGAAGCTTCAAGAAACCATAAATGATCTGTACACTGATCATGATATGATCCTGCTTGGAGATCTCAACGCCCGAGTCGGAAGTGAGCCAATACCAGGCATCAATCAAAAGTACAATGAAGATGTGATTAACGAAAATGGTGAACTGCTGATAAATTTTTGTTCATGAATCGAACTAAGAATAAACAACCCTTTTTGCCACACAAAGTCTAACATAGATATACATTTAACATCAGAGGGCAAAAATTAACAATTGGCTATATAATTACTAACCGAACAGTTTTACCATTTCGGGTGTAGGATGTGCGGGTACAGTCCTTAGCGAACACAGGCAATGACCACAGTTTGGTACTAAGTAAAACAAATATTAAAAAAGCATGCAAAATACAAAAGAAGACTAGGTGTATAGAAAAGTTTAATGTAGAATCGTTAAAAACAAAAAGCACCCATGAACTATACGCGAATAGATCTATCAAAACTAGATACCATCAAAACTTGCATAATCGAAGCCGCCGAAGAAGCCATAGGGAAGTGAAAGGTCAACGTGAATGCTCGAAACAACATTAAACCTTGGTTCACTCCATTGGTTAAAAACCTGATTGAAGAAAAAAGAAAATTTTATTTACAATACAAAAGCTTACCAACACTAGAAGAACACAGTCCACCACCACCACCGCAAACCAGTATGGCTTTCGTAAACATAGATCAACAGGAGACCTTCTGACTTATGTAACACATGTTTGGAATTACGCAATTGAACACTTTGGAGAACCTCGAGCGGTTGCTCTTGACATATCCAAGGCATTCGACCGTGTTTGGAACGATGGACTGTTGGCTAAGCTACGCTCTTGTGGTATGTCTGAAAAGTTCTGTTTGTAGCTCTCATGTTTCCTCAGAGAGTGTTCTTTACGACTTAACACTTTCTAACACCTTCACTATCAACGCCGGTGTGCCCCAAGGCTCCATACTGTCTCCTACTCTCTTTCTCATTTACATTAATGATCTGCTGGAAAAGACCGGGGATCCAATCTATAGCTTTGCAGATGACAGTACGATTGTCTTTTCATTCACTTTGAACGCTCGGACATCCATTCCCCGCTCAGGCGAATATTCGCAGACAGTAGGAGGTCGTTCAACTTAACAAAGATTTGGAAGAAATTCTACCTTGGGGTGACAGTAACCAAGTGGAATTTAACGCTACAAAAACCCAGGCGGCATTTTTTTCTAAAAAAGTTAACGTTGCTGAACCCGACATAGTTATATCTGGGGCACTCCATTCCCCTAGCATCGTCGCTCAATTTGTTGGGCGTTAATTTGGGAGTAAATATGTCCTGGCATGAACATGTTGCAGGCATAGCAAGGAGAGCTTCTCAAAAGTTGGGAATATTATTTCAAACCAGAAAGTTTTACACTCCATAACTCTCTATATGAAACAAAAGGAGTAGCATTTAACGAGGAAGAAGTAGATAAAAATATAAAAAAGCGTAAAAACAGAAACGCAGACTTACTGCGAGAATGGCAAATATCATCTAAAATTATCCCCCTGACACATGACCTAAACACAAATAACACGACACGGGTCAAAGGCAATCATGAGATTTCGACTGACATACATACCACAGGAGGCACTAGACGGGGAGATAACCTAAGCCCGTTGTTATTCAACTTAATTATGGACGAAATAGTGGCAAAAGTTTCAGAACTAAATATGGATTACCTGTTAAACAACAAACCTAAATGTATAATTTGCTACGCGAATGACGCAACAATCTTAGCTGAGATAGAGAACGACCTGCAAAGACAACTCCATAGATTCTACCAAGTGGCTCGCCAAATATACATGTCCATCTCAACAGAGAAAACGAAACCATTAACGTTATCCAAAGATCTCGTTAGATGCAAGCTGGTAGTAGAAACCAACCTTATCGAACAAAATATGCACTTTAATTATCTTGGCATAAACCTGTGAAGCAGCGACAACCGAACGAAATGAAATCTCAAGTTTTATTAACTCATATCTGGCGCACACCGCGAGGTCAGCTGGCAGAATAAATTTATGACTACTGAAAAGAAAGATACAAAAAATCTGCGGAACTCCTGTACTAACATACAGTACAGAAATCAAAGCAGATATCAATAAATTAAAAAACACTCTGAGATTCGCGGGAATAAAAACACTAAGGACAATATCAGGATAGACACCACCAGACCGAATAAAAAAACGAAGATAAACGACAGTCATGTGCGGTTTATGACCCGGTGAGATTGGGACGATAGAGGTGACCATTATGGCGTGAGCATCTCAAGAGCCCTGGAGGATAAACAGACCAATTGTCTATAATAAGGATAAAAAAGAAGAAGCAAATTATGGGTCTACTATATGTTATATTTTGTACTATAATTTATTTTATTCCGTTCTGTCTATTTTATCTATACTATTTTGTATTATTTCGTTTTGTTTTATATTCTTGACATATGTAAATTCTACGTGTATAAAGCACGAAATATATCTATCTACTTATCAACTTGTTAGATATTGTTGTACACCAGTTCCAGAAGTATTCATTATAAGAAATTATAAATAGATTTGTAAAAACTTTTATCAGTTCAAAATAAAATATTATTGTAAAGATGTTGTGTTCCTATTATTGAATGTAATATAATTAATTCTTTAACAGTATATAGTTTAATAAACTTTTATAGTTCTTAATATTATTAACATTTTTTAAAATATCTTTGCGAAAACGCAACTCAAGAAGAAAGCTGAGAAAATATAGAATTAAATTGTCCATAATATCTCAGATATTTTCGGGTTGAATTTTTGGCTAATTGTTGTAGCTAAAAGCTTGAAACACCAGTGCATTTTCCAAAAACAAATGTATCTATAGCTCTGGATACATTTCAACGTTTATTATTTTCTGTTACTTTTCTCTTAGCGAGATTTTGTTGGCATATTTTTTGTAGATTTGGTAGCAATCTACAATTTTTTCCTAAAACGAAATTCTAAAATTTAGTCAAAGCTGAAACATTGAAAATATTTGAAATAATTAAAATTAATATTAAAAACAAAAAATGTAAAAAACAATTTTCTATAAACTCTATTTGGCTCCTCGGGAAGTTGTAGGTATCTTAAAATTTGAGACTAGTGGTGGTGCAGGCTTAAAGTAGAGCCTGAAATAAATTTTTAATTTAGAATCATTTCCTCTTCAAATTTTTACTACTGCACTTACACATGCTAAAAATTGCGTCAAGTGCCAAGTGATGCATTATACACATACATACGTAGCGTAAGTAATAATTGATATTAAATTTAATGACACGTGTTTCTATCTTTAGCATAAACATATATATAATAAGTATTACTGGAAAATAAATTATGTAGTCAATAATAATAAGAATTGATCTACTAACTATATTTCGAACAATTGTTAATAAAAAATTTTAATAATAAGTACAATGAGAAAATTGTTTTACTATATTTATGATAATAAATGAAAGTTGAACTTTTTCACATAAGTTTTTAATATTTAAAATTATTGTTAAAATATCACCGAACTATTAAGTTGTTGTTTATAAATTTTGTTAAATGATAATTCAAATGTAAAATTAGAATTAGGCTTTACATATACTATGTCACTTCTTTAATATGTAGGTCTTACAGAAAGTACGTTTATATTATGTATATATTACTTTATAATTTGTTACCAGGAGATTGACTACGAACGTTTAAATTAGGACAGTACTGAATTTTCACTTAGTACTTCTCCTGTTATGTTGAGTGAGATAGTCTGACTCAAAGTGAATAGGGTAAAGTTTTTTTAAATAATGTTCTAATCTTTTTCATAGAGTAAATGATTTTGAATAGCATTCATCGACTCTTGATGAACTTGAAATAAATATATCTTATTACTTCTTAATTACCGTTCCCCTGGAGGTTAGTGATCACTATAGCGAGAGCTTTTCTCTCTTCAATTAGCAGAGATGCCCAGCTTTTTGTATGCCTATTTATTCTCTGAACATGTCCCTTCAATCAACTTCACGCTGCCCTTCAATCTTCCTCTTCATCATTAACTGTAGGTGGTAGTATTTGTCTCCATATGGTTAAGGTAAGCAATTTTGCGATATTTTATAGTAGTGATCAGTAATCTTTCAGAATTTGCTCTTTTTAAGATCTCTTCATTCGTTGGCAAGTCAGTTTATGATATTCGAAGCATCCTGCAGTGAATGCCTCCAATCGATTCAACGTTCTTATTTTTATGGTCCAGCACTCTACTCTTCACAACATCACTGACCAGATGTAGTCTTTAACCATCCGGAAGAGTGTCCATCTTTCCAAAGCTAATACGAGCTTCTTCGCTTTTGCATTTTATCTCTATATTGGGATCCATGTTGTCTGTATTCATACACTAGGAACTTAGTTTTTCTGACATTGATACTAAGATCTAAATCTTGTCCAGCCTCAATAATTCTGTTCACTAGATGTTGCAGACAACCCAGATTATCACACATAATGTGGGTATAATCTGCATATCTTATTATGTTTAGCACAACCTCATTAACTTTAATACTTAGTGCGATATTTTCTAAGGTCTCTTTGAAGATTTTGTCTAAATACAAATTAAACAAAAGTGGAAAGAGGCGGCAACCCTATCGGTCGAATATTATTTGTTTGCAGATCTTCTGTAACAATTTAAGTTATTTGGCCCTAGTATCAGTTTTTCATTATTTGAATATCTTTATCAGCTGCAGTTGTTGAAGCATTGTGATTAGGTTGTCATGTCTAACTCTGACGAATGCTTTCTCATAATCGACAAAGCAGACGAGAACATCTTTGTGCTAGTCCCGACATTTCTCTAAGAGAACATTGATACTAAACAAGACTGCACGTGTTCCAAATGCATTTTAAATCCCTCCATCTTGAGTTCTCAAATTACATTCAAGTGGTCCGATGAGAACCAAAATAAAAGAGCCAGGCAAAGACACTCTAGCTGTAGCACTTTTACAGTAACGACAAGAATATTTTGTACATTATCATTTCCCTGAATATTTTATTAATTAATTAAGTTTTTTTAAATTATTACTCTCTAATAAAAGGAAGTTTGTTTAAAAAGGTTTTCATTACATATTAACGAAAAAACGAGATACTAGATATCTTCCAAGTGAAATTACCGACTGACTGTTTCAGATATTCCACGGAAATCAAATAAATCACGAATCAATAGAGGGTCAATATCAATTGTCAAAAATTATCTGACGATTTCCATTGCTGTGTAGCGTAATTTGACTTCATAGTATAATGCGTTAGTAGTCAAAAAAGAGTCTTAGTAGATTGATGATTCAAAATATAAAATTATTGGTTCCAACAGACGAGGGTTTGTCTATCGCAAATCCTATGGAGGAATGAATGCAGACTGCATAGTGCTCATAGTAGTAATTTAGTAGTTTCCGGCCATTTCGCTGGCACAACTGGTGGTAATTTAGTTAAAATAGACATTATTAGAAGCAAAAAAGGGCATTTTAAAATTTTATGAAACTGTGCTACTAAATCCGGGACTTAATTTGTGGGAGAATCGTTTATGTTTCAGTAGAACAATAACCAGAAATATTCAGCTAGACCAGTGGTTCTTAACCGGTGGTCCGCGGACCACTGGTGGCCCGTGGAACCACCAGCATCACCTCGAACGTCAAAATGGGCAATCGGTAGAGTTGCCCACTAATATTGGTATATTTGTACCCAAAATCGGTATATGAAAAAAATACTCAATATTCAATCAAATGTGTTTATTTTAAACTTCTTTATCTTTGTAAAATAATAAGAACTTACAGATATACCAAGTACACAATTAAAAATAATAAGACTAATTTTTTTTTAAAATGTTTTATATATGAGTGAATAAACACTAGTGAATACTAGTAAAACATGATGAAATCGAAATAACAAAAACCATAACAGACTAAGTAATTTATAATTCGGTAATGGGTACACAAACTTACATCTAATTAATTTTTACGATTTTTAGGATCAAACCAATATTCTTTGGCATAGCCGCCGTCATCTTTGAACTAATTTCGAAGTCATAACAATTAGCGTCATTAAATAGTCGTTTTGTATGTAATAGACCAGTGAATGACTCAGTAAACAGCTTATTTTGCTGTTTTGTTTTCATAAGATTATTATGCGAGAATATACGCTCAACATTAGCGGATGAGTGGGGCAGTGATAAAATAGTGAAGATGAAAGTAGACAACAGAGGAAACATATGAGTGTCACCATATGTGTATACGTTAGTAAACTGACATCCCAAAAGAGTTCTATGTCATCAGGAAATGTTTTGATTTGTTCACAATTTCTTAAAATACATCACTCTGTATCAGTTTGTTGGAAATCATTGTTCTGAACAATATTGGGAACTAACAAGAACTATCGAAGCAGTTTTACCACTTTTAAGAGAACTAAAGAAATTAGACATAAACTAGCTCAGTTTTTGGTAACAATATGGATAAGAGATAATTTTTGTGCGTCTTTCGAAAATAGTCTCCATAATTGTTTAAAATTTTGGTTGTACAGATTTTGGGCACCATTCATTTTAAAAAATAAAAGAATCTAACTTCAGCTCAAAAAATTAAAACATACTGAAGAGTTATGTAGTTGTTAAAAAAATTTTAATATGGTACAACCGTTGCGTCCTGAAAGATAAAACAGGTGATTCAGTGAAACGCTATATTCAAATAAAGAAAAAGGTTTATTAATGACAAAATAAAAATTTCCAACTTCGCGACACTCTTAAAAATTACTTCTACTAGATAAAATCCCTTAATCTAGAAAATTGTACTATTAGATAGAGTCTTTAAATCAGGATTATTAAGTTTTTAATTAAAGGCTTAACAAAACGCGATATAAGTTTGTGAAATTAACTCCGCTAGTTACGCATGTTGAATTGTTGTTGGAAACGCACTTGTCAACAGGAAGAGATTTTTAGACTGGTGTGCTTATGACTTACGGATTGGTTTCTCTCGTGGATTTTTTACAAGTTTTTTTTTACCTGTCTCGGTGAGATCTTCAAAAAAATATTGTCTCAACTATTACCATCTCAGTTTCTTTTGGGCTGCTAAATATTTTTTGACCCGAAATGTCTGAGGATGAGCAGGATATTTCAGGGAAAAAGGCTTTGAACTTGAGAACTAGAAACTGTTGCTGCACTACTACATCATTAAAAAAAACACTCTCTCCGGCGTACTGAAGAAAAAACTACGGCCTACTAGCGGAACAAAGCCGTTACTGCTTCATCAAAAATTCTCACTCAGCTTGACGATGTAAAAAAAACCTACTTCGGCTTCATGATGGAAAAAAGCTCACTACGGCTACCTGATGCAAAAAGCCGTTACTGCATCTCGGCTGGAAAAAGCCTTTAACAATGCCATCCGCACGCTTAAATATTTTTCTCCCTTCCTTAAAGTAACGTCTTTAAAATGGCTTCCTTCCCGGATACAAATCTTTAGCCAATCAGACGCATTCGATGCAAATTAAAGAGTCCAGTAGTTCAACCCGCAATGCACACTGTAAAATTTTAATTAAACTGCTCAAAAATTTAAAACACTGTTTTAAGCTACACTGCTCAAAGTTGAAATCACTGCAATAAATATAAAAATGGAAAAAAAATTATAGGGAGAAAAACAGTGTCGTAACATGAGCTTAAAATCTAGGAAAAAATGAATGTTACAATGTCTAAACCTTTTATTGGATTATTTTTCAATGGAAACCGCGCAGTTATTTGCTTGCAAGCTTCGATATAAAAATCTAGGGATCTGCGTTTAAACAAATTTACTTGATCTGGGCTTAAATCTGAATTACTAAGTAATGTGCCGCAGCACCATAGTATACGGCATCGATATCCATAAAATATCTAGGATTTTTAAAAACAACATTTTCGATTGGAGTACTTGTGCAATATTCTCTTTTTAAAAAGCAATAAAAAAAAGTTCTTAATGTTTAAGTTATTTTTTCATATAAAATATGAATTTTCGGGTGTTCTGCCTGCATTTCTTTGTTTAAATCGTTAAATAATGGTACACAAAACCTAAAAATTCCAATAGCAATGTAGTGGGATCTTGAAGCTTCTGTAATTTAATTTCTGCAGCTAAAAGATGAAACTTGGTCTATGAAAAATAGTTTTGGACTCTGCAACTCTTTTGGACTAGAAGAAAAGTAATTGTAAATGTCTCTTATAAGATCCTCTATAAAGCCTGGCAGTTTGGTGCAAGCATATGACGCGCAAAGATGAAACGAATGGCATGTGCACTTAAGTATAAAAATATTGTCACAACAGAATTATTACTCCCCATCATTACGTTTGCCCCATTAGATGCAAAACCTATTAGATTATTTTTATATGGAATATCAGCGCTTGTAATAAGTTCAAATAAAGATACTGCATTAGCAACATCTAATGGAATAAGAGCTCTTTCACATATCACACGACTAAGTACAAGTGTTTGGTTGTGCTAAAATCAATAGATTCCTCAATAATAAATGAAAACTTAGTTTGCTACAGATCTTCACATCAAGTATCAAAACTTTCTTTACCTATAATATGATCAATTATCGCGTGAGTTTTAGTCGTCGAACATTTTAGTTTTTCTGCAATTTTTGAATCGGGACAAATGGACTTTATCAGTTTCGGTAGGTGCTTCATAATGGTGTATGGTAGAGCATGTTCAGCAACAAACGAAGCTAATCTTCCTTCACCTGAAAATATAAAGACGAACTAAAAAAGACGACCATTATACACTGGTAGAATACAAAATAATATAACAATGTACTGGTACTTAGTAAAAAATAATGAAATGTTTTTACCTTTTTGTATATCAGGTTTTTGAGTTTTTGTCACAATAAATGATGATATCTTTGGTTGTGACTTTATATTCTTTGATGATACCGACTGTGCCTGTGAAGAACTGTGTTTCCTAAGACTTTCCCTGATGTAATATATATGTAATATATCCCTATTATAACTTTTACAATAGGCATAGTTTGCGCTTTTACGACTTTCTTGCAGCCAGCCTGAAAATGCTTCTTCCCATTCTTTTATATAAAATTGTAGGTATTTTTTCCTTTTTGCACTCGCGCTGTATTCGGTTCCTCGTCTGACGACATTTTGACTTGGTATTATAATAATATTTTTGGAAGATGCTACTAGTAGATGCTATTAGTAAGTCAGAGAAAGTTTCTCTTCTAAATAATGAAAATTAATGAAACAATAAAATCCGAATTCTTGTTTATATAGACAAGCAAATTATCTTGGAGGATCCCCTAAAAATGTCAGGTTATGAGTTCAGGGACACAAGGGTATTCCCCAAAAAATATCGGGAATATTCTGCAATAACTACTTATCATACAACAATCGAGGGATTCCCCGTAAAAACATAAACGAAAAGGGTTGCCAACTTGGAAATGTAAAATCGGTAAAAAAATCGGGAGAATTCCTTGTATTATCAGAAATCGTGGAAAAGTCGTTAAATTTCGGTATTTCGGGACAGAAACCATATTGGTAGAAATACCGAAAAATTGGTAGGTTCGAGATCACTGGCACCAAAAGTGGTCCGTAAAGTCATCAGCCCCACTCATCATTCACGTACCTATTCAAATAAATTAATGTATAGAGGCGAATAGGTCGACACATCACGCGACGATGCACGCCACGTGATACGCGGGGAACAGGTGGAGGAAGGCGGGCATCGAGTGACACTCCCCCATAACCGTTGTGCTCGCTTTTGTTTTGTTTTTAGTCAAGATTTTAACGTTGACACAATCAATTTATCGTAGTAGGTTAACTCTTCATTAAGTAGGTATGTAGAGTAGTTGTTCGCAATACATAGGTACATTATAATTATTACACACAAATGTATTTTGATATCAGGAAAATCCCACCAAAGCGTAAGAACAATGGATATTATATTAAATTTGATTTTACAACGATTGAAATAAACGGAGAGACTAGACCTCAATGCGTTAAATGCGCAACCATTCTGGCCAATAACGCTTTGAAGCCGGCAAAGTTGAAACGTCAACAAAAGTCCGTCCATCCAAATTATTGCAACCGTCCTCAAGAATTTTTTGAAGACAAATTAATGAATCTCAAAAAATGAGACTTGGACCCAGCAGAATACTTTATGCCGAATCTGAAAAAACATTGGTTGCGTCGTTTGAAATTTCAAAATTAATTGACAAATTCAAAAAACCACACAAAATTTTCTAAACTTAATAAAGCCTTGTATGCATAAAGTTGCGGACGATGTTTTGGGACAGAATGCTCACATCACAGTATCAAACGATACAATGAAGTTGTGTATCCAAAAAATGTCAAACAACATTGAAGTACAAGTTATTGACAAGATAAAACTTAGTCCATATTTTGTGCTTCAATGTGATGAATCCACAGACGTTGCACAATGTTGTCAACTACCTGTGTTTGCTAGATTTTTGGAAGATTATAAAATGTATCAAGAGGCATTACTACCTTCATAAGAGTTGGAAATAACCTCGCAAGGCTCAGATGTTATGGATGTAATAAGTTTATTGAGAAACCTGAGATTAAGTGGCCAAAGCTTGCTGGGGGGATTCCTGCTATGCTCGATACCCGCTCCGATCTTGCAGCTTTAATAAAAGAAAATGTGATGAATCCACAGACGTTGCACAATGTTGTCAACTACCTGTGTTTGCTAGATTTTTGGAGGATTATAAAAGGTATCAAGAGACATTACTACCTTCATAAGAGTTGGAAATAACCTCGCAAGGTTCAGATGTTATGGATGTAATAAGTTTATTGAGAAACCTGAGATTAAGTGGCCAAAGCTTGCTGGGGGGATTTCTGCTATGCTCGATACCCGCTCTGATCTTGCAGCTTTAATAAAAGAAAATGATTCATCCACAATAATAATGCACTGCATCATTTATCGTTAAGCGTTGGCTGTCAAAACATTCCCAGAATGCTTTGCTGATACGATAAGAACAGCTATACAATTAATTAACTTTATCAAAAGTAGTGCATTCAATACTCGTACTTTCAGAAAATTATGCTCTGATATAGACTCTGAAGACGAAACGTTACTTTTTTATACTGAAGTTCGTTGGCTGTCGAAAGGAAATATATTGACGAGGTTGTTTGAACTGAAAGGGGAAGTTAAATTATTACTTACTAATAAAAAAAGAAAGTGTCGTTTGATCAGTTTTGCCAGCTCAAATCGCAAATAAGTTTAGCTTATTTAGTAGATTTTTTTGCTCAACTAAATAAATTGAACATGCAAGGATCAAGAAATATGAAATTAGGAGGTACAAGTAGCATATTTGCATTTAAAGATAAACTTAATGCTTTTATTTCTAAAATTGTCTTGTGGATCTGCAAAATCGTAGAAGATAACTTTTCTGCGTTTGATACGTTAAAATCAATTATTGATGAGCAGTGTACTGAAGTTAAAGGAGAAATAAAAAACAACGTTACACTTCACTTGCGACAGTTGAAAAATGACTTGAATCGTTATATTCTGATTGCAAGGACGAAAATATTCGGTAACTAATCGGCAACCCTTTCATTGTCAAGATCTCCGATATACTCGATGAGATTCAAGAAAATGTAATTGAATTGCAGCACGATAGTAACTGCAAGGATACATTCGAGGCAGAAATAAAACTCTTGATTTCTGGAGTCAAAAGGCAATTTTTTTTCCTAAAATTCGAGAAATTGCTTTGCGTTACCTTACATTATTCTCAACCACATAGATTCTCAGCGCCTTTAATAATTTATAAATAAGCACAGAAATCATTTAGATGCCAGTGCCGATACGCGTTTGGCTTTGAGCAACACTGAACCGAGAATTTAGCAATTAGTAAAAAACATGCAATCACAAAAGTTGCATTAAATTAATCGTACTAATTGCAAGTTACGTTTTAATAAAAAATCTACCTAGTAAAGTTTGAAAATAACTTAGTAAGTGTTTTATTTGCAAAATAACCTTGAAAAATAACCTTTTTATAACTTAAATTATGGTCCGGTTAGTGGTCCATGACAAGATCAAGATTTGGTCAAATGGTCCCACATTACGTAAAGGTTGAGAACCACTGCCCTAGATATATGAAACAACACCTCTAATCTTCTCTCCCACCCCCATTTCACCTCTTTTATCTTAATTATTACTATAAATATTTGCCCAAATTATTTGTTTATTATCGCAACAAAAAAAAAAAACAGGAAAAACCACCATATTACTATTAAAACCATACAAAATGTATCTACCCCCACTCCTTTTACTCCCTTCGCCATAAGCGATATCGGTCAAAAATTATAGACTTCATCCTTAAAGTACGTGTTATATATACATACATATTTATATATATATATATATATATATATATATATATATATATATATATATATATATATATATATATATATATACATATACATATATATATATATATATATATATATATATATATATATATATATATATATATATATACATATACATATACATATATATATAGATATATATATATATATATATATATATATATATATATATATATATATATATATATATATACATATATAGTGAGTTTTAAATTGATATCTCATTTCGTTCGAGAGTTATCGCGCCAACAGTCAGACAGCCAGGCCGACAGACAGACAGATAGACAAACAGGCAGACCGACGGAAATGAGTAACTATGTTTTTCATGATCTAGGAACCTTAAAACGTAAAGAAAAGTAAAAAATATCAGAATGTGATTTTTTCACTAATAAAATATTTTGCAAAAGCAAAATATTTTTGCATATTAATGCAAAGCATCGGCTCGAAGTAGTTATATAGACGAGGTTTTGTGACACTTTGACCTTGAAAAAAGAAGTGGGTGGCATGTATGTGACGTCTGAGAGCAAAGATTGGGCGTGGTCGCCGAAGAAGTGACGTCATCGTCGAAGAATGACCTTGAATTGACCAGTTGAAGAATAGAGAGTTGTTGCTCGTTATTATTTTAACGTTATACGATAAGTTGAAGATGTAGCAGAAATGGTGAGAGCGCTTCGTATTCTTGACACGAAGACATGAAATGGTCGGAGCGCTTTGTATTCTTGACACGAAGATGGTGAGAGAGTTTTGTATGAATGAAATGGTGAGAGAGATTTATATTCTTGGCACGAAGAAATTAAATGGTGAGAGCGCGTTGGTTGAAGAAATGGTGAGAATGCTGAGAAGAGAATTTTGGCACGGAGAAGAAGTAACGCTATTTGCAGTTGAGGTATATTCTAGAAGATGGTGTTGTAGGTGTTAAATGAAATAAAAAAATACATTTTTTTAATTTAATGGTTTTATTTATTAAAAATACAATAGATTTTTTATTTTACATTCGATTACTAATAAAATTTATGACATTTTAATGAAATAATAAAAAAAAAATAGTTTTTTCAATCAGATAGTATATTTATTTTTCCAATTAAATTACGGTTTTATACATATCATAATTTTCAACAGGTGTGGATTGGAATACAAAAATATATTATATTTCCAATTATTAACTAGTTTAAATTATCCAACCCACAGGCAATTTTAGCATATGTCAATTTTTTAATATTTGGATTTTTCCATAGTATTGTGTTTAAATAAAACAAACTGGGAAATACAGTCAAATGGGTGGGTTTCTGATAATATTTGTTTTTGGTTATTAAATAGAAAATATATCTAGAATTATTATTTAACACTGCAACTTCTCCGACTTGTTTGTGATTTTTTAATTCTGATACATTGTTGAATATGTTTTTAAATTCTTTGACTATTCCATATTCCATGACAAAATCGCGAGACACGTAAACAAATTATAGTTTTAGTTAGTTTATATTTAATAAAATAATAATCAATAACATCATTATTAGTATATATTTAATAAAAAAATAATGAGTTATATATTACGATTATAATTTTAATTAAATATGAATTCTCAAGAATTCAGAAATTTTCAAGAATATACAACCCCTTCTCAAACAAGCAATGGCCGTAATGTATCACAAAATCAATATCACGGAGAAATATGATACGCAACTAAATTTCATCTGAGACTTATGATCTATTGTTATTAAAAATAAATTAAAATCTTTCATCATGTTCTTCTACTTCTTATTGAAAGGGTGGATTTGATAAGTCTTTATAATATTTTGTAAAACACATTGAATTTATTTATTTTTTGTTTAATCACTCCAATCACTATCACTATCAATATTATCAAGGGACACAATCATTTTTTTCTAATGTACCAAGCTCTCAAGAGTTTCACAGTTTCCAACGCGTACCTTAAAGAGTTATTAGAATGATTTTTACAGTGATAATCTATTATACAATTTGACCTTAGATAATTTAAAAACATCCAATATTTAATAGATCTTCTATTTCGTTGGTAATTAAATTACTTAGCCAAACTTTTTTCTGTATTCCTTTAACAAATATTTTTTCTGATTTGACTATTTCCTTTATAAACCTTGATATTCTAAAAACCTAGCTTCTCAAATCTGGATTCTGTATTCAATACATATATGAGAGTATCATTTTCAAATTCGAAGCGATTTCTCAACTTTGTTTTGTTGACAATCATAAACAAGAAACTAAAATCGCATAAATATGATGTGGCAAAAAACACCAAACACTTGAAAGCTTCGTTCGCCAGTTAGAGATATTTTAAAATCCTTTTGGTTCAAAATCGACCAGGATTCTGGGAAAAAAAAGTCGAGTGTAAACATAATATTTCAAATTAGTTTTCTTTTATTTATTGTTATGATGTTTATTCGAATCTAAATATGTTTAGAAGAATTGTGTGAAAATAGATACAGCATCAATCTATAACTGACATAACTGTTTTGAACTTCTGTGGGGATAGTCACGGACCTGTTGTTTTAAATGCGACAAACTGACTTCCACGTCTACTAAAGTGTTCTTAGAATTTATCGCACTATACTTAGCTAGATTCTAAATGCACTGGAATGAATTAAGCTTCTTTTTTTCAATTGAAGTCGATCATAAATCAAGTCTTTCTTATAAATCTGTTAATTCTAATCATGGCTGTCATATCAATAGCTCGGTGAACTATTATTCAAAATATTCAAGAGTTTGAAAAGAATTACAACCCAAAGAGAATTAGATAATGGGTTCTCATATTTTTTACTTTGCAAGTTTATCAAAAGTTCTACCTTTAATGAAAAGACGTTTCTCCTTCCCTCCCCGATAATCGTCTTACTTAGATATTATAAAGATTTATACATAAAGTACTCATGCCTTCATATTTTTTTTTAAATGCTAGTCTACAACGTTTTTTCTTGAATAGCATTTACTTACCAAAATTACTGACACTTTCCAAAACAATCCATTTCAAAAGAAAAATTTTCAATTAAGAGTTTTTCGTGTAAAAGCAGTGTAGTCGTATGGGATTACTTCTTGTAATTTGACGATATATCCAACGCAATTTTCTATCATAACCTCGTCGTGATTGGCGTTATCGGCTCATATAGCAGCACATCTCGTCCGGTCAATATCGTACTCATCAGCATTTTACATAAAACGACGAAATGAACAATTTCCAGTCTTATGAGCCTCTAGTGAAGTAGAAAATAAAATACCTTTTCAACTACAATTTTTCATACCCATTCTTACAAATGCTACGATGATGGATTGAAAAGTTCGCGTCCTTAACAAAAAATAATTGTAATATTTTTATTATAGTACCCCCAATAAGTTCATACTTTGTTTGGTTATCACAGTGTAAAATTTTATTGCTGTCGAATTTGTGGTTTTTAGATTAGAACGAGTTTCGTGAGACCAAGTGCAGCGTTTTTGGAAAAATGGAAAAAATTGAACAACGTGCGGTCATCAACTATCTGTAAAAAAAAAGGGGATCCACGATGATATGAAAACAACACTAGGGGAGTCTGCTCCGTCATATACCACTGTGAAAAAATGGGTTGCAGAATTTAAACGTGGACGAGAGAGCATCGAAGATGACCCTCGCTACGGTCGGCCCACGACCTCTACGACTGAAGAAAACATCGGCAAAGTGTGTGATCTCATATTGAAATACCGTAGATTAACTATCAGGGATATTGCAGACACTCTAGGCATCTCGTATGAACGAACACAAAACATCATTGCCAACGAACTCGGATTTTCTAAGGTTTGAGGCTGATCCGCAAGATTTTCTTAACAGGTTTGTGACAATGGATGAAACCTGGGTTCACCACTATACTCCAGAGTCAAAACAACAATCCAAGCAGTGGAAAAAAATTTGGTGAACCGACTCCAAAGAAAGCGAAGACAATTCTGCCGGCTGGAAAAGTGATGGCGTCAGTTTTTTGGGATGCTATAGGTATTATTACGGTGGACTACCTTCCGAAAGGCGAAACAATAAACTCGACTTACTATTGCACCCTTTACGTCAAGAAATTAAAGAGAAACGCCCAGGATTATTGAGAAAGAAAGTTTTGTTCCATCAGTACAACGCTCTCGCTCACGCGTCTGTTGAGTCTGTGGTGCAAATTCGTCCTCGTGGTTTCAAATTGCTGCCCTACTCTGCTTATTCTTCTGATTTGGCACCTTCGGACTTTCATCTATTTTCAAACCTAAAAAAAAACACCTTGGTGGCCAGAAATTTTTATCAAATTAAGTAGTCGAAGCTGCAGTTAACCAGTATTTTGAAGACCTTGAGGAATCTTTTTTTCAGACAGGTGTGGAAGCTTTGGAAAGCAGATGGAAGAAGCGTATAGAGCTAGGTGGAGATTATGTCGAAAAATAAAAATATTTTTGTACGTATTTTATTTTGTTTTCTTGACTAGGCCGAGAAGAAGAACGGAGCTCTATTTATGGATTCGTCTATCTACAGTGACAAATATATGCGCTGCTTAACATTTTCAACAATGTACTCGGATATCACACTCTTCTTTGGATAGTGCTATTTGAGAGAGCTACTATTTTCAATTTTGTTACCTCTTTTTCAACAACCATTATTTGTATCATTTCAATGCGAAATGCAGTTTAATAATTTTCTGGTAATTCTTTTTCATTAGTAGTGGTTGCTGGTGTAAAAGTAGCTTGTTTTTGGTGAACGTAGTTTAGCTTTCTTGCAAAGAATTTCACACTCCTATTTATTGAATATGATGGTAAAATTATATTGAATTTACAATATTTATTTTTGACACTTACAGACGAAGATGGTTCCAACAATATATCTAAAAAATCTATCTACATTTACCAAAATTATGAATACTCGTATTAGTATTGCACTTAATAGTCAACAGCACAGTGCACAAGTTGGAAATAATGGATCAATGGGCGTTTGGGTTAGAAATATGGGTGGTCTGTTCATTTATGACTGACAAGTATTGCAGTTTATACAGATAATTAAGCAGAGTTGCAGGATAAAATTAAAGCAGTTAACTGTCATAAAGACTTGGTGTAGAAATAATGGTCCCATTTACACAACTATCTACATATATTTTAAATAGAGACCTATTCCAGATATAGCTAGAAAAGAACTAAATATTCATCATCATCATCAGCTGTCCACTGCTGGACGAAAGCCTCCGTCAAGTCTCGCCACTTTTTTCTGTTCTGGGCCACTTGTACTCAATTTCCAGCCACTCTTTTCAAATCATCAGTTCACCGACTCGGGGGTCTACCTCTACTTCGGATCTTGATCGCCACTCTAAAATTCTCTTTGTCCATCGTCCATCCTTAAACCAAGCAACATGCACAGTCCAGTTACATTTCAGATGTAGAATAAACTTGACCGCATCTTGTACCCCCATTCTCCTCCTGATAATGATATTTGGGATGTGATCTCTAAGAGTAACGCCTAACATTGGCCTCTTCATCTTTCGTCGCATGACACATATTTCGGAACGGGGAGTATGCATCTGTCAAATACTTTTTTTTTTAACATATGGGAAGGTTAGATTTGAATACATATGCCAGTTTGCCATATGCAGCCCAGGAGAGACCTATTATCCGCTGAATTTCATGTGTTTCGTTATCTCGATTTGTGTTGATTTCATGTCCCAAGTATTTATATTGATGCACTTGCTCTATTTCTAAGTTATTCAGTTTTATAGTCTCGCTTAATATAAGATTTGTCATATAATGGGTCTTTGATAGATTGACTTTTAGACCAACCTTTCCTAAAGCTTCCTGAATCATGAGTAGCATAGTTTGTGTTTTTTGTATTTTGTCTGTTATTAAGACAATGTCGTCGGCGAAACAGAGGTGATTTAACCTTTTACCATCCATGTTAAGTCCCATTCTTTCCCAGTCCCGACTGTTTATTTTTTTGCAAAGTTCGACTTTATTCATCAATATAATCTCCTTCAAGAGCGATAAAATCAGTCTAAGGCTTTTCTAATATCTCTAGACCTTTCTTATAAAAGGATTTGTCTTTACCTTCAAAATAGGCCTCAGTTTCGGCGATAACTTCTTCAATGGAATCAAATTTCTTTCCCGCGAGCATTTTTTTGAGGTCTACGAATAGATAATAGTCGCTGGGGGTCAAATCTGTGGAATACGGTGGATGAGGAAGCAATTCGAACTTCAATTCATATGATTTTGCCGTCGTAACCATTGACTTGTGGCACGGCGCATTTCTAAAATTCTTAAATTCAAGAAGATGGACCCAATATGGTGGAAACTGAATAAGGCAATCTACTATATTGGATCCGCCATCTTGGATTTTGAAAATCGAACTTCTGATTCGTAATCGGCGACCCCAAAAACCTCCGTATAACAAATTTGGTACAAATCGATAGATTTTCGAAAATTTAATCCGCCATCTTGGATCCGGCATCTTGAATTTGGCAAATCAGATCTCGGATTCGTGATCAGCGACCCTAAAAACCCCCGTTTACCAAATCTAGTGCAAATCGGTTCATTTGCGAAAATTCGGCCACCATATTGGATTTTTGACCGCCATATTGGATCCGCCATGTTGGATTTTGTCAACTTACCACCCCAATGTCTTGGGGCGTCCATCAGCTACAATTTGAGCCAAAAAACGACCCAAACAGTTGCGAATTTTTATTTTTACAAGCTTTTTTTTGCTGGACACTTGATTTTTCTCCGGCTACCGGCCGCCATATTCGAGCCGCCATATTGGATTTTTCAAAGGCGCACTCGGCATTTGAAAGTAGACACTCTAAGCTTTAAAATGAGCCCTTGGTCAAGTTTTTTGGTAGCTTCTAATTTTGGTCGTAGCTCTGATCCGGTTGACGCGGATCGTCCCATATATATATATATATATATATATATATATATATATATATATATATATATATATATATATATATATATATACATATAGTATTGAGAATGTACCACTCTTGTATGAGGATAAGACAAAGGACTTAGGGGTGATTTTTGATTCTAAATTGACGTTAAACTATCATGTAAGTTATACAGCAAGCAAAGTGAACAAAACGTATGGCTTAATTGTCAGAAGCACAAATGATTTTAGAAGTACAAATTGCATAAAACAGCTATACATATCCTATGTTAGAAGTATATTAGAATATGCGAATATAGTATGGTCACCCTTTTATAATTGTCACAAGCGAACACTTCAAGTGATACAGAATAAAATGATGCGTTATATGCATTATAAACAAACTCTATGATCTCTTCTACACTGTTGGGATGGTAACCTTAGAGAAACGTAGAAAACAATATTGTATGCTCTACTTGTACAAAGTAGTGAATGGTCTCATTGATAACCAGGCCTTTCTATCCAACCTATATTTCAGTGTGCCAACGTACACCACAAGAAATCATAGCACTTCCTATATACCAGATGCAGCCCATAATAACCATCATCTGGGATCTCCATTGTATAATGCTCGCATGCTATACAATGGAATCCAGAATAGTGTAGATGTATTTAATAATAAGTACGGTCTTTTCAAAACTAAATTACGTGAGTTGTTTTAAGTGCATGTAGATTATTATGTAATATTATTTAAATTAAGTTGATTTAAGTTCTCGTACTTTGTAATTGAAAAGATCTCTGTGGTCAATATGTAAAGTGCAGTAAATAAATAAATGAATATATATATATATATATATATATATATATATATATATATATATATAGGATCTACCCATTCTTTTTATCACCCTAATTAAACTGTTATAGTAACGAGGGTTGCTACTTTTGATGTAATTATTTCAAAGGGTTTTAAAGAAAATATATAGAAATTATAAGGAAAAATGGCTCTCAGGGACATGGAAACAAATTGTTAAAATTTAATCGTTAATTTTGTATTCTTTAAAAGTTTTAACAAGATTAAATAGCTCAGTACAATCTTCAACTCCTACCGAATAATTTAAATAACACAATTTTTCGTACATATTAGGTGAACATTTAAAGTCTAAGCAACATTGCTTATTTTTAGTAACTGTCTCTCTAATTCGAATAAGCTCACAGAGTAAAGGAATACTAGGCATTCCTTGTGACTTAATAATAGTGGCTTTTATTACAGAAAAATATGTTTTTACAATAAAGTCTGATGTAGGTAGTACTAGAAGTGTTTTAACAAATCTTGATAATTCCTGAAATTTGTGTACACCCTCGATTTCATAATCTCCTACTTGTTTCCAGTAGTCATAGATAGGTCCTTCCGGAACTTGAATAAGATCTCTATTTTTAATGAAATCTTTATACTCTTTCATTATAACAGAAGGTGATTTAGCAAACATGTTTAGAAATGGCAGTTGATCTTTTATAAAAGTACTTTCATTTGACATATCTGAAATGATATTTAGTGAACAAAAATGTTGAATATTATTTGGAATCATATCAATTAACTCTTGTAAGAGTTTTTTAATGTAGTTAAAGTACCTGAATTTAATGTCATATGTATTCACTCGCCTTAGAGTAATTTCATTAATTAAATTTTTATTACCTAGCTCCTTGGTTAAATCGAGAAAATCTGGTTTCATATATATAGAATCATCTCTATAATGCTTAATATAGTAATTTAAATCTCGTTTATAATGTATTGGGATAAAAATTTTTTGGGCTAAAAAATAAATAATATTTATCAGTTCCTTGAAAGGTACGTACAACTCTACGTCACCATTTTCAAAAAGAACATTAACTGTGTTTATTTTTTTTACGATTGGTTCAAGTAATACTAAAAAAGTTTTATTTCTACACGCTTGGGGTCCTAAATTCTCATTTAAAACTCTTACCGTAGTATCTTTTTCTTTTAATTCATTAAAGTGTTTGGTTAGTTCGTCGTAATTTTTTAGAATAGCGCTGATTATATTATAATTCGCCAGACATTTTGTAGAGAGTAGACTTGAAAAAACGTTTAAAACTATCATTTTTGTCTAATAAACTAAAAAGCTTCGAAAAAATTAGCTTTCTTTCAGGATTATAATTAAACCAATTATATACTTCTCTACAAATAAATTCAATTATGGACGGCATTGCCTCTTCTGCATTTGATGTAGCGTTATTGAGAGAACTACCAATACATTCGACAAACTGTATGTTTAAATTACGTAATTTTAAATGTTCTGTTAATTTTGTGCATTTTCTAAAACTAAATGCTCTAAAATCAGTACCAATTCCAACTAAATTTTTGATGTTTACTTCTATGAGGTTTAAAAATTCTTCAATTTTCAGATATAAATCATAAGGCTGAACTTTTGCCATTTCAAGAATATGCAAAAACCGTATTGTAACTGTGTTACTACTTTTGCTGCAATATTTTATCCACAGTCCCAAATACTGCTTTATAGAAATATCAAACTTTTTAATTATTATAGAATAAGGCATATCTTTCACATCTGCTAACAAATTTTCATATAAACATGGTCCAATTACATCTTTTATAACAAACAAGCTACTTTGTTGATATTTTTTAAATTGTTTTAAATAGAAATTATTATGTTTTGTTATACCATACAAATGATCAAATTTCATATCTCCTCCGTGCATTGCATGGTAAATGGCAAACTGTAATTTCTTCTTATTTCCTAGTAAACGCTTCAAACTGTCATTTAATGGCATAAATCTATTGCGTCGCCCTAAAAGATACGGTACATTTCAATAATGCATTTATTTATATATGATTTGTAAATATATTATATAATATGGTATTTCTGCCTAACTGTCTGTTGGTCCAATAACTTTCTAACGCAAGGAGATATAGATGTCCACATTGGCACACATATACTAATAGAGGTACAAATAGAGTCTATATTTTTACCGATATCGCTTCAGAAGTAGGTGTTGAAAGGAGTGGGAGTTGTGCAGTTTTAATAGAATTATCAAATTTTCTTTTTAGTGTTCCGTACGGAACACTTATAAAATCACTTCGCTGGCCGTCCGTCTGTCCACCCATTCGTCCGTCCGTCTGTCACATCCGCTTTTCTCCGAAACTATTTGACATAGAAAGCTGAAATTTGATACTAATATAGGAATTGTTGGCTTTATCAGAGCCGTGTAGTCTTGAAAGTTAAATTTTCACTTAAGGGGTTAGTTTTAGGGGGTGAAATCGGAAGTGAAAAAAAATTTTTTTTACTAGGTCATCGAGTGGGGGTCAAATGAAAGCATGTAAAACCACGAGTTCAAAAATATATATAAAATCGCTATCCCCCTCCTCTATCACTGATCAAAAAATTTTGAAAAAATTCTAGAATATTCTCCATGGGGTGTAGATTGAACGAAAATTATCACGAGGGCCTTACCTTTAATAATTTATCTGGTATATAAAAAAAACAAACATTTCAAGGTCATCAGTCTTCAGTAAAGATCGGAAACAAGACTTGTAAAAACACGAGTTCAAAAATATATATAATATCTTACATGCGCACATTTTTCTTTATATTTATTGAAAAAAATTGAAAAATCGCTGTCCCTCCCTCTATCTCGAAAAGTACTGATAAAAAATGAAAAAATTCTCGAATTTTCCCCACGGGGTGTAGATTGAACGAAAATTATCACGAGTGCATTACCTTTAATAATTCATCTGGTGTATAAAAAAAAATTTCAAGGTCATCAGTTTTCAGTAAAGATCGGAAACAAACTTTGTTGAAAACTCATTTTGGGGGTGTTTTGTGAAGTCATTGATCATTTTATACCTCCGCAACAAAAATTTTTATTTGAAAAGCAATTAACGTACGGATCACTAATTGGGCAAGTTCAGTTGACCGGTTATTGTTTAGTTAATAAAATGGACAAAAAATTATTTATTACCAAACATGTAAGGACAAAAATTAACGAAGAGCATTAGAGGCCTTCTATGTATTATGTTATATATATATATATATATATATATATATATATATATATATATATATATATATATATATATATATATATATATATATATATATATATATATATATATATATATATATGTATATATATATATATATATATATATATATATATATATATATATATATATATATATATATATATATATATATTCTTTTTGAGTTCTGTTTTTTTTGGTTACCCTTTCTAAAGAAATTTTTTATGTTTGTAAAAAAATTACCATCCAAGATTTGGAATTTGTTCACGTTTCATCAAGAATTATTTTTTTAGTTTCTTGATTGCAATAATGAATGAACTTTAAATTTTAGTAATAATCAAACCTATAACGGATTAGAGGGATCAGGGAGGTGTTACTCGGGTTGCTTCGTTTTATAAATGGTTTTTAGAGTTTATTAAGACCAAAAAAATTAGGTTATTACTTTCCATGTAAAAAAGTTTGTCTGATATTGTATTCATGAAAAAAATACCTTCTAAGGTTTCAGGGCCTCTAAACCACGAAAAACATTGCACTCTATTTTCATCATATGTATCTGTAAATATTATTTATTTTCTATAACGTCATAAGCATTATTCTGGGATTTTGGTTAATATGTTTATAAATTTTAAGAATAATTACTCGTAAACAGACATATGTGGGGTTAAGCGAGGAAGAACGATGCTCGAGGGGATGCTTCGTACACATCTTCATGGGTTCTTAAAGTAAAGGAACCTGAAAATTGTGTTATTTTTGCTTTCGTTATTTGTTTTTATTTTTTCGTATATATTGTATTATAGTTCTCAAGTGAGTATTAAGCGAAAAGAGGAGAAAAGGATGACCAAGAGCTACTGGGTTTGGAGGTGTTCAGAGGGTAATGTTAAGGAGAAATCTGAGGATATTGGGAAGGTCGAAGAGGATGGCAGCTGGGAACCGGAAGGTGAAAAACGCTATAAAACCGGATTGATGGTTATGATTATATTGCAGAGATTGTATCATACGTCCTTTTCAGGATTGTTAAGTTGTGGAATTTGTATCTAATTTTTTTATTGTTACAAATTTCAACAAAAATAGTATAAGAAAGGAAATGTCAGGTTTCCGTTTTAAATATATTGAAAGCGCCTCCCCTTCAAAGTTTTATATCATGTCTTTTTACCTAAGAAATATAGTTGGTTTTGGAACATTCACATTTTTTAAATTTCATTTAGTTCTTGTCTCCGTAGGACAGAATTTCTACCAAGTCTTTTCTTATATACATGAAGGAACAAGAGAACTGTCATCAACAGAGCTATATATTGGTTTTCTGGTCTTTTTTAACAGATAGGTAATTTAAAGAAGAAAGCGAGTAGTAGGAAGTATGAGCTTTGAGGTACACTGGCGTTGATAGTAAAAGTGTAATGGAAGGAACAACCACTTGAAAAGAAGGCTCTTTAAGGAAATTCAAGACCCATAAATAAAATATTTGAGTTATACCACAAAAGTACAACACCAGAAATAACATGGTTAGTGGGAATGTTTGTGTTTACATAACTTAATAACACAAACTGACTTACTAAACTAGAGAAAATACATCTTGAAAGAGATTTTTCACCTTATAACAATAACCATTTTATAAAGAAATAAATTACTTCACTCACTCATTTTGTACATAAATATATATATATATATATATATATATATATATATATATATATATATATATATATATATATATATATATATATATATATATATATATATATATATATATATATATATATATATATATATATATATATATATATATATATATATATATATATATATATATATATATATATATATATATATATATAATATATATATATATATATATATATATATATATATATATATATATATATATATATATATATATATATATATATATATATATATATATATATATGATGGAACCACAGTCGGTCCATACCTTCAAGTACCCCTGACATCTCGCAAGTCTAGCCTAAATTCGTTTGGAATCGACCAACAGGATTGTTTATGGTTCTGTAGCAAAATCGGATCACTGAATTGTCTGATTTGACAGCTGACATCAATAATAAAAAGAGGTACATACATGGTGGTCAAAAAATGTGTTACTTATATAGCAAGAAACTATGATATTTAAGAAAAAAATAAACAGCTTCCAGAAAAATTCCTTCTTTAAAAATAGGTTATTATACGTGCGTTTTTATTCGATATATGAGGCTATGAGCGCAACAGTGGCCTAACCCACATTCCTTATTATTCTATTGAAAATTTAATGTTTAAGTAGTCCAAAATTACAACAATAGCAATTATTTATGACAGAAAAACAAAATTGTTGATTATCAGAACTTATTACTGAGAAAAATTTGCAAAAAATATTACAAAAAAAGAAGTTGCATTTATCTCCAATAGGGATGCTTGGGGGTTAGGCCACTATTGCGCTCATAGCCTCATATATATATATATATATATATATATATATATATATATATATATATATAATATATATATATATATATATATATATATATATATATATATATATATATATATATATATATATATATATATATATATATATTAGGGTGACCGCAAAAAATCGATGTCGGAATTTTGTTCGTCTGGACCCCGCAAAATGATTCCCCTTTCCAGATATTGAGATAGCCGAAATTTGAGCTCGATTAAACGACGTTAACCCGTGCCGCTCGTCGCTCAAAGTTTGAAAAAATCCAAATTTTTGGCCAAAAAGCTGACATATGGAGCCATAACTCCAGAACGATAAATAATAGAAACACGCTTAATATCTCAAAAGAAAGCTAATGTTGTTCTTCAAAATTTATATTCTATACATAATTGTTGTTATTTTAAGTCAAACCGAGTTACAACAGCCTTTAGCCCCAAAAACGTGACTTGGTACCAGTAGAAGCCAGTTTGGGAGTATTCTAAGAATTTTACGGGCTTTTACATAATGTGTCTCGGAATTAACATTTTTTTTTTTGTTAAAAAGTATTTTGGAACTCAATTTTCAAACATAAAGAGCCTTTTGTTCAAATTTAATCTTTTATTATATGGGGATTACCTGACTAGTTTACCAAAGAAAGATCCATTTGACAGGTAAAAAGGAGGGTGAATCTAATTTCTATTTTAGGGATGGTGATTTTACTTCAGCGTACAACCGACCTTTTATTTATTCAGTTTAGTTTCTAAAGTGCCTTTGAGCTGGTTAGATCGAACGATTATCTAGTGAAGATATTTTAACGTTTTTTTTTTTTAATTTTCCAAGTGTGTGTGTTATTGTTTTCATAACTATTATAGTATTATTTTAAAAGACATTTGAAAACATTTTATTGAAATTAAAGTTTGCAATATATTTTGTTTCATTTTCCAAGTTAACTGTTATTTACTTATTGGCCTCTGAAATGGCATCCACATCAGGTGTACAAAGCCGGACCAAGGATAAAATATTTCTTGTGGGCTATCCCATTCACCAGATCACCGGTTGTAAACTACCCTCAAATCGTCAAGTTTTGTGTGCTTTATTTTATCATTTACGTACTGTGAAATTAACTGTAAGAGAATCAGCAAAACTTACAATACGAGAAGTGTTCATTTTTTGGGAGAAAGCTCGAATTCCGACTAAACATGAGCAAGATGCAGTTACTAAGCTGGAAAAATTTCACGCCGAGTGGAGAACTCTTCAAAAAGGGCGGAAGAAAACACCGAAAACGGCCAAGAACAAATTTAAACAGTTTGTTGAATGATGATCTCTTTGATATTGCTCAACAAGATGCCTTGGCTCTGATAAAATCGGAAGAAGATAAGGCGTTTCTCGTGAAACAGAGGCAGAAGGGCCGCCCAGGTTCCATGACTGGAGTGGATCTCAAGTTGTCTCGAGCTGAAGAAATCAAGGTGCAAAAGGAACTTGCAAAAATGAACCGACAAATCCAAGAAGCAACTTTTGATATTGGTGAGTTTTTTTTTTATTATTAGTATTCTAAAAAATAGATAAACAAATAAGTAAATAGTTTCATTATAATTGAAATAAAATTGTACATGAGAGCATGATTTGGCATCTTTATGATTGAGTTTATATTTTTTAAATAATACCTTTTGATAATTAGAAGTAGGTAATTTAGTACCTATGCATTATTACTATTCTGCTAAAACGACAAGTTTTTATAGTCTTTTTTTTTTTTCTCTTTCTTTTGTTGCTTCTTAGAGACGGATGATGAAGACAAGTTCGAAGAAGGAGAAGAAGACACTGAAGAGGTCAGCATCTACCAGGAACTTGAGAGCTTGAAGGAAATGGACATCCCTGAAGAAGCTGCCAGGACCATTTGAGAGCAAGAGGATAAGAGTTTCATTTGCAAGGGGCGTTAAAGAGATTTTAAACATGAAATTGTCCATTTTATTAGATCGATGTAAGGTATCCGACAGAAATGCCACGAGAATTTTAATAGCTACTCTAGAAGCACTAAACCTTGACCCTCTTGAGTACAAAGTCTCGAAAACTTTATTACATGATAGAAGGCAAATGTTCAGAGAACAATATAATAAAAAAATTTTTGATAAAGTAAACATTCCTGAAAAAGAGTCCGTGGTTGTCCATTGGGACGGTAAACGTTTACCGGGTGTTTTAAAAAATGAACAATGTGAGTGAATAGCTATAGCTATTTCATATGGCGAAAAGGAACAGCTGCTGGGATTTCCTGTAACAGCAAACAGCTCTGGAGAGGAGCAAGCCGTAGCCGTATATGAATGCCTACATGAATGAGGTCTTCTCAACACCGTCAAGGCGATGTGCTTCGACACTACAGCATCCAACACTGGAAGACTCAAAGGAGCATGCGTCATATTGGAGCAAATGTTAGGAAGAGAATTGTTATACCTAGCTTGCCGTCACCATATCTTGGAAATTCTGTTAAGAGGCGTACTCGACACAAAAATGGGATCAACCACTGGACCTCATCCAGACATTTTCAAGAGATTCCTCACTGCATGGCCCAAGATAGATAAAGGAAAATACGACACAGGTATCAGTGACAATCTAATACAAAAGCTGCTAACTCCAGAAGTAATTGCAAATGTTACTGCTGAATTCGAGACCAAATTAACTGAGAGCCACCCCAGAGATGACTACAAGGAGCTATTGCAGTTGGTTCTCGTATTTGTTGGACCACTAGACGGCAATGTTGTGGGTTTTAGAACTCCAGGAGCCATTCATCACGCTAGGTGGATGGCAAAGGCTATTTACTGCTTAAAAATGTTCATTTTTCGTCGTCAATTTAAGATGTCTAAAGAAGAAGAAAGTTCTGTGCGTGCCATTTCTGTTTTCCTAGTTAAAATTTATTGTAAAGCTTGGTTCAATGCTACAAAAGCTCATCTTGCACCAAAGCAAGATTTAGGTATTTTGCATAGTCTGTTAGACTATAAAGAATGTGACAACGACATTGCAGAAATAGCCCTGACCAAATTTTCGAACCATTTGTGGTATTTGAATGCAAAGTTGGTGGGATTATCGTTTTTTTGATCCCACCATTACAGACGATGAAAAGTTGTTAATGGCTAATAAATTGCTCAGTAGCACAGATGAACCATCACAGCACGCTAGGGTTGTAAATCCAAAAGTTAGGAAAGAAAACTTAAAAGAGGTAGTTGATGGAGGTTTGTTTAAATTATTTACCAAAGAAACGTTTACATTCTTTGACCAATTTAATATAAAAACAGATTTCCTAAGACAACATCCAAACACCTGGCCTCAAAATAATGACTTCCAAGAAGGATTGAAAATTGTCAAAACATTAAAAGTAGTTAATGATATGGCTGAGCGTGGTGTTAAATTAATAACCGACTTTAACGACCTTCTGACAAAAGATGAAGACCAAAAGCAACATGTCCTGCAAGTTGTAAGTAAATGCCGAGCATTATATCCTGACGTTTCAAAAACTACTTTAACAAAAGCTCTAGAATAGATTAGATAACTATGTAAAATTATCAACTCATGTAGGTACTACGTCTGTATCTTTTCTATGTCTGTTTTGTATGTATTATATACCTAATTTTTATATTTTAAAATAAAAAATGTCATTAGACTTATCAGTATTACTTGTTTTTTTATTATATTTCTACTTTAAACTCAAAAATATACCAAAAAAAAAGCAAAATTTATCACTTAATAACAAAATATACGAAGTATGCTCCTAGTGGTACCAGGTCACGTTTTTGGGGCTAAAGGCTGTTGTAACTCGGTTTGACTTAAAATAACAACAATTATGTATAGAATATAAATTTTGAAGAACAACATTAGCTTTCTTTTGAGATATCAAGCGTGTTTTTATTATTTACCGTTCTGGAGTTATGGCTTCATATGTCAGCTTTTTGGCCAAACATTTGGATTTTTTCAAACTTTGAGCGACGAGCGGCACGGGTTAACGTCGTTTAATCAAGCTCAAATTTCGGCTATCTCAATATCTGGAAAGGGGAATCGTTTTGTGGGGTCCAGACGAACAAGATTCCGACATTTTTTTTCCCCCTCTATGAGATCCGGTCACTCTAATATATATATATATATATATATATATATATATATATATATATATATATATATATATATATATATATATATATATATATATATATATATATAAGATCTTAAATTATTATATATTTACCAATCAGTGTGTGGTTTTTGTAGGATATCAAAAGCTTACAACTCCCATATTAAAAGAATAGAAATAAAAAATTTGAAATACATCTAAAACAGTATATTTTATTAAAAATAAATAAGGACATATCCATTTTCTGATTTAAACGCCCCTAACACATATAAAGGGTGTTTTTTATAGAGGTATAGAACTTTCAAATGGAATAAAACAAAGATGAATTTTTTAAATTGACATGAAATTTACTTTATTCGAAAGATAATCTTCTGGCATTATAATTTAAATATGACTTCTGGCATATGACCGCCACGGCTGGCTCGGACGTAGTCTAATCTGGAGGTCCAATTTTCGATGACTTTTTCCAACATTTGTGGCCGTATATCGGCAATAACGCGGCGAATGTTGTCCTCCAAGTGGTCAATCGTTTCGGGCTTATCGGCGTAGACTAGCGACTTCACATATCCCCACAGAAAATAGTCTAGCGACGTTAAATCGCACGATCTTGGAGGCCAATTCACGGGTCCGAAACGTGAAACTATGCGGTTACCAAACGTTTCCTTCAATAAATCATTTGTGGCACGAGCTGTGTGACATGTTGCACATCATGGTTTTTCAATTGATGAACGAAAAAGTCAGTAATCATGGCTCTATAGCGGTCACCATTGACTGTAACGTTCTGATTAGCATCGTTTTTAAAGAAGTACGGACCAATGATTCCACCAGCCCATAAAACACACCAAACAGTCAGTTTTTCTGGATGTAACGGTGTCTCAACATACACTTGAGGATTATCATCACTCCAAATACGGCAGTTTTGTTTATTGACGTATCCATTCAAACAAAAGTGAGCTTCATCGCTAAACAAAATTCGCTTATGAAAATCGGGATCAACGGCAATCTTGTTTTGGGCCCATTCACCGAATCTACGCCTTGCTAGGTGATCGTGTGGCTTCAATTGTTGCACGAGTTGGATTTTGTAAGCACGCAAATCAAGATCTTTCCGCAAAATCTTCCATAAAGTGGATGGACACATATCCAATTCCTGTGCACGATGGCGGATAGACTGATTCGGGTCTTCCTCTACGCTACGCTCTACAGCAGCAATGACTTCTTCTGTACGCACTGTACGACGTCTCTGTGGATGCGTATTATCATTTAGAGTAAACGTGGTGCGAAAACGTTCCATAGTTAATCGAATTAATTGCTCTGATGGACGATTATGTTGACCGTAAAATGGACGTAGTGCGCGATACGTATTTCGAACAGAACCATGATTTTCAAAATAAATTTGCACAATTTGGAAGCGTTGTTCAGGTGTCAGTCTATTCATGTTGAAATGCCAAACCAAACTAAACATAAATCACTTGACAGCTGACAAAATGGCCGCCAGTTAAAAAAGTGTTGCCAACTTAAAGTTTTATACCTCTATAAAAAACACCTTTTACATATAAGCTTGAGATCCCGTAACTCCACCTTCTCATGCTTAATAGGCAAATTCACATTAATACCCCAAAACTGACTTTTAAACAGCCCGTCGTTATCAGACACCAACCTTCTATGGTAAAAAATCCTCTTAAACCTATCTTATAATAGCACATCAAAAGTACCTATACCACGTAATTTTTAAATAATATATTTTAAACGACAAATTTATCAAAATGTTTGTCTCTTTTTTTGAAATGCAGAATCATATTGTTCTAAATATATATTCAATATAAATATATAGTTTTTCGCAAAAACAAGAAATATTTTGCAAACACCCCCAAATACAAAATAAAGTGTCAAATATCACAAAAATTTCAAATTTCGAAAAGATAGGTGCAAAGATCTTCTTCTCACCTTAGTGTCGATTTTTATTGCCCTCCAAACAGATATATAGATGGCGCTGCTAAGTGAATAGGCAGTGTTAACATCGGTGCTAAAAAAAGTGTAATTTTTCACTAATTTCATAATAAAATTTAGTTGTGAACTTGTGTATAGTGTCCTGTGCAACTATGGGTAATAAGGGCGAAATTCAACCCACAGTGTCCACCAGACATACAAATGAACTGCAAAAACTTAATTCCCGCGTGGAAGAAATGGCGGCTAAATTTACTAATGATCTTGACAGTTTCAAAAAAGAGCTACAGAGTAAGGTAGGAAATACTAATTCAGCTGATGAAAGTCGGGATTTAGGTGATTTACTAGGTCTTCAAAAAAAGTTTTTAGATTTTGAAAAATCCATTGGTAGTAGTCTGAATGTTCTGAGAGAGGAGGTTGACAGATTGAGGTTAGAAGGTGAGACCATGGCAGTTTCAGCTAATAGTAACGCTATTTTAATTCATGGTTTGCATGAGGATCAACATGACGATCTTTACGATAACGTTATTAAATTAATTACCTCCAAGATTGGTGCAACAATTGACAAAAACGACCTAAACTATTGCCATCGACTAGATCTGAAAAAACAAAACGCCGCAAATCCAAGACCTGTGATCGTTTTCTTTTGCCGGCGCTGGATGCGCGATCATCTATTTTATAAAAAGAAACTTCTAAAGGGCACCAAATATCTGTTTACAGAATTATTAACGACAGTAAATCTTAAACTATTTAAAGAAGCAAAAAAATACTTTAAAAATGCGTGCTGGACTAAAGCGGGTAAAATATATGTTTTCGATGGCGGTGCTAAAATTTTGGTGCGATCTATGGCAGACCTTAGTCGACAGAATGAATAATATTGTGATATCATGTGGTATAATGAGTGCTTTTTCAGGCGTGCAGATTGAATTGTGAAAATTAGTGCTTAAATACTAAGATTTTCGACTTATTCGGGTATGTAATCTACATATAGGAATATTAAGTGCATATGGTGAATACTTTTTAGTTGGTATCCCTACAGGTATCTAGGTGTCTATTAGGATTATCGGGGTAGTTATGTTTTTTTTTTTATATATTAAAAGACCCATTCTGATTATTTTGGATTCTATAATGTAACAAAATTATTAATTAAAATAATGTTAAAGATATGATGATACCTAGCTAGGAATGTATATGTGTGTTTACGGGAGTTTTTTTTATGATCATAAGCAATGCAGAGAAGAAATTATTTACACATGGAAGTATAAATTATTATCTCTTGGGTAGTTCATATATGTATATAGGAATTAAATATTCTTAAGTTATTACTATAAATATCCTCTGGCACCTGCATATAGGTCACTCAATATGATTTTGAAATAGCTAGTCGAGAAATGAAAAAATAATGTCTTAAAATTTCAGTTTTTAATACAGAGTATGGCAATTGAAATGTATTTGTTCTTATCATTGCAAGACTGTGTACATAAAATTATTGATTTAATTATTTTTTATTATTGGTTCAATTATTTTTTACTTCTTACCGATCACATCTATATCTATACTTAAACCCACATTTTATTAATACCTGCTATTACTCCCTAATATTATTATATTATTGTTTTTTTCGTTGTATTTACTTATAGCACAGCGATGTATTCTCTTTTAGAGCTATGTACTTTTATTTTCTTGTATTTAGTTTTTTTGTTCTTTCTAGGTTAATTGAAATTAGGTTTAGGGGGGAAGTCATTGGGCAGAGCTTGGGATGGTGGTTGTGCTGCGTTGCGGGGGGGCGTATATTGGCGTTATACAATGGAGGATGATTATATGAATGGGCCGGTGGATGACCATCTAAAAATAATACTTATTGTAAAAGCTTTAAAGATTTTGCCGTTGCACATTTGAATGTTAGGTCGATGAACACTGGCTTTGATGAGTTTTTGTATTATATGAATACGTATCAATTTGACATAATAGGTCTTTCTGAAACTTGGTTATCTCCACTTGATGATTACGACTCGTATTCGATTCCCGGGTACACCTTTGTTCGAAAGGATAGGAATGGTAGAGGTGGTGGGGTTGGCTTCTATATTAAAAACTATATTAAATTTAGACATTAGTTACCCTGATCTCGAATATATTTGTATTACAATATTACTCAATCATAAAAAAATATTGCTTACAAATACATACATATGATATAGAAAATTTCTTTGAGAATTTAGATGATATGCTTGCGGTTGCAGTTCCGTCATATGGGGGGGGAGACTGGAATATCGATCTTCTAAGCGTCTCACCTGCTCAAAGAAGATTAGAAGCACTCTTTAACATTTATGATTTGGCACAACTAATAACAGAGCCAACTAGAATACTCCTTACTTGGTTACTAAATCAATGCCAATTTCACAAATCCTTTCTGATCATAACTTAATATATTTTACTTTGAACCTTCCTAAAAAACAAAACAACAAAAGAATTATTCATTACCGCGATTATAAAAATATTGATTTTAACGAATTTCATAATGATGCACTTCGGCTGGACTGGGATTCAATTTTTTATATTGGTAATATTGAAACCAAATTGGAAGTGCTTAACTCTTTCATTTTATACCTAATAAATAGGCATGTGCCCTATAGGCATACAAAGGTCAAAGAAAGGAATAGTGCCCCTTGGATTACTGATAATATAAAGCTTTTAATGCGGTTAAGAGACAAAGCTCATTCCAAATATCTAAAGAATAGATCACCAGAGCGTCTCCAATATTACCGGGAGCTTAGAAATTTTGCCAAGCACGCTATTATAAGGGAAAAAATTTCATATTTTAATCATTTTTCTCGAAAAAATGGTCAAGCCTTCTGGAAAGAAGCAGCTCAGCTAAACTTGACACGTAACAAGTTGAGTCATATTCCGGATGATTTGTGCGATCCTGTCTTATTAAATAATTATTTTTCTTCGTGTACTAGAGGATTGAATAACGTATCAGCAAATAAAATGATTTATTATAAATTTAATACTCATCCAAAGGTAACAAATGAAAGGAAATTCAGTTCTAATCTAATTACCGAGGAAGAGTTGTTAGCCATCATAAATAAAATCTCTACTAATGCCATAGGAGAGGATGGTATTTCTGTTAAAGATCTTAGACTCTGTTTTCAATACTGCACGCGTCCGCTAATAAATATAATTAATTGCTGTATACTGGAAGGGTACTTTCCGAATATCTGGAAAAAGGCTATTATTAAACCATGTGCCAAAGTGACAAACCCCATGGAACCAAAGGACCTACGACCAATTAGTATACTCCCTGCTTTATCAAAAATTCTGGAGCGACATGTATATCAGCAAATGTTTTTATATGTAAATAGTAAACAAATAATACCCAATTGTCAGTCGGGATTTCGACCTTATTTTAGTACTACTACCAGCTTGGTTAATTTACTGAACGATATTCGTTTCAATGAAGATAAGAATGAAACCACCTGCTTAGCTCTTTTGGATTTTAGTAAGGCGTTCGACACCCTAAATCATGATCTGCTCTTGGCAAAGCTTTACTATTTTGGCTTCTCAGACCAGTCAGTTATTTTTATGGAACATTTTCTAAAAAATCGATCACACTGTGTAGAAATTAGAAAAGATTTTAAATCCATTAAATCTAATTACATACCGCTTACTAAAGGAGTGCCTCAGGGCTCCATCTTGGGTCCACTATTGTTTTCTCTTTATGTGGCAGATATTGATAAGGCGATAGAATATTCCAAAATGCAACAGTATGCCGATGATTCTCAAGTATATATGCCATTTCCTTTAAATAAGTTACGCACTTCTTTAGTATATTTTAATATGGACCTAAATAACATATATAATTTTTGTAATGATCATAGCCTTAAGCTTAATGCACAGAAGTCTTGTTTTATGCTGTTTAACGGTAATAAAAATGCAGAGGGTATACTTTTTGATACCTTCAGACCTTCAATTGACAATACTTTTTTGCCTTTAATTCATGAGGCCAAAGTATTAGGAGTAATTTTTGACAAATCTCTTTCATTCCAGTCACATATTAATATTAAATTAAAGACAGCTTATATTCGTTTAAAAAAACTGTATAATCTAAGGAATCTTCTGCCATCAAAAACCAAATATTATTTTACAGCTTGATCTTATCTTTATTTGATTATGCTGATGTTGGGTATGGCGACTCTTTGTCAGCCCAGTATGTTAGATTAATCCAGAAAATACAAAACTCTTGTATGCGCTTTTCTTTTAACATTCCATTCAGAAATCGAATCACACCCTATTTAAATAACAGCTATATTTTAAATATGGAAAATCGTAGAAAGTGTCATTTGTATAATTTCGTCTATCGGATTTTTAAATTTGGACAACCCCAATACCTCAGAGAACAATTTAGTGTTTTTCTGCATCCGCACGATACGAGAAACATTAATTCTTTAGAGTTCCTCAACACAGGAAGGCAGCCTTTCAAAAGTCCTTTATTTTTGTTGCTGTGCATTTGTGGAATTCTTTGTCACAAGAGGTTAAACAATTATCACCAGGCAAGTTTTGTTCCTATGTAAAACACCAACTTATTAACCAGCAAAAGAATTCTAATTTAACATAATATTTACCTATTTTGTATATCATTTTTTGGGATCCTTTTAGTGGTGGTACCACTTGCCCACCATATCATATTATGTAAAATTTACTCTGTTTATGCATATACATCTCCCCGCGTCTCCGCCACCCGTTTCGCTGCGTGCTCGCCGATCCCTCTTTACGCTCTGCTATTTTTTAGAATTTTTATTTTTAGAATTTTTTCAATTAGTTTTTTATTTATTTTTAAGGTATAGGTTCGCCACTGGGTGGCACTACACATGCCCAAATAGTGAAGGGCTTGTGGTATCGGCTATTTATAGTCGCTGTGCCATCCTTTTTGTCGTATTTCGAGCAAATTTAATTTCTGTCACATTATGAATTTGTAGATATTGGCAAATAAACTGATTTTGATTTGATTTGATTTGATATAAATCTGAGATCTCCTACCTTCACTCCTTCAACTCGGACAACTAAACATATCACTTGAATAAATACCCCAATTTACTGAGGAAAATGAACTTTATCGGATTCTATAGTAACACATGCGCAGACCTTGTACCCTCTCATATTAAAAAATATATTTAAACAACAAATTTTTCAAACATTGTCTATATTTCTGATACCGTCATACGCTTTGATAAATGTATTTGCCATATAAATATACATATGAAAATTTTCCCTCAAGACAAAAATAAAAACTTGAAACAACTCAAAAATAGTGAATTTGTTCGAAAAAAGTAAAACCCCTTCTATACCCGCTCGCCAATTTTAATATGACTTGCAAACACGTACATAGGTTACTCTCTACCTTCACCACCTGCAACTCCCATAGGTTCATGCATAAAACCAGCAAACTCATAACTTGACTCGAAGTGATGATCTAACCATATTGACGAAAATGAGCGCCGTTTGTAACAGCAGAAAAAGGTTTCAAAATATTTTGGAACTATTTCTTCCCGAATGTTTTTTTTTGCTAAAATTCAAATAATTTTGAATATCTGGTTAATTATATTTAGTTAAACTAGTGAGTAAGGTGTCTGCTTTCTACGCCGGCGACCCGGGTTCGTATCTCGGCTCAGAAAAATAATAAAAAAAAGCCTTTACAAAGTGACTGTCGCCTCTCGGAAAGGCAATGGTAAACCACCAGTAGTATCATGCCTAGTAAAGTCCTCTCAATTTGACCGTTCGGAACCGGCATTAAATTGTAGGTCCCCTTTGTGTGTGGAACACTTCAAAAGGTAACAACTACTGGTAAAGGCGAGAGGGTCGCCTCTCTCCGTATCGGATATGGCACTTCAAGAAAAAAAAGAATGTAGTGAACATGCGCAGCAAGAGGAGAAATAAAGAGAATTTACTTTATTATATAACTGGTACCATAAAGTGACATGTTTGTTGTCTAATTTTATTCGAGTTATTAAGTTAAGTGAATGCAGCTATTAATAATGTTATGTTAGAAGTTGGAGGAGAGAATGAAGGCAAGAGCTTCACACTAATATATTGTTAGAGGGAAATCAAAAGCGATAGGGACGTGTCGGATAGTTTTTCCATTCATCTTTTCGATAAAATTTTCATTTTTGAGGTATTTAAAATTTTTCCTTTTATCCGGGGAAGTTTTTCACGTAACTATATATTGACGTGTGTATTTACATCTCAAAGAGATATATAAATTTGCTGAAAAACTTAAAAAAATGTCTTTAAATATAGATGATGATATATTTTTTAATTATTACAGACTACGAGTATTCGCGTTACAGAAAGGGGGGGCTAGAAATAGGTTGTCTTAAGTGGAGTAAAATATTTGTTGCATTTAAGCGAATGAAAATGCTGCTGTTAAGCCTACAATTTAAGGAGGTACTTTGAAAAGGAGGAGTGGAAGGTTTGAAACTTTTAAATGTGTTATGTCAAAATTGTTACGGGGAATGTAAAAGAGGAAAGACAAGGGTGTTTATTTTATTTATGATAATGCATTGTTTTTTTCTAAAAAGAAAATTAAAATTAATATTTTTCTTTGGAGCTCAACTACTAAATATTCAAATATCTTCGGAAAAGTATGTGCTTTTGAATGTGTTTGAGATTATATTATTTTATAATTCCTATTGCCTGTATGGTTTCTAAATAGCACTACCCTGTCTTTTTAGTGCTTCATACGGAACATTTATGTCCGGTATGATCACTTCGGAGTCTGTGTCCGTCTGTCTGTCTGTCATCCCCACAGACATCGAGGCTGGACTGAAGTAAATACGAACGCAAAAATGTGAGATAGATTAAGCGAATGTACGGGTACATTCGCCTTGGTTATTACGTTATTTTGGGCCTACAGAAAAGGGGTCGTCAGTCGCTAAGGCAGTTGGTCAAAATTTCACCAAATCCACCATACCATCACTCACACGGCTAGATAGTTCTATTGCAATAACACCTGTTGAGAAAGCAAACTTGCTGGCCGAACTGTTTTGCTTCACATTCTACTGCCGATTTCCAAGGAAAAACACCACCTACTATTCCCATAGTGCAGTCAAGAATGCCCGATGTTGTCTTCAGACAGCGTATCATAAAACGTATTTTAATGAAGCTAGACACCAAAAAAGCTTCTGGCGCTGACGGAATACCTGCCATAGTTCTCAAAAACTGTGCAAGGGAACTAACACCAGTTTTCTGTAGACTTTTTAACCTATCCTACAGAAAGGGAATATTTCCTTCCTGCTGGAAATGTGCCACAGTTCAGCCGATACCTAAAAAAGACCTTGCCAAACAACTACCGACCAGTCGCACTGCTTTCAATAATATCGAAAGTCATGGAAAAGGCTGTCAGTCAGCATCTTCTAAAATACTTTGAAGGATTCAACATTATTAGCGATCACCAATATGGCTTTCGTAAACATAGATCAACAGGAGATCTTCTGACTTATGTAACACATGTTTGGAACAACGCAATTGAACGCTTCGGAGAATCTCGAGCGGTTGCTCTTGACATATCCAAGGCATTCGACCGTGTTTGGCCCGATGGTCTGTTGGCTAAGCTACGCTCTTATGGTATGTCTGAAAAGTTCTGTTTGTGGCTCTCATGTTTCCTCAGATAGCGTTCTTTACCAGTCGCAGTCGACGGATTTCTTTCTAACACCTTTACTGTTAACGCCGGTGTGCCCCAAGGCTTCATACTGTCTCCTACTCTCTTTTTTATTTACATTAACGATCTGCTGGAAAAGACCGGGAATTCAATCTACAGCTTTGCAGATGACAGTACGCTTATCTCTTCATTCACTTTGAAAGCTCGGACATCGGCTGCTCAGGCGAATATCCGCAGACAGCAGGAAGTCATTCAACTTAACAAAGACCTGGAAGAAATTCTATCTTGGGGTGACAGTAACCAAGTGGAATTTAACGCTACAAAAACCCAGGCGGCAGTTTTTTCTAAAAAAGTTGACGTTGCTGAACCCGACATAGTTATGTCGGGGCACTCCATTCCCCTAGCATCGTCACTCAATTTGTTGGGCGTTAATTTGGGAGCAAATATGTCCTGGCATGAACGTGTTGCGGGCATAGCAAGGAGAGCTTCTTAAAAGTTGGGAATATTATTTCGAACCAGAAAGCTTTACACTCCACAACAACTATTAATTCTTTACAAAGCTCAAATTCGACCAACTATGGAGTACTGCTCCCATGTTTGGGGCTCCGCTCCCAAACATACACTGCATTTGTTGGATTCTGTTCAGAGGAGGGCTGTTCGTCTGAGTGGAGACCCAGAACTGACCGGCGGCCTTGATTCGCTGGAACATCGAAGAACGGTTGGCGACTTGATCTCTTCTACAAGTATTTTCATGGAGAGTGTTCGAAGGTTGTAGCCCGCTTAATTCCTCCCAGAGCGGTGCATGTTAGAAGTACATGTCACGCTGATACTTCACATCCGTATGAGCTTCAGCTTGTTACTCCTCGTACAACGCTTTTCAAGCACTCTTTTGTATGGAGAACATCATCCCTTTGGAATGGCTTACCCAGGACTGTGTTTCCTACCGAGTACAATTTACAGCGATTGAAGAACAACGTGAATCGCTTTTTCCGCACACGTGTCGCCCCTGTAGCGCTTTAGGGACTTCCCTGCAGCACGTGTGCTAGACCCATAAAAAAAAAGGTATTGGCCGCACAGTTGCTTTGTCTCTCTGTAGAGAGTGGTCAATTTTGTGAGGCTAATGCGCCGTCCATCCTCCAGGTCTATGGTCATACCTGATTTTCTTCTAAACTATTTGACATAGAAAGTCGAAATTTTGACTGAAGGGGTTAGTTTTGGGGTTGTGAAATCGGAAGTGATTAAAAAAATTTTTTTAGCAGGTCATTGAGTGGGGTGTCAAATGAAAGCTTGTAAAAATACGAGATCAAAAATATATATGATATAATACATACGCAAATATTTCTTCATAATATTTTAAAAAAGCCGCCAAAAATCGCTGTCTATCCCCTTATCTCGAAAAAATATTAATAAAATATATTAATTAAAAATAGAAAAAATTAAAAGTGAACATTTTATTACTTAAGATGTTCTACATAGTCCCCTCCGATCTCAATATTACATTCGGATCATTCATACAACCATGTGCGACTGGTAGAAAAAGCTTCTTTTGAGATCATATTTAACTCTTGCGTCACAATGGCTTTAATGTCCACCAAATCGTCATAGATGTGACCCTTAGCTTTATGGGGAGCTTGATTTTTGGGAATAAAAAAGTCATTAAAGGCTAAATCAGGCAAATAAGGAGTATGGTGCAGTAGACACTAGTTTTCCCGCCAAGAATTGCACCATAATCTCAGTCGTGTGAGCGGTCGCGTTATCATGAAGCAACAAAAATATCCTTTGCGTTCCATCGTTCCGGTCGTACCCGCTGAATCCTCTTTCAAAGTATCTCCATGACACCCACGTAGTACCTGATGTTCATTGCAGTGCCCTCGAGAATAAATTTTTTGTGGATAATTCCTTAAGCGTCAAAAAATGCGACGAGTATGTCTTTGTTCTTGAGCCGTTGCGCACGTTGCCGTATTGGTAACACCATGTCATTGCCTATGACTATTTTCTGTACAAAAGAATCGTCCACATTTTTCATTTCAATGAAGTTTCGGCTAGCGTCTACACGCTGTTTTCGTTTGGGTATCAGGCTGTGGATAATAAACTTCGCACACACTTTTCCCTTTTCAAAACATTTCGAACAATGTCTTTAACACTTGATTTAGAGATGTTGGGCTCTTCTACTATTAGTTTGCATGGAAGATAGCGGCAGGGCGAATTTTCACTTTTTCCTTTGCTGAACTTGTGCCGGGATTCACTGACTTTGTATTACCCTCGAGCGACTCCCGTTCTTTCTCAAAGCGTTTAAACCACTAAAACACTTGTGAACGCGATAAGCAATTATCACTGTCAGTTTTTTCAAAGATTTAAATGTGTCGGCGGCCACCTTACGCTTTCTCAATTACATCAAGAAATTTTGTTATAATAATAATATTATTTCACAGGTATCGCGGCATGTATCTCAAACTGGTTAGCGGTGCGAAAAAAGCTTATTGTCATAATAATAATGTTCAAAGGGAAAATTGGCGTATTGTTGATGAGCTCCATGGTCAGAACGGTCGGGATCGATTGGATTACCAAATAGATCATGATATTCTCAATAAAAACTATTGTAGTATTGCACAAACGCTGGCTCAGGGATTTCCTTCTGATGGTGATCCGCTTTTTTCTCTCCGATTTCAATGATGTAATAGATATTAAGAATAGAAATCGGTTGGAAATCTCTTAGGGCTCCTGGTCTAAGGGAATTTTTTCGTCCTGCCTAAAGATCCTTTTGGTGGTCCTCTTACATTAGGGCGGTGATATGGAGGATTCCTCAAATTTTCGACCGATTTGTCCACTCTGTCCAAGGTTATTGAGAAAATTGTCAAAGGTAGAGTATGGAACTACTTACAATCACATGGGATGATGACTGGGAAGCAATTCGGGTTTCAGAGTGCCAGGAGGACGCTTGATACCATATTTGGCTTCCTGGAGGATGTATATCATTATATGAATCGGGGAGAGTCGGTGGCGGTCGTGTTTTCTGATCTGTCTAAGGCAGGGATTCCCAATTTTTTTTTACAACCCTTTACGGGTTGCAATTTTTTTTGCGACGCCCTGCTAAAAGAAGATACTTGTGTGTAGTTTTAGCAGACAATAAAATTACTGTATTATTCAAAGAAAACTCCAAAGAATATAGAATCTTAATTATTATTTATTAGAAAACATAAAAAAAACTACAAAAAATACAATTAATGAGAGGGATGAGCTTGCTTTTCTGAGCATAACTTCTCAAATCGGGGCTGAAGTTTTGAAATTGCTACTCTCATTTCTTTTTCTAAATTTATTTGTGACCTGTACATCGATTTGATTACTGCAACTGCAGAAAAGACGGTTTCACGCAAGTACGACGTAGCGAATGGTAAAAGAACCCTCAAAGCCGTAGTACTGCTAGTAGGATATTCTTGGGATGCATTGCTCTAAAACTGAAACAGTTTGTCTTTATCGAATTGTAGTTTTAGGCTCGTATCACAAGATATTTCTAACAGCTGTTCTTCCTCGACTGTTGAATGTGTAGATAGTGGTGGGGTCAATTGGAATGGGTTTCTAATCCAGTCGTATTGATTCAGGAACATATTTATTAAAATAGTTGCTTAATGTTGATAAGTGTTGGATAAATATCAATATCAAACTTGGCTCCAGATTTTGAACAGATTTTTCTTTCAAAAAGCCTTTCAAAACAGGAAAACAGTCAGTATTTCCTTGCTTCTTTTCTATTTTTCTTTTCCACAGCAGCAACTTCGTTTGAAACGCTGCAATTTTATCAGTCGGTTGCAGTATATACGTTTCGTTTCCCTGTAACGATTTATTAAGGACATTTAATTTCTATAACATGTCGCAAGGATACGCCAATTTTATTAAGAAGTCAGTATTTTTAAACTTTTCTGCGCCACGATTCGATTCTGTCAATAAACACGTGTACAACTTATTTTTTAATTCATGTACATGTGAGAGTACGTTACCTCTCGACAACCAACGAGAGTTACGGTAATAAAGTAAAGATGTATGCTCGGCACTCAAATCTTCACAAAGCTTATGGAAAAATCTTACCTTCACGGGTCTTGTTTTTATGAAGTTCACCACTTTGATAATTATATCCATCACAAAATTTAATTCAGGTGAAATATTTTTTGCAGCCAGGGCCTCCCTATGTATAACGCAATGTGTCCATTTTACATTTGGACCCTTGGTTTTAATGAGAGCTTGAAGTCCTCCATACTACCCTGATATCTCGCGAGCTCCATCCGTACACACATCTCCCATCGAATGTTATTATTTTCCATGAATGAATCTATGATCTCAAACAAATCACTAGCCTTACCGTTATCAGTCATTTTTTTGTAAAATATCAAATCCTCACGTATATTTGTTTCTTCCATATACCGCACGTAACATATTAATTGAGCGTCGTTATTACTGTCTGTCGCTTCATCCAGTTGAATGGCAAATAAACCAGAAAGATTTTCCACTATTTGGTCATTAATGTCTTCAGCTATGTCATGAACTCGACGACTAATCGTATTATTAGAAAAAGAAATATTTTTTATTTTTTTGTAAGAGGCGAGCAGTGCTTTGGAAGAAATAGATGCTCTGGAAAACAAGGATGTCGACTGATGTTTCAGTTCTCGCAATTTTCTTGCAAACAAATCCCGCGGATTTCCTTGTAAATTACTGTGAGATGTTTCTAAATGACGTTTCAATTTATTAGGAAGCATACTTTCAGCTGCCAGCACCTTATGACAAAAAACACATTGGGGAAGTTCCATATTTCTTCTGCTAACGTACATAGGTAAATTCAAAATCTAAATATTGGTCATCATATTTTCTGTACTTTTTAAGTTTTCTACAGTTTCTTTTCTACTCTCTTCTGAGTCTTCAACACGTTTTCTACTCATTTGAATAAAGTTATCCATTTTCAGAAATGAATGCGCGCGCGTAAATTAAATACTACACACTTTAAATCAAAACATTGCATTCATCAATGCTCGCAATCGACGAATAAATAAAGCGCCGAAACAAAAGACCGAACGATGAACGAACGAAAGCGCGGGGAAATGGAGGGGCCGGCTTACTGCGTCGCGCTGCGCCGCGCACTAGCTCATTATGTCGCGTGCAGGTGACCTGTGCGTATCGTCTCGCGACTCCCTTATGATAGCGCTGCGACACCCCAGGGCCCTGATCTAAGGTATTTAACTGCGCGGATCACGGAATACTGTTGGCTAAGCTCGAGAGGTATGGGTTTAAGGGGACCTCGCTTGCTTGGTTTCGTCCTATCTCGGGGTCCGAAGCCAATCGGTGGTGGTTTCTGGTCGGCGATCGTCATCATTGAGTGTAGAATGTGGTGTCCCGCAGTAATCTGTTCTGAGACCGCTTCTTTTTTTTAATATACATCAATGATCTTGTTCGCATCAAAATATCAGGCGAATTTACGCTCTTTGCCGATGAAACATCCGTTGTATGGCAGAATAAAGTTATTGAAACTCTTAGGTCGAACATTTCCATCGTCTTATTGTTAGGAAGTGGTGTAGTACTAACCGATTGTCTTTTAATGTCGATAAGACACATGTTACCGGTTTTGGATGCAATATGCGGAGGAATCACTTGGGTGGCGACTCTTTGTGGGAGGAGCCTGCGGCCGGATTTTTGGGTGTTCTCATTGATACTAATTTCCTATTTAAGAATCACATAATAAAGTTGGGTAATAGACTTTCTTCAGGTTGCTTTGCTAGCAGAATTACTAGAAATGAACTTGCCCCTGATATTGCGCGAACGGTTTATTTTACATTGTTTGAGTCTCATCTTAGATATGGAATTCCCATTTGAGGTTTTGCCAGTCAGTATCTGACTGAACATTTTGTTTTTACTGCAGTCCGCTTCATCACTGGTGCCCATCAGAGGGAATCCTGCAGACCTATCTTTCTCTCGCAGGGAATTTTGCCCCTCACTTCCTTGTTCATCTTGGAGACCACTTCGTTGATATATAAGAATCGCTTAACTATTCAGCAAGTAGCATCTCAGTGAGGCACCTGATGGGCTGCGGATCTGCCTTTGCCAGTTCCAGTTAGGGCACTCACGAAGCACTCATTAATATACGAGGACAGAAAATTGTTTAACCATTCACCAACTCACATCAAGACTCCTAATTTACTTAGGGTGTTTCGATAGTGTCTTAAAAATTATTAATTAACAAATCATATTATAATCTGGGTAAGTTTTATGCTGACCCCTCTGTCTGTTGGCTTTCATTCCATTTGATTGTGAAGCACCTGTGCTGGGTTGGTTTGTATGCTCCTTTTTCACTTACTAATGACAACTACATATTATTGTTTTAGTTTTATATACTAGTGTTAGTTTTACTTTGACTAGAACTAGCTCTGTGTTAACTAACAATCTTGCTGTTTATCTACTGTATATTTGATGTTGCGTGTTCTACATTTTAGCTTAGTATATATTTCGTTTTCGGATTTCTTTGTTATTTTACGTAGATTTAATTTGTTTTATGTTCTATTTTTTGTATTATAACTATGTTTTTATATTTCTTAGATTTAATATGCTTTGTAGGGTGTAATTTTTTACGACATTAAAGTACTTTTGATTTGATTTGATCTGATTTGTCTCTGTAGCTGTTTTACCGAGTTTCACATGAAATTCGAGCACTACTCGCTGTTCAGTCACACTTCTGTGACAGAACGACTACGATATATACAGTTCGCTCGTCTACTACTCAGAAATGACTGATCACAACCGGCTGGTTGAATGCAAGTGTGTTGTTTACAGATGTGAGTTCAAGTTTTTACTGTTATTTACGAGACAGCGCTGCTTAAAGGCCGGGGAAAAAATTAGTCCTGGAACTTTTTGGACAGATGTATAGTCAGATGGTTGGTTACAAACAAACATTAATTTTTAATATGAATTTGGAAGATCGACTTTCTATATTATCGTTACGTTTAATTCTATTTTCTCACCTGCTTCTTCTAGAATATTTAGAAGACAATATTATATAAATAAATAAATAAATTTTATTAAACCCGTTGGACAGTACAAAAGCTGTAAGGATCAGGTCAGTGTACAAAGCTTTTATGATACTATAATTAAATACATGTATTTCTATCCTAATTATAAATTAAATTATAAAAGTAAACTTAAAGCAACTAAAAAATAGAAAAGAAAACAAAAAAAGGACACACATTTATTACAAGCGTAAATTTGTATTGTCATGTGTGAAAAGGTCAAGTTTGGAGATGTTCATTCAATTAAACAGTGCAAATATTCATCCAAGCTATAAAAGCTGTTATATATTAGAAATGTCCTAATGGTGTTTTTAAATTCATTCCCATTGGAGATATATTTAAATTTATCCGATAACTTATGGTAAATTTTGGCATCATCATCATTTACATTATTTTTAGTAACGCTAAATGAATGAATCTGATACACCATATTGTTATAGCCCCTAGTATTGTAATTATTATATTGAAAATGTTGTTTAAACTTATGAATATTCTTTCTCACAACTACGATTACTTCAAATATATACAGCGAGGGTAATGTCATGATTCTCCATTTTTTGAAAATAGATCGGCATGAAACCAACCTATGTGCCCCAGGTTTTGTATTTTAAATATCTTGTATTACCCCAGAAAATCAATCCATATTTTATACGACTAAAAAAATTAGCGTAGTTGTACGAAAACAGTACTTCAATATTGCTTACTTGTTTTAACCTAAATACGAGTAAAGCGTATATAGTGAGTGCAAGCTTTTTGCATAGTTCATCGACATATACGTCTCAACTAAGCCGATTATCAATATAGACACCCAAAAATTTCATCCTTGATGCTTCTCATATTGAACGATTTTTAGTGTTCCGTACGGAACACTTATAAGATCACTTCGGTGTCTGTCTGTCTGTCTGTCTGTCACACCCGATTTTCTCCGAAACTATTTGTCATAGAAACTTGAAATTTGGTAATAATATAGGAATTGATGGCCTCATCAGAGCCATGTAGTTTTGAAAGTTAAATTTTGACTTAAGGGGTTAATTTTGGGGGATGAAATCGGAAGTGAAAAAAAAAAAAAATTTTTACTAGGTTATCGAGTGTGGTGTCAAATGAAAGGTTGTGAAAACACGAGTAAAAAATATATATATATATATATAACGTAATACTTGCGCGCACTTTTCTTTGTATTATTTTCAAAAAATCGCGAAAAATCGCTGTCCCGCGCCTTATCTCGAAACATACTTATCAAAAAATTTTGAAAAAATCCTGGAATATTCTCTACGGGGGGGTAGATTTGAACGAAAATTTATCACGAGTGCATTACCTTTAATAATTTATCTGGTATTTAAAAAAAAAAAAACAAAAATTTCAAGGTCATCAGATTTCAGTAAAGATTGGAAACAAACTTTGTTGAAAACTCATTTGGGGTGTGTTTTGTGAAGTCACTGATTATTTTATACCACCGTAACATAAATTTTGACTTAATGGGTTCGTTTTGAAGGGTGAAATCGAAAGTGAAAAAAAAATTTTTACTAGGTCATCAAGTGTGGTGTCAAATTAAAGCTTATGAAAACAAGAGTAAAAAATATATATGTAATATAATACTTGCGCACACTTTTCTTCGTATTACTTTTAAAAAATCGCGAAAAATCGCTGTCCCCTACCTTATCTCGAAAAGTACTGTTCAAAAAATTTTGAAAAAATTCTAGAATATTCTCCACGGGGTATAGATTGAACGAAAATTATCACGAGTGCATTACCTTTAATAATTTATTTGGTATAAAAAAAAAAACAAAATTTCAAGGTCACCAGTTTTCAGTAAAGATTGGAAACAAACTTTGTTGAAAACTCATTTGGGGTGTGTTTTGTGAAGTCACTGATCATTTTATACCACCCTAACAAAAATTTTTATTTTAAAAACAATCAACGTACGGAACACTAATTGTGACCGGTTTTTAATCTTAAGAAGAATTTATTCAAATTATGAATCCTAAGAGTAAAATTTATGAAAACAGTTTTATCCACATTTAAATATAGTTTATTATCTTGAAACTACTAAGAATTTATTGACCATTACTTGGGCTAGGTGAGTTGCTCCTTGAACATTATCAAACGTGACTAGATAACTGCTATCATCAGCAAACACTACATTTTGGTTATTACAAATATTCGGTAAATCGTTTATGAATAGTAGGAATAAAAGAGGACCCAGGATGGAACCTTGGAGCACCCCACAAGAAATTGACAATTTTTTCGATCTTACGTCGTCGATCTCTACAGATTGACATCTAGTAGCCAGGTAAGATCTTATCCATTCACCAATCTTTCCTCTTAGACCATTATTTTCAGGTTTCTTTATTAACAACGCATGATCTACCAAATCAAATACTTTACTTAAGTTTATGAAAATGCCGAAACATTTAGACCGTTCGTTGAGTGATTCATAAACATTGTTTAAAAATTGATTAGTTGGCAGAATGAGTAGATCGTCCACGACAAAAACCATGTTGGAAAGGTTTCAGGATGTCAAAACGTTGTAGGAAAGGGACAATTTGATCTTAAACAATTCTCTCAAGTATTTTAGATACAGCAGGTAATAAGGCTATAGGTCTGTAATTCTCCATAAGAAGTAAATCTGTCCTCTTAAAAAGTGGAACAATTTTTTTATACTTAAAAACTTTCGGAAAGATGCCACTTTCCAGAGACCAGTTCACCAAATATGTTAGTGGAAGCAACAATAAGCCTGATGTTTTTTTTTTATTAGAAATGAAGGTATCTTATTAATTCCTGTTGCTTTGGATTTTTTCAACCCAGAAGTCGTTTCCATAATTTCATATTCGCTCGTGGGTCTCAAGATCATCGTATTTGGAAGTACAGCCTGTTTATGGACTGCGGGTGAAGTTATGCTGGCTAAAGGATATTTCGTATTAAGATTGATAAAATATCGATTGAAGCAGTTTGCAATGTCTTTTTTGTTTCTTATAATTCTTCCCTCTTCGTTTCTTATGGTTTCGATATTTGTTTTTAATTTTTTAGGATTCTGACTGTTATTATTCACAATGCCCAAGCAACTTTAGATTTATTATCCGATTCGAAATACATGTTACTGTTATGATTTATCTTGTCTAATCACTCTACTATATGTTTTTTGATACATTTTATAATGAATTATGTCATGTTCACTCAGAGTCATTTTTTTTCTTAAATAATTCTTTTGGTATTTTGGAGGATTTCCTGATACCCACCGTCATCCAGGGATTCCGTTTGGTTCTCCTGCAAAAGTTAACTTCTCTTAAAAGGAAGGATACATTGATGTAGTGAAGTGTGTGCAGTTTAGAAATGAACTGAATCCCCGTTCGACGTCGGGTGCCTGGAATACATCCTGCCAGGTTTCCTCGTGCAAATGCATTCTAAAAGTTTCAATAATGTTTTCATTGTAATCTCTTTTATAGAGAGTTTGTAAAGGCATTCGTTGATATCACTCTAAAGAATTTATTAGGCAAATTATAGTATTGCAAGTGCGAATTAAGTTATTTTTTAGTATCAGGAAGTCAAATTTAGTATGTATGTAGCACGTAGGCTGAAAAGTTTTTGGTCTTAAAACACATTTTTTTGCAAAATTTCAACAACGTAGTATAGTCTCCTTTAAGAGCGATACAATCAGTCTAACGCTTTTTTAACACTTTTATATCTTTCTTGTAGAAGGATTTGTCTTTGCTCAAAATAGGCCTCAGTTTAGGCGATAACTTTTTCATTGGAGCTAAATCTCTCTCTAGCATTTTTTTTTTGAGGTCTGTGATTAGATAATAATCGCTGGTGGCCAAATCTGGAGAATACGGTAAATGAGAAAGCAATTCGAACTTCAATTCATGCAATTTTGCCATCGTAACCATTGACTTGTGGCACGGTGCATTGTCTTCATGAAGGAGCACTTTTTTCTTGTTCATTTGGGGCTGTTTCCTTGCGGTTTCTGCCTTCAAAGGCACCAATAACTTTATATAATATTCGCTATTGATAGTTTTTCACTTCTCAGCATAGTCAATGAAAATTATTCCATGCGCATCCTAAAATACAGAGACCAAAACCTTCCCAGTCGACTGTTGTGTCTTTGGTCGCTTCGGACGGCTTTCACCGGCTGCTGTCCACTCAGCCGATGCCGATTTGATTCCGGTGTGTTGTAAGCCTACGTGTTATTTTAGAACTATGCGGTTGTAAGGAAACTATTGATTAGATCACTTTACCAATCTTTATTGTTAATTCCACTTTTCTAGTATCTTTAATAGATGATGTTACGTATCGGTTGTTAAAGGATTATATCTCTATGTTGGGAACGTGGAACCTTTGACACAATGACACTACTCAGTATATATCACCACTACACCAAACAGTTTATTTTTGCACTCGACGTGCGTTTCGCTAGCCATGTTAGCTTCATCAGGAGCGATGATTGACAGTCAATCATCAGTAGTGATGATATATACTAAGTAGTACTCTAGAAGTAGCTTCTCTAATTTCATAATATAGTTTAAATTATTTAGAAAACCTATTGTGGTTTTTACTGTTCCATACGGAACACTTATAAGGTCACTTCGGGTGTCTGTCCGTCTGTTTGCCTGCCTTTTTGTCTGTCACATCCGATTTTTTCAGAAACTATTTGACATAGAAAGTTGAAATTTGGCAATAATATAGGAATTGATCGCCTCATCAGAGCCGTATAGTATATATATATATATATATATATATATATATATATATATATATATATATATATATATATATATATATTCTATATATACGTTTACATATATATATATATATATATATATATATATATATATATATATATATATATATATATATATATATATATATATATATATATATATACGAGGCTGGTTTGAAAAGTCCGTGCAAAGTCCGAGAGATGGCACCACCGGCGTGTATCGAGGTCATGTTTAGTTAGTAGCATCTCTTGAATGAACGCACACCAAGTTTCAGCCATATTGGTCTATTTCTTTGTGATTGGCATTCGTGTGAATCAAGGAAGTCGAGTGATTTTCAAGAAATGGACGAAAAAGAATTTCGTGTGGTGATTAAACATTACTTTATGAAAGGCAAAACGCCTCAGGAGACTAAAGAGAAGCTTGATAAACATTATGGTAACTCTGCACCTTCGATTAGAACAGTTTATAAGTGGTTTCAAAATTTTCAGACTGGCCATATGGGCACAAGTGACGCTGAATGTTCTGGACGGCCTGTGGAGGTTACGACTCCAGAAATCATTGATCAAATCCATGATATGGTGATGGATGACAGAAGAGTTAAGGTGCGTGAGATTGCTAGTGCTGTGGGCATCTCGACTGAACAGGTACATAATATTTTGCATAAACATTTGGACATGAGAAAGCTATCCGCAAGATGGGTGCCGCGATTGCTCACGCTTGACCAAAAACGGAATCGTGTGAAGTGTTGCAAGGATGGTTTGCAGCTGTTCCAGAAGAATCCGGAGGACTTTAAGCGTCGTTTCGTCACTGTGGATGAAACATGGATACATTACTATACTCTTGAGACCAAACAACAATCTAAACAATGGGTTACCAAGGGAGAATCTGCACCAAAAAAGGCGAAGACCGTTCCTTCGGCCGGAAAGGTTATGGCGACTGTCTTTTGGGATTCGCAAGGGATAATCCTCATCGACTATCTGGAAAAGGGTAAAAACTATTACAGGTGAATATTATTCATCGTTATTGGACCATTTGAAAACCGAGCTGCAAGAAAAACGCCCGCGATTGGCCCACAAGAAAGTCCTTTTCCATCACGACAACGCACCAGCACACACCTCAGCAGTTGTGGTCGCAAAATTAATGGAAATAGGATTCCAACTCGTTTCACATCCCCCCTATTCTCCACACTTGGCTCCCTCGGACTACTATTTGTTCCCAATTTGAAGAAATGGCTGGCGGGACAAAGATTTTATTCAAACGAGGAGGTGATTGCAGACACTAATGGATATTTTGCAGACTTGGACAAATCCTATTATTCGGAAGGGATCAACAAACTAGAACATCGTTGGACGAAGTGTATAAGCCTAAAAGGAGACTATGTCGAAAAATAAAAAAGGTTTACCCCAAACACATAAGTAGTTTTTATTTTTGCACGGACTTTTCAAACCAGCCTCGTGTATATATATATATATATATATATATATATATATATATATATATATATATATATATATATATATATACTCTGCCCACGTGATACCAAAGGGGTCGATTTATTTTTATTTATCCCTACCCTAGTGAAGGACAGCAGCGATCACCAGTACCGTCGTCAGGTGCAAAGAAAATGATTCGGGACTGGCTCTACAATGGAATGTTACATGACTGCAGCAGATGTAATGGCTGTGGTACTGCGATCGAAAAGGCAAAAGGGAAACCACTCGATTAATCATCCCATGAGAACTTTGTACACAATGATGGAACGAGATAGACAAGAGGATATGTCATACTATACGACTAGTACCCGGCGCCAATCTAGGTCCAGGTCAGTTGGTGTAAAATTGGCTACTGGACAGGCGTTTGTAGAAGACCAGGCTAGGCATGGAAAATTTGTTACTGGAATAACAAAACTAAACATGAGAAAGGAACATTCCATAGCCACTTGGAACATTAGCGGCCTTCTTAAGACCTGCAAATTTTTTATTATTCTATATAAAATCTTGGAGAACTGGCGAGAGAGAAAATATACCAATATATGGAAAAAGTGAGACACCTTGGAAAGGACAAGATTATTTCGAAACATCTGACGATGTAATCTATATCTCGGGTGCTGATAAAATCGGTATAAATGGAGTTGGATTTGTGGTATCCAAAAAAGTAAACGAATATGTGGAAGAATATTACTTTTTCAACGAAAAACTAATTAAAATAACTTTAGCAGCAAAACCACATAGAATACGCCTTCTACAAATTTATATGCCAATTTCACACTCACCAGATCAGGATGTCGAGGATATCTACAGCGAAATCGAAAGAATTATAACAGAAACACCGAATATCGATTTCTCCTGGGAAAAATTAAAATCAAATTACAATCAAGAAAACATCAAAAAAACAGAAACAACAATCAGTAATCCAAATCGGGAGAAATTCCAAAGGCTACTTCGAGAAACTAAAAGCCAAGTATGACAGACGATATCAGTATAAAATGGGAAGAGTATGGAAGCTGGATTACGTACGCAGCTGAGAAAAGTGCAGTTACAGAGAGAATGCACAGGAAACATTGTATGCCAGAAGAAACAATGAAAGAAATAGAAGAAAGAAGACCTATACGAACGATGGACATGGCTGATGACATAAAACAAGCTCGATTAAAACATACAAATCAGTTAATTAAAAATCTCTGCAGAAGAGACAAGACACCTTCATAAACAGTATATGCAGTGAAGTTGAACAAAATCCAGCTCAGAATGACCCGCACGGACTCTAGAGGATAATAAAATATTTAGAACGAGGATTCAAGCTTCAACCACAGGTGACTGAAAATGAGGAAGGTGAAATTGGGAGTGACCAAAAAGTAATTTCAAAGATTTGGAAAGAATACTGAGAAGAACTATATAAAGACTCTTCTGATCCTGTCCATGCCCCCCCCCCCCCTTCAAATGAATCATCATGAACCAAGTATTCTACAATCAGAAGTAGAAAATGCCAATGCAAAACTCAAAAATCAAAAGGCACCAGGTCTAGATAGCATAACAGCCGAAGTCCTTAAAGCTATGGGGGAGCATGGGGTTGATTTACTACATGACATATGCAGGCTGGTGTGAAATACCGGCGAATGGCCTGGGCACTGGAGAGAGTCAATATTTATACCAATATACAAAAAGAGCTCCCCCACAAAATGTACCAACTCTAGAACTGTTTGCTTGATTTCTTACGCTAGCAAGGTTATTCTAACCCCATTGAATGAGCGTTTCAAGTTTTATCTGTTGCCACAAATATCTGAAGCACAAAGAGGATTTATACAGCAAAGGGGGCACGGGAGCAAATTTTGAATGTCCGTCAACTGATAGAGAAAGGAAGAGAATTATAACATCAAAGTCATTGACTATCTGAAAGCATTTAACAAGGTGGAATGGCCGAAACTATGGCCGATTCTGAAAGAAATGTGGGTCTTCACCACACTTATTAAAGCTAATATAAACGTTTTACGAATTCAACATATCCAAAGTGCGAGTTAATAACACGTACACAGAAAGCTTAACAACGAAAATTATTGTCCGGCAAGGATGCATTCTTTTGCCACTACTGTTCAACATTTATCCGGAGTACATCTTGCGGTGTGCAGATGATACCTTGATTATAACCGCAAATGAAAGTGAATTAGAGGTCATTATGCAAAGAATGACAAGGATCAGTTAACCGGGAAGTCATGAAACATGAAACATCAGAGCATGCACAAAACGGAGAACAGTGGCAGATGATAGTTCAATCCATTTATTGAACACAGAGTCACCATACCCTCTCAAGGGTGAAAGGACTTAAGAGGAGGGATATATATATATATATATATATATATATATATATATATATATATATATATATATATATATATATATATATATATATATATATATATATATATATATATATATATATATATATATATATATATACATATATACATATATATATATATATATATATATATATATATATATATATATATATATATATATATATATATATATATATATATATATATATATATATATATATATATATATATATATATATATATATATATATATATATATATAAATACAGTAATACCCCGCTTTACGCGAGGGATACGTTAACTGAAATTCGCGTATATCGAGGTTTATGATTAAACATAGTCAAAATTTAATACAAAAAAATACAAATCATTTTAATCAATCACTTTAATTCTAAGAACACTTTATGCAATACATACTCTTATTTTTTACGGAAAAATACATCTATTGTCTTTTGGGTAACGTTTTGTTTACGTTCTTGTAAAATACGTTCATAACACCCAACACTGTTTTTAATTGTTTGACACACGGTCAAGACACGGTCATCATTATTGTCTATACTCTGCAATATGTCCAAACCTGAATAAATTTTTGAAAGTGCATTTTGTATGTCCCCTGAAGATAAAACTTTCTCTTCTACTTGTTCTTCCTCATCGTAGATAGGATTATTCTGTAACTCGATCAGATCTTCATTGCTAATAGGATCGTCGTGCGTTGCTACAAGTTCTACGAGATCTTCTACCGTGACATCTTCAAGTTCAGACCCCTCAATCATTGCAGCAATGTCTTCAAGCACTTGTCTCTGCATCTGGACAATTCTTCTAGGTGCTTCCACTACATCTGGCCAAAGATTACGCCACACCCCATTCATACAAACTCATTTTAACTTCCTTCCAAGCCTCTTCTATGTTGTGAATAGACTTCATAATGTTGTATGACTTCCACCACTCTCGCATAGACTGTCTTCCTTCCCCGTCAGTTTCATGAATTAGTTGGCTAAAAGTGCGGCGATGGTAATAAGCTTTGAAGTTTGCTATTGCTCCCTGGTCCATAGGTTGTAATATTGACGTAGTGTTTGGTGGAAGGAACTTTACGTACACTTTTAAGTCTCTGGGCGTATCAAGTGAGGTTGGATGTCCTGGGGCATTGTCTAAGAGTAATATAACTTTAGGTTCAAGCCCATTTCTGTCACAGTATGATTTGACTGATGGGCAAAAACTATTAGAATACCATTCTTGAAAAATTTCCCGTGTAACCCACGCCTTTCTGTTTGATCGCCACACAACTGGTAGACTTGTCTTGTCTGTGCCTCGCATTGCACGGGGTGTTTTCTGAATGGTACACTAGTAAAGGTTTCAGTTTGAAATCACCAGTGGCATTACCACCCAGCAGAAGTGTTAGTCGATCTTTCGCAGCTTTGAAACCACTGGCTTGACGTTCTTCCTTAGAAATGAATGTTCGAGATGGCATTTTTTTTTTCCAGTAAAGTGCGGTCTCATCAACATTGAAGATGAGACAAGCAGGAATTTTCTCTCGTCTAACGAAGTCTTGAAACTTGTCTGGAAACTCAGCTGCAGCTTGAATGTCCGCGCTGGCCGCCTCGCCTGTTATGTGGATATTGTGAAGATTAGAACGCTGCTTGAACCGATGGAACCAGCCTCTGCTGGCAGCAAAAGTCGGAGTGGCACTCCCTTCTCCTTCTTTTTTTTTGTTTTCAGCATCTCATACAAAGATTTTGCTTTTGTGCATATGAGATCT
>CM032451.1:81874050-81889050 GCA_019049505.1 Pachyrhynchus sulphureomaculatus | reverse complement strand
TTTTTTGGCAAATTTGAAGCCGAGACCTTTAAAGATGTTTATAAGTTTAGGTGTTAGGTCTCTATATTGTGGTAGGGATACATAAGTTATATTTGGTGGTGAGTTAGGGTGATGGGCGAGAACCGACTGGATTGTGGATATTTTGGTATGGTGTATGAAAGGGTGGAGAAAAGATGAAAGTGTGTACTAAATTGTAGGGGTAAGCATTTTAAATGAATAAGGTTTGAAGTTCGGCTATACAGTCGTTTTGGAAATCAGGGTGAGTCAGTATGAGGACTCTTGACCTCATTGCAGATATTAGGTTTAGTTTTATTTTGGTTGGATATTGTGAATGGTAGTTCATGTATTTCCCACTGCTGGTCGGTTTTCGGTACCACTGGGTGCTAACTGTGTTGTTATCGTTTCGACTTAAAAGCATCTCGAGGGAGGGATCGATTTGTTGGATTCCACTTCTACAGTGAACTGAATGTATTTACTCTGTTTGTTAAACACCTCCATGTATATATCTTAAGATTCAATATGTATTTTCACGTTTTTTCATAGTCAATAATGTATAATAATTATAGCTTCTTAGCTACCTAATAGCCAATAAATAAATCTAACTCAATCTAGGATCTAGTAGAAAAAGTTTAAAACAAATATGTACTACCCAAATATTTGTTTAGCTATAAACTAATAAAATAAAATTATTTTGCCTCGGTACCTATCCGTTAGTTCAGGTTAGTCAGTCAGTCATCACTGAAATTTATTTTATCTGTGATTGGCCAAATGCAGTAATGTACTGAAAAGTATATGAGTATATTACTGATTGCACCGAATACGTATTGACATTTTATAGCTCTTAGTACCGATTAAATTCACAACTGTTTACTAAAAAACCTTTACCATATTACCAAGAGAAATAGTGTGAAAATTTTCGCCCAATCTATCGTTACTTTTCGAGATAAGGGGGGACAGTAATTTTTAGTTATTTTTAGTGTTCTGTACGGAACACTTATAAGATCACTTCAGTGCCTGTCTGTCCGTATATCACACCAGATTTTCTCCAAAACTATGTGACATAAAAAGTTGAAATTTGGTACTAATATAGGAACTGATGGCCTCATCAGAACCGTATAGTTTTGAAAGTTAAATTTTAACTTAAGGGGTTAGTTTTGGGGGGAAATCGGAAGTGAGAAAAAAATTATCAGGTCATCCAGTGGGGTGTCAATTGAAACCTTGTAAAAACATGAATTCAAAAATATATATAATGTAATATTTACGCATATTTTCTTTTGTATTATTTTTTAAAAACTGCTGTCCTCCCTTTTATCTCGAAAAGTACTGATCAACAAATTTTGAAAAAATTCTTGAATATTCTCCACAAGGTGTGGATGGAACGAAAATTAACACGAGTGCATTACCTTGAATAATTTATCTAGTGTATAAAAAAAAACTAAAAATTTCAAGGTCATTTCAGTAAAGAATGGAAAAACTTTGCTGAAAACTCATTTGGGGTGTATTTTGTGAAGTCATTGATGTTTTTATACCTCCGCAACATTTTTATTTTAAAAGCAATCAACGTACCGAACACTAATTGCTCAAGTCCGACTTGCACTTGGCCGATTAATTATTTAAAATAATACGAAGAAAAGTTTCCTCGAGTATCATATCATATATATTTTTGAACTCGTATTTTCACAAGCTTTTATTTGACACCCCATTCGACAAACTTAGAAAAATTTTTCTTTCACTTTCACCTACAAGCTAACCCCTTAAGTCGAAATTTAATGTTCAACACTAGACGGCGGTAATTGGGCCATCAATTTCTATATATGCACCAAATTTAAATTTTCTACGTCAATGGTTTCAGTAAAAATCGGCTGTGACAGACGGACACCGAAGTGATTTCATAAGTGCAGAACACTAAAGATGAATTCTTGGTGTAGCTAAATAATTTCATATATTCAATTAATAATGTTCAGCTTAATAATGAAAGTTGTGTATATTCATCTCATGACTTCCGACATGGTTCTGTTTTCAACTTTTATCAAAATGCTTAACCTTTTGAAAGGCAGTATAATCTGGGCAAATTTAATCCAGTAAACCCAATACGCAAATCAAATATCTCTTCCGGTAAAAAGTAACATACTGTAAGATCTAAGCAATATGTTTTGAAGCAAGATGGTTGCAAAATCTTAGTGTTTTCATTTTTTATCGGAAAGTGTCAATTTCTGGTCTTAACAGAAGTTTTCATTTTCTCTCTGACCGGTAGTCGAAATTTAAAAAAAAACTGGAAATCTAGATTGAGATTAAAAAATTAAGATGGGAAAGTGTAATCCCGAGACGTCAAAAATATCAAACAAGTCTCGTTTTATGTCCTATGGCAATTATTTAATTTAGGTATATAGTATGTTACACGAATTATCTCAAGAATTGATAATAAATCCGTAACATACTAAGTGACCCATTTTTCGATTAGAAAATTATTTATGGACCAAATTTTTTTCTACAACCTATGTAATCAAAAATATTTATAACCTGTTGACTCCAAAGGTCTTCTTAACCTTCCTCTTAAACATTTTCTTCTATTAATCGGAAAATATAGAACATAACACTAATATAACAGCTTGTGTAAATATTTTTCCTCACCCTAAATATCTTTCCCTATGCACATTGTAGAAATACTTACTTTTATTCGAAAATTGTCCCTTCCTATTTCCTCGCTGTGCATGGTTTCTTTTCTTCTGGTTCATGTGTATGAAAATTTGTATATCTTGTTTATAAAATATATTAGAAATTATTACATACCTAAAAAGAAATTATTATTACGTTTGTTATTTTTGAAAAAAAAATAATACAAAAATGATTTCACTGAATTCTTTCAAGGTGAGGTAGCCTTCTATTTACAATATTTTTACCAACTTTTTTTTTAAATATTAATATTTTAATAAAAATTACTGATATAACTTACAAGTCGATAATGTTTGAAAAGTAATCCTAATATGAACCACTAGTCGGTAATATTGCCACTGTTACTGATAAGTGATAAACCAAAAAAAACGTTATCAGTATATCATAGAAGATAAAAACATTCTCAGTATTTTCCTGGCAAATATTAATTTTAAAAAAAAAACTGAATTTGACTTTTCTGCAGTTAAAAATAAACCTGAAACTCTCCAGTTTTCTCTAAATACTGTTAAAATTGAAAATAATGAGAACATTACATAATTTTCCCCTAACTATTTAAACCCTTTTATGTTTGTATAAAATTATACTCAAAGTTTATTCACTGTCATAACAAAGCTAAAAGATTCTCCAAATAACATTAAAAGTAATTTATCGGCCCTCACCTCTTTCTGTAAAGTAATATCATTTAAAATCTTTAGATTTCTTTCATATTTGAAGTATTACATCAGTTACCACGTTTGAAATCGATGCCTCAATTAGGTCTAGAGATACATAACAAAAATACAAGCAATGTACGACATATGAAGATTAGAACAATAACTGATTAGGAGGCAGTACTTAAAGAATATAAATGAGACAGGTGAAAAAAATCATTATCATGAGATATTGGAGTATAGATGGAAAGTCACAGAAAAGCAAATGAAATAACTGGTCAAGTGCAAGTTGAACTTGCGTAATTAGTGTTCCGTACGTTGATTGCTTCTGAAATAAAAATTTTTGTTACGGAGGTATAAAATGATGAGTGACTTCACAAAACACACCCCAAATGAGTTTTCAACAAGGTTTTTTTCCGATCTTTACTGAAAACTGATGACCTTGAAATTTTCCTTCAATCTACACCCCGTGGAGAATATTCCAGAATTTTTTCAAAATTTTTGGATCAGTACTTTTCGAGATAGAGGGGAGGGGGACAGCGATAATACAAAGAAAAGTGTGCGCATATAAGACATTATATATATTTTTGAACTCGTGTTTTTACAAGCTTTCATTTGACATCCGACTCGATGACCTAGTAAAACAATTTTCGATTTCGATTTCACCCCCCAAAAATAAACCCTTAAATCAAAATTTAACTTTCAAAACTACACGACTCTGATGAGGGGGACGGGTGTGACAGCCGGACAGTGTTCCGTATGGAACACTAAAAAGCAGCGGAAATTCTATAGGAAAGAGGAAAGGTGAAAAGGGTCAGCTCGTTTAATTCAGAGAATTATGAAAAAAAATAAAAAACACAGGAAGCAAGGGTGAAAATGTTGCAGATTAAGAAGGATAAGTGTCGAAAGTTATAAGAGTGGTTCTACAAACGAGGAAAGAAAATGGAGCTAAATTCGGCCGAACATTTTTAGTGACAATAAAGCTTGAAAACTAGCTTATGACCTAGATTAGGACATATTCTGGCATATGTGAAGCCGGTCTGTCAAAAAAAAGGTTTTTTTATAGCGATTTTGCAAAAAAAAAAATGCGTTTAAAGGATTGAGATTTTACCAAGGAACTGATATCAAAATAGAAAATCCTGTAATCATTTCTTTATTATTATCATAAAATATGTTCTACAAATTAGACGCAATTAGTCTTTACAAAATTCAAAACGACCTTTCTTGTTTACATTATCCTTATCCTTCCTAGATTCTTTCAACGTTTTTATTGTTTGATACTGGTGTACTATATTTCTTTCATGGTGACAGATTTTGGCCAAATCATTTTCGACTTCTGCATTAGTTCTTTAGTGGATATTTCAACATTCTCTTTCTTCTGTTTGATTCCAGTTCGTTCCTTTTTTGTTTTCGGATTAATTATGGCTTCTTTTGATGATGACCATTGTTTGTAAATAATCGACACTGTGTCATCAAACTCTTCATAGTAGGGAACAGTTTTTTTAGAGCAAATGTCGCAGGTTGTTTCCAAACATATTTCATTGTACCTGTCACAGCAAATAGAAATCAACAAATTCTAGTAGCTCGAGACCTTCAATATTTTTGCGTTGTTTAGAGCAGTCACTTTTGGAGCAACTATTCAAAACGGCGTAAGCCTGGCGAACATAGAAAAAACTGATTAAGGTAGTTTCTGATTTATGCAGGTTCTTTAGGGTATCAAGCCGATAGCGTTTCTGTTTTCTTGGTTTGTTTTTTTGTGACGAATTCATTTTTTCCTGCACATAATCGACTATATGTGTCGTCTTCCAAAAATTTTTAACTAGGTCTTTGAGACTTCTCCTTGTTCTCACATTTGATAATTTCTGTCTTTGAGAGTGCCAAATAATTTTGTACGTAATAACCTTTTTTTTATATATTTCCAGATTTTCGTTATTTGACGATAGGTCCCAAAAGTAATTTCCCGCGTTTTGTCTTCAAGTTGTTCTCTGTAATTTGCTTTTCCATTACGTCACCGGACAAAGCTTTTTTTACAACATCGGCTCGTGTCTCTGGGTCTTCAGCTAATTTTAATATTTTCGTATTAGGTGTAAGCTCTTGCGGTTTTTGATTTCGCTATTCCTTCAATCTGTGGGAACTTTTTTTTTTTACCTTTTTTTTAAACGTGCTTTAAGTTTCCGAATAGTGTTATCTTTTTCTTTCAACTCCAGGTTTCGTTTACGACGCTATCTACGCAATCATTCCCTTGGAACGACTAATCTATGTGTCACTGTTTCTGAAGTGGCAGCGGTGGATGAGAGTTTCTAGGTTCATCATGCAGACTAGATGGAGTATTCGCCCTCATGAAATCTTTTGCAGCCTCTTAAGTAGCTTTTTTGTTTGAATAATATTTTGCTGGGTATTTTTTCCAATTTTTTCGAGCTTCCCTTTTTTCACAAGTAAAATTTCGGATACTAGTTCCTTTGCCCTTTCTCTTTTTTTTTTAAAAAAATATTTCTGCTTCTCTTTTTCTTTTTGTGGCGCTAATATTTCAGGATCATTTTTAATTTTTTCGTAACGGAGCCTTGCAGCATAAACTTTTTTTCTGTCGTGGTATTTTCTTGTCTGCGAAAAACAATAACAATAAACTTGGTAAGTGATAACTATAACAAATTTTCTGAAGGACTCTGAACGCCTTTGTTGCACAATCATTTTTTTTGCCTAATTTAAGTTAAAATTTATTAAGCCCCTGGATAGTTCTCAGCCCCGTGTTCTATTAGTTTACAGAGTACTGAGACCAGGGGACTGAGATATTTACAAGTGTTCTTGGTAAAACGTTGTAATGCAATCTACTATTATGAGATTTACCTATTCTACAAATTAATGTATCTGATTTACGATTTAATAATGCGTATAACACAATAGGTAAATTAATATTGTGCGTAAAATACTTACCAGGGTCCTGTTGACATTGATTGGCCGCCATACAACCTCACTCACAAAACTCGCTGTGTTGACTGAACGAACCGCCGACAACAAGAAGCGAGCGCAATATTGTGCTGACTTCATCAAATACTTCAAGCTCTCAGTGTTTTTTAACGTGTTTTGATTTGTCAGGGTACTGATAGAAAACTCGAGGGATAAAATTCAGTGAAGTATTTTTTTAAATTAGCATTACGATTATTGTAATAGTTTTAGTATATTAGCTAAGTATAAAGATTAGACATAACTATTTTGGTACTCATTTTAGATTGAACACTGTACTAAAGCTATGGTTTAGACTTTTCACTTAGATTTTGGAGGAGAGGCAAGTCAGGGGCCTGAGAATTTGACACTGTAAGGAGTATTATCTATAAGAAATATATTTCCGATTGGGATAATTCCGAGTGCCCATTTAGATATAGTTGTGATTTACATTTGTGTTTGTAAATTAATCCAACTCATTAACAGAAAGTACTCGAATAATGCTGAGCCGTCGAAAATTCCCTTGTGAGTAGAACCACCTATAAAGGAGATAAAAGGAAAATCAAGTTTATGTAGAATAACGAGAAAGCAAATTGAAGATGGTGGAAGACCATTATAGTAAACATAAATTAAAATTTCTATCAAGAAATTAAGTGTACCAGCATAGAAAATTCACAAAGATAAACGATATTTTGTAAAAGTAAGAATGAGAATCTAAGATAAGATAAGAAAATGGGAAATGAATATCAGAGATATAAATTTCGAGGGGAAAGTTAAAGATGAACTAACACTGACCGAAACAGAAATAAAAGAAATGATGACAAAATTGAAGGAAAGAAAAAAGCCAAGAGTAATAGTTGCAAAATTAATTAAAAAAAGAAGATAGAGGGTAGAAAATGAAATATTAATAAAGGATATATGGCAAAAAAATTTATGTTACAAGCGTAGAAGAATGCTCGTATAATACCGCTATGTAATATTTCGAACAAATAACGATGCGAGCCCGAGGTATGAACGAATCGAGGATAGTTATAAATAAGAGTTAGGAATAAAGAAGTAGAATTGATGATAATTAAGCCACAAGCTGACGCAAAAAAGGTAGTCTTGTCATAAAATTTGTGTCAGGCATTTTTTTTGTTATATAGTTCGCTCGTTCACTCAACTTTTTAATATGTGTCGTTGTGACTTATTATCTAGAAGTGACAAGTTCACCGTCTTGATCTAGTCATTAAATACTAATTTTATCTATTATTTTAGCAGTTACTGGAAAGTATGTAACATTTTAAGATTTCTCAAATATTTTAAAACCAGGAGCAACTCTGTAAAAAAATGAGGTATTATATGAATAGGTTTACCATCCTTCGGCGATACGGTAGTCAATATTTACTGAATTTACCTTAATAATTTCTGCATGGTAATCTGATATATGTTCTACGTTCAACTCTAATCGTTTACATCTAAATCCAAATAATGTACCAATTATTTCATCCTAAAAGGTTATCGAAATTGATGATTGACGTTTAGGTATTTTTATCGTAAATCATTAAATCATTTATTTAAGCAATTACGTTAAATGTTTCGAAATTTACTAGTTCGATAACCTACTCAGTATTGTCTTCCAGATATATAGGAGGATTAAACTCTGCCCTCAAACTCTCAAAATTGCCACTTTAAACAAAACTGGGTGATATCTTCTTTTTTCTTCTTCTTCAGCCTTGAGTCGTCCACTGCTGGACATAGGCCCTCCCCCAAGTTCCTCCAAGCTACTTTGTCTCGTGGAATTTGATACCATCTGTTTCCCGCAAAAGCCTTTATGTCATCGGCCCATCTTTTCTGTGATCTTCCCCCACTTCTTTTGTATGCCCTAGATCTCCATTGCATTATTCGATTTGACCATTTTCAGAGGTTCTTCTTGCGACATGCCCTATCCAGCTCCATTTTTAATTTGCGACTCGTTGCATAATGTCAGTTATCTTGGTTTTCTTTCTAATTTCCATACTACTGATTCCATCTCTATGACTTATGCCAAGCATAGCTCTTTCCATGGCACGTTGTGCTCTCTTCACTCTTTTTCGTTCGTCTCATAGTCTCGAATCCATATGTCATAATCGGCAATATACAAGAGTCAAATATTTTTTTCTTTATACAGTTTGGCACTTCTTTGTTTCTTAGGATGTCTTTGAGTTGGAAAATGCGATCCAACTCAGTCTGATTCTTCTTTTTTACCTCCGCGGTTTGGTTTTGTTTTCCTAACTTTATTAGATGTCCGAGGTATACATACTCTATATGGTCTGTTTCTACTGTAACCTGTTTTGTGCTGTTCGACATTACTTTTTTCTTATTTAGGTTCATCTCTAGACCAATGGTTTTTGCTGTCTCATTCAATTGTTTCATCATGTCATTGCTAATGAGAACTATATCATCAGCTAAACGAAGGTGTGTAAGATGTTTTCCTTCTAATATTTATGCAATGATTGTTCCAACTTAGGCGGTGTTTTTTAAAAAAACATTCTCTGCGCCGCTGTAAATAGTTTTGGGGACATTGGATCTCCCAGTCTCACGCCTCTGTTGATAGGAATTTTGGGGTGTACGTATCTTCGTTTATTTTTATTATAGATGTGGCGTTTTCGTATATATTTCTAATTATGTGTTGTATACCGTGAATCTACTCTTGCTCTGTTCCGAGCTTGATGTATAGCCCATGGTTCCACTGTGTCGAAGGCCTTTTTGAAGTCTACGAAACACATGTGTAAAGATACCTTGTACTCTTCACACTTCTCTATTAATGTCCTCACTGCCTGTAAGTAGTCTGTATTAGAGTAGCCCTTCTAAAGCCCGCCTGTTTCCACTGGCTGATAGAAGTCGAGTTTGTTTGTTACACCCTATATTATGATTCTAGTGAACAATTTGTATAATTGTGAAAGGAGGCTAATCGGTCGGTAATTCTCTATGTTAGCCTTCGGTCTTCGCCAGGTGAACGGCCACTTTTCATTGATTTGAGTGCTTCTTCAATTTCAAAAGTTGTTATTTCTGGGATTTCTTCGGAGTTCACGTTTGTAATTTTTTGATTTGTGCTTAGACCACTGGGAGATAGGTTTTTTGATGTATATAAGTTGGTGTGAAAGTTAACTATTACTCTAGGTATTTTAACCTTGTCGGTGATTATTGTTCCATTTTCATCTTTTATTTTGCTGAGACGCCGTTTGCCAGATGTCAGTTGTGATATTAGGATTTTCATATTCTTATTGTTCTCTATAGTATCCGTAATTATTTTCGTATTATAACCTTTGGTATCTTTTCTTATGCCTTGGTTAATGCTTTTACATATTTTCCTATACTTCTGTGTGCGTCCATTTAATTTTCTTTTCTCTCTATTAATTTTATTGTTTTCTTCACTAATGATGATGCTTTATTTTGAGTAGCGATTTTTCTCACTGCAATGTTTTGGTGCTTTGTGTTACTTTTTCTGATAATTTATCTAGTGTGGTTTCGTTTTCCTTCGTTATGGCAGTGAGTTTTTCTTTCGAGTTCGGTTTGGTATTTAACCTGGTTTGATTTAGGTCAGTTACGGGTTGGATTTATATGTTTGCAAATCATTTTGTTTCATTCTTGTTTGGTATTTATCTTTACTGTTGCTGTTACCAGTCTGTGATCACTTCCTGTGTGAAAAACAATTTAGTACTCACACATCTGTGATGATATATTTATGCGTAGCTATTATGAAATCTATTTCATTTTTGTGGTCCCATCTGGACTCCTCCAGGTCCACTTTCTCTTAGGTTTCTTTTTAAAAAAGGGGTTCATCCAGTAAAGGTTTTCACTCTGTAGCTATGTTAGTAGTTCCTCTCCGCGATCATTTCTATTTCCTATGCCGAATTTTCCAATATTTTTCTATGTTATCAGTTTGTGTTCCTATTTTGGCATTTAGGTGGCCTATTAGTAGACAAAAGTAGGTTTTTTTCAGATTTTCTTGCCATCGTTAAAAGCTGTTCATCATTTCTTTATCCGCAGTTCTTAAGGGGCATATACTTGAATTCTTTGAACACTATACCTTTTTTGAGATTTATAGGACATGTATTATTACTCTGTTTGATATAGAGTTCATTTTTGTAACAAGGTGATTTTTCGTTTTTTATTTATGAGTATTGTTTTACTCCTCCTACCTGATCGTTCTCGCTTTCGTCTGCGTTTTTTTCTGATATAGAATGTGTCCTGAGTTTAGTGTTGTACATACCATCTTAATATTCTCGTAAAAAAAATAAAGGTAAAATTAGTTGTTAGTGCTATTATAAAGAAATTTTCGACACAACTGTCCACAATTTGCTTGGCGTAATTATTATTTACATATTTTTGTGTTTTTGTCGTTATAAAAAATAATAATTTAACTCAGAATAAGGTCGTAAATCATCAGAACTGTCAAAGTATAGTATAGTTCTTTTTTTTATGTAAAAACGGTTCAATATTACCACCCTAAATTGTTCAGGTCAGTTCAAATTGAACAATTTTCTTTTATGTAATATGTTACCTCCTGTTTACACCTCAAAAATTTGTAATTCGTATTAACGTCATATAATTGATTAGATCATAATTCGTAAGTGATTTTTAAGATATGTAGTAGTAGCATATATATATATTCACTGAAATAAATAGACCAACCATATTTCAATTTTATGTTAAGCTTTGAGATAAACAGAACACCATTCTCTCAAGAAGCTTTAAAATTTTGTAACTAATGAAATCCGACAGACGAGATTCTGTTGGTCAAGCTTTCTATCGCGATGGGAATTCAACTTCAGATGAGGATAATGATCTCTAATTATAAATAATGACAATTTGATGAAAGTACTAGGTGTATTCTATTTACCTTATAATTTAAGCTAACAAGTATCGAAATTTACTCGTTAAGAAGTAGCCAGAGCTGAAACAACTAAAAATTAGTAAATAAGAAATATCAGACCTTAACCAGTGTTGGGCAGGTTGTTTAGAACAAAACCAGTAACTATTTATTTCAAGTCGAATTTTACGAAAAAATATTTCTGTTTTCTAGCTTAAAACTTCTCTATTTGCGACAAGCAGTAGTTGAACTTCCCAAATTCATTCTGAAAAACCTGGCAGAGGATGATTTGCCGGTTATGAGAAACTAAAAGACACAATTATTTTTAAATAATTATTTGTTAAATAATTTAGGAAAGAAAACATTTTTATTTTAGTGCTTCGTTTTAGCTGTGTTCATTTTAAAAAACACTTATGTAAATCTAAACAAATAATACTATTTTTTCTTCGTTTTAATTGACGATCGTACCCACGTTTCATAAAAATAAAAAGGTACATATTTATTATAAGAAAAAGGTGACTGAAGTTAAACACAGGTCGACCTCTTAGAGCAAAGTATAAATGAATTAAACTTTTTTAACTTGTTCGTTTTTCATAAGTTTCTGTCCTCATGTTTTCGGTCGATTCCCTCGAGAAGTTAAAAGGTAATTTTCATGTTTAGACGTTCCTGAATATCATGCATTCGCTGGATTCTAATTACAAACCCAAAATAAACTATTTTGCAAAATTTCAACTTTTTTGTTTGCTTTTCTTGTAAACATACAATAATCTCTTAGAATTGGGAATGATAAGAAATGAGCTAAAGGTTTTGAGAAAATTATGTAATAGTTCGATTTTGGCCCCTCTTTCCTTTTGTATCCAACAACACACAGCGTTCCAATAATACTCTTGTCCTCTAGACGTATCAAGTAGTATTTAAAATGGTCTTAAGAGGGGTAGAATATCTGACCGTTTCTGTCTCCTTTTTTGAAATGAATTAAGCTAAATTTAAGCAAAATATTAAAAATTTTCTGAAGGTAGTTTGAAAATTGACAACCACATGGGTCTGCGAAAGTAATTTTTATTTGAAAAAAGGTATCATGTGAAGGAAATATAGGCCATCAAAATCCCATAGAAAGTACATAGATTGATAGTTCAGTCAAAGTATTCAAAATCACACATCCATATAGAATCTAAATTTAAAAAATGCAATTTAAATAAATTAATAATACGATCAGAATTTATTTTAGTAGGTGATCATGCTTTCGAATAATTTTAGTTTTTAAAATCGACACATAAACTATACAAGAAGAATGGACAAAAAACGATTAGGGAGAGAAGAGGGAAACGGACGGAATGCGCTAAAACAACCTTGGCAATAAAACAGGAAAAAAGTGAAAAAACAATAAGGAAATAACAATTGGTATATAGAATATAACATCATTGAACGATAAAATAATATGAATTAACCCACGAAATGGATGAAAAATAGGCTGCAAGTACTGGGATTAAGTGAGATAAAGAAATCAGACTCAAGAAAACTGAATGTAACACAAAATCACACACTATACTATTCTGGGAGTACCACGGGGACAGAGAGCGAAGGAAGGGGTAGGAATAATAGTAACAAATGTAATGGAGAAAAGAATAACAAAATTTACGCCGGTATCGAATAATGTGGATAACAGCAGAACTAGAGATAAAAATAAGCATAATTCAGATATACGTTCCAATAGAGGGTACTGATGAAGCAAAAATGACTGAGTTCTACCAGAAACTACAAAAAAACTTGGATAACATAAGAGATCAACCGAGCATATAATTATAATGGGAGACCGGAATGCAAGGATTGAGAATTGACGTAAACAAGGGCATGAGTTGCAGGGGAGAATATGGGGGAGAAGACCACCAATAGAAATGGTCTAAAAATGTTACTGTTCTGCCAATCAAACGACTTATTAATTGGATACATTTTAGGAACTAGCACTACAAGAAAGATATACATATATAACGGAAGGAAGGAATGCAAGGAGTATAATAGATTTTATAGTATATACAAATGAAATAATAGCCGATGTAGAAATAGGAACGGAACATGGACTGGTCAGGGTGGATTTAAAATTGGAACTCAAACGAAAAGACAGAAGAAAACGACCATATGAGGATTAAAATTCAAAGATTAAGAAATTTAGATAACCGAAGAAGATATCAAGAAGAAACGGACCAAGTTTTTTAGACAACTGAAGGAAAAATATTCTGATAGAACACTGGAACAGCAGTGGGAATTATTTAAACAAGTAATACGCAAGAAAGCAGAAACATCTGTGGAAACACAAAAAATAACTAACAGAAAAGAAAAAATTAGTGGAATGAAGAATTGAAAAAGCAATGATAAGACAAAAGAGACAAAAAGAGATATGGAAGTAATACAGCAGTACGAGGACAGAAAAGGATAAGAGGGAATACATCAAACAGGAGAGACAAAAGTAAAAATACAAGAGAAGCAAAAGGAATAGCTGGAAGACATTTGGAGAAGAATTAACCAACAGCATGAACGCAATAATAGAATATTCTGGCGCAGAAAAAGAAGAATAAGAAGAACTTAACAGGAAGGAAGTGAGGCGACGAGTGAAGGTTTAAACACCACAAGACATCTATGAAGAAAAATTTAAACAGGAAGACGAAGCCACAATTCCACAAGCAGAGGAAACTGATGGAGGACCAAATAGAAGAAATAACCAGGAAAGAACTAGAGGAGGGATTTCAAAAGATCAAATTAGGAAAAAGCATGCGGATCAGACGGAATAGATCCGAAATGATTAAATGGATGGAGAGGAGGGCAGAACGTGGTTCTGGAAGATGTGCAGAACAGCATGGAATATAACGAGAAAATCCCAAAGAATGGGAGGAGAATTGAATAGTTTCCATATACAAGAAAGGAAAAGAATTCGAATGCGAAAATTATAGAGCGATTTGTCTGGTGTCCTCGGCATTTAAGTATATACAAAAATATGGTAGAAGGAAATATTAGAAAATGGGACGGAAACATAAAATAGGCGAAGAATACGTAGCATTTAAGTGCAGGGATGTCAAGATACGGTACGCGGGCCGCATCCGGCCCTCCGAGATGTATCAATTTAAGGACCCGCCGATCGCAATGTGTCACAGAAGAAGAATCATGTTTTTTAGAGCTTTTAGACTTCACTTCAGATTCCTCTACGTAGATTATATACCTATATAATTAAATAAATTACAAAATGTTTAATAAATCAGTACATTTTTTTTATTTGAACCTGGCCCGCCCTACACATTCTAAATTTAATATATGGCCCTCTGCTGCAAAAATTGAGTTTGACACCACTGAATTAGAGAGAAACATCATTACCAAATAAGATACCTCGAGGCTAATGAAGACTTGTTATATTAAGTTTAGGTATACGTCTTGACTCAGCAGCGCGTTGACACGGTTGGAGAGGATCAGTAATATGGGGAATATTGGATACTGAGACGGGATACACAAGGAAAATGATTAGAATAGAATATACAGAGGCGGTTTGAAAAGTCCCGTGGCAAAAATAAATAAACTAATTATGTGTTTTGGGTTAAACCTTTTTTATTTTGCGACTTAGATCTCCTTTTAGGCTAATACAACTTCGTCCAACGAATGTTCTAGTTTGTTTGCTCCCTTCCAGATTAATTAGGAATTGTCAAAGTCCTTGCCATTAATATCCATTTAGTGTCTTGCAATCCACCTCCTCGGTTTTGAATAATAAACTTTGTACCGTAATAGCCACTTTCCTTCAAATTGGTGGTAACAAATAGTAGTCCGAGGAAGCCATGTCTGGAGAATAGGGGGGATGTGAAACCGAGTTGGAATCCTTATTTCCATTTATTTTGCGACCTTAACAAATGCTGAGGTGTGTGC
>CM032451.1:81871257-81873950 GCA_019049505.1 Pachyrhynchus sulphureomaculatus | reverse complement strand
GTAATTGAGTCCTAAGGTCCTGTAATAGCTCATCCAATGATCTCTCGAGTCTTTCTATGTACCGATTAGTGTCAGAAATACATAACTTATGGAAATTGGTTATTACCTGTTGTGTTATGTTTTCCAGTCTGGTTATATTATTGTTTGATATAGTTTGTGGAATTCTCCAGAGTCTCTTTATATTGTCTTCAAGGAAACGGGGTGTTACTTTTGAACGACGACATTCTAATAGAAATATTCGTCTGTTTCTTTGAAATGCCAATTTTCTATTAATATTATCATACAATTTCATACTTTTTACCACATTTGGCCCAAACATCTCAGATATTCGTCTGTAGAAGGTTCCCATTATTCAAAAACTATAATAAGAAAGAGGAAGGACAGTAACAGGGCATTGGCAACAAACAATCCTAAGTTTAACTACTGGGAAACGCCCTTATAAGGAGAAGAGATGAGCAATCAAAGATCTAAAGGCTCTAGTATCTGCTTTTTATTTTTATTATCGAGCTTTCGCTGCCTAATGGTAGCTTCTTCTGGATTCTAAAAATGCAAACAAGGCACAGAAAATAAACCAAAACGTTCGTTTTTTTAAAATGTGATTAAATGAATTGTACGACTGTATGTGAAATTACTTACAAAAATTTAGCAGTTCGTTCATCGCTGGTGAAGACAATGAAATTTGCGTTTTTGCTGGCCCGGTAGTATGAATGATTACACAAACATGATTAAAAGACACTTAGAGAGTTACACAAATATTGAAAATAAAACTTTGTCAATAAACATTAGTTAAAAACACTTTTTTGAAGACCGAAACATAACTGCAAGAAACACCATGATGTTAAAATGGTACTCCATTTTAAAATTTTTGACGTCGAGTTTAGTAACTATTTAGTGATATTTGAGTCCGAACCGGATATTGTTGGTAGTTTATGTCGTCATCAGGTCGACAAAAAACCATAAAAAGCATTGAAATTAGGATGTGGTCAATTTTTTTAGGTGAATGCTAATTTTAGATAAATTATTTATTATTAATGATATCTATTTTTTAGTTTTAATTTTATAAAAAAGGGGGGACTTAAATTTGATGAATGTTACTCTTCGACGTTTTATCTATTGCCACAAATAGCTGAAGAACAAAGAGGAGAGAATATAACATCAAAATCACTGACTATCAGAAAGCATTTGCTAAGGTGAGATGGCCGAAACTATGGTCGATTCTGAAAGAAATGACGTCTCCACCACACTTATTAAAGCTAATATAAACGCGCTCGAAATTTTCAATAACTGTGTGGTTGTATCGCCGTTGGAGGGAAACGCATACACAACTTGCGCTATGCAGATGACACCTTGATTATAGCCGCAAATGAAAGTGAATTCGAGGTCTTTACGCAAAGACTGACAAGGATCAGTTAACCGGGAAGTCATGAAACATGAAACATCAGAGCGTGCACAGAACCGAGAACAATGGCAGATGATAGTTCAATCTATTTATTGAACACAGTTACAGGGGGTGAAAGGACTTAGGAGGAGGGATATATATATATATATATATATATATATATATATATATATATATATATATATATAATATATAAATATATGTATATACATATATATATATATATATATATATATATATATATATATATATATAATATGTATATATATGTATATATATATATATATATATATATATATATATATATATATATATATATATATATATATATATATATATATAGTAGAACCCCGATTAACCGAGTCGCGATTATCCGAGCTCCGGATTAACCGAGCCAATCTAAGAACCTGATTATCCGAGGTACGCGCGTCTATGCTGCGTATTAACCGCGCTTCTAAAATATGTATGTACATATTTCCATTTAATATAGTCGGGGCCTTCGAGGAATCCCCCTGGCCCGTGTGAGTGGTTCCCCTATTTATGTTTTTAGACTCTTTCAGCATGTAAATTTGCGTGAATGCAGTGTGTTATAGCGTTTACTAGGGAGAAGTACGAGTATACTCACAAAATTTATTTGGTTGGAGTTCTGCTAGCTAAGTGTAATTAATACGAACTACTTTGTTTGGATTTTTGTTTGTCGTATTATAATGGAGCAAAGCAAGCGTAAAGGAATCGTCGTTCCTATTGAAGAAAAATTAAAAGCCTTCAGAAGAATTGAAGCAGGAGAGACAATTAAAGTTGTTGCACAAGATTATGGAGTAGGTGAGGTAACAGTTAGAGATTGGAAAAGAAACCGCACAAAAATAGAAGAGTGGTGTATAAATCAAGCCTCCTCGTCTTCAGGAAGAAAATCAATGAAAACCGGCGACTATGAAAAGGTTAACGAAGCTTTATTCATGTGGTTTAACCAACAGAGATCAAAAGGTGTGCCTCTGTCAGGTCCAATTTTACAACAGAAAGCAATAAAGATTAGTATGCAATTCCCAGAGATAGATCAGTTTACCTCCAGTTCTGGATGACTTGACCGCTGGAAAAAAACTGGTACGGTGTACGACAACTGATGTATGTGGTGAAAAACTTTCTGCTGATAAGCTGCTGTCATCAATTGAGAAGTTTAAGCCGAACTTTAAAAAGAAAATTGAAGATTGTGGATACACATGTGATCAAATTAACAACTATAACGAAACTGATCTGAATTATAAAAATCAAAAACATTGGCATCGATAGGAAAAAT
>CM032451.1:81816257-81866257 GCA_019049505.1 Pachyrhynchus sulphureomaculatus | reverse complement strand
GTGTGGATGGAACGAGAATTATCACGAGTGCATTACCTTCAATAATTTATCTAGTATATAAAAAAAGAAACAAAAATTTCAAGGTCGTTTCAGTAAAGAACGGAAAAACTTTGCTGAAAACGCATTTGGGGTGTATTTTGTGAAGTCATTGATGATTTTATACCTCCGCAACATTTTTATTTTAAAAGCAATCAACGTACCGAACACTAATTGCTCAAGTCCGACTTGCACTTGGCCGATTAATTATTTAAAATAATACGAAGAAAAGTTTCCGCGAGTATTATATCATATATATTTTTGAACTCGTATTTTCACAAGCTTTTATTTGACACCCCATTCGATAAACTTAGAAAAATTTTTCTTTCACTTTCACCTACAAGCTAACCCCTTAAGTCGAAATTTAATGTTCAAAACTAGACGCGGTAATTGGGCCATCAAAACATTTGCACCAAATTTAAATTTTCTACGTCAATGGTTTCGGTGAAAATCGGCTGTGACAGACGGACACCGAAGTGATTTCATAAGTGCAGAACACTAAAGATGAATTCTTTGGTGTAGCTAAATAATTTCATATATTCAATTAACAATGTTCAGCTTAATAATGAAAATTCTGTATATTCATCTCATGACTTCCGACATGATTCTGTTTTCAACTTTTATCAAAATGCTTAATTTTTTGAACGGCAGTATAATCTGGGCAAATTTAATTCAGTAACCCCAATACGCAAATGAAATATCTCTTCCGGTAAAAAGTACTATACTGTAAGATCTAAGCAATATGTTTTGAAGCAAGACGGTTGCAAAGTCTTAGTGTTTTCATTCTTTATCGGAAAGTGTCAATTTCTGGTCTTAACGGAAGTTTTAATTTTCTCTCTGACGGTGGTCGAAATTTAAAAAACCGGAAATCTAGATAGAGATTAAAAAATTAAGATGGGAAAGTGTAGTCCCGAGACGTTGAAATATCAAACAAGTCTCGTTTTATATCCTATGGCAATTATTTAATTTAGGTATATAGTATGTTACATGAATTATCTCAAGAATTGATAATAAATCTATAATATGACCCATTTTTTTTTTCGATTAGAAAATTATTTATGGCCCAAATTTTTTTTTCTACAACCTATATAATCAAAAATATTTATAACCTGTTGACTCCAAAGGTCTTCTTAACCTTCCTCTTAAACTTTTTTTCTATTATTCGGAAAATATAGACCATAACACTAATATAACAGCTTGTGTAAATATTTTTCCTCACCTTAAATATCTTTCCCTATGCACATTGTAGAAATACTTACTTTTATTCGAAAATTCTCCCTTCCTATTTCCTCGCTGTGCATGGTTTCTTTTTTTTCTGGTCCATGTGTATGAAAATTTGTATATCTTGTTTATAAAATATATTAGAAATTATTACATACCTAAAAAGAAATGTTTAGATCTTATTATTACGTGTGTTATTTTTGAAAAAATAATACAAAATGATTTCACTGAATTGTTTCAAGGTGAGGTATCCTTCTATTTACAATATTTTTACCAACTTTTTTTTTAAAATATTAATATTTTAATAAAAATTACTGATATAACTTACAAGTCGATAATGTTTCAAAAGTAATCCTAATATGAACCACTAGTCGGTAATATTGCCATTGTTACTGATAAGTGATAAACCAAAAAAAACGTTATCAGTATATCACAGAAGATAAAAACACTCTCAGTACTTTCCTGACAAATATTAATTTAAAAAAAAACTGAATTTTCTGCATTTAAACATAAGGTAGAGATATTTACATCTAAAACTCTCCAGCTTTCTCTAAATACTGTTAAAATTGAAAATAATGAGAACATTACATAATTTTTCCCCTAACTATATAAACCCTTTTATGTTTGTATAAAATTATACTCAAAGTTTATTCACTGTCATAACAAAGCTAAAAGATTCTCCAAATAACATTAAAAGTAATTTATCGGCCCTCACCTCTTTCTGTAAAGTAATATCATTCAAAATCTTTAGATTTCTTTCATATTTGAAGTATTACATCAGTACCACGTTTGAAATCGATGCCTCAATTAGGTCGACAGATACATAACAAAAATACAAGCAATGTACGACATATGAAGACTAGAACAAGAACTGATTGGGAAGCAGTACTTAAAGAATATAAATGAGACAGGTGAAAAAAATCATTATCATGAGATATTGGAGTATAGGGGGAAAGTCACAGGAAAGCAAATGAAATAACTGGTCAAGTGCAAGTTGAACTTGCGTAATTAGTGTTCCGTACGTTGATCGCTTCTGAAATAAAAATTTTTGTTACGGAGGTATAAAATGATGAGTGACTTCACAAAACATACCCTAAATGAGTTTTCAGCAAAGTTTTTTTCCGATCTTCACTGAAAACTGATGACCTTTAAATTTTTGTTTTTTTTATATACCAGATAAATTATTAAAGGTAATGCACTCGTGATAACTTTCCTTCAATCCACACCCCGTGGAGAATATTCCAGATTTTTTCAAAACTTTTGGATTAGTAGTTTTCGACATAGAGGGGGGGACAGAGATAATACAAAGAAAAGTGTGCGCATGTAAGACATTATATATATTTTTGAACTCGTGTTTTTACAAGCTTTCATTTGACACCCCACTCGATGACCTAGTAAAACAATTTTCGATTTCGATTTCACCCCCCAAAACTAACCTCTTAATCAAAATTTAACTTTCAAAACTACACGACTCTGATGAGGGGATCAGGTGTGATAGCCGGACAGTGTTCCGTACGGAACACTAAAAAGCAGCGGAAATTCCTATAGGAAAAGGAAAGGTGGAAAGGGTCAGCTCGTTTATTTCAGAGAATTACGAAAAAATAAAAAACACATGAAGCAAGGGTGAAAATGTTGCAGATTAAGAAGGATAAGTGTCGAAAGTTATAAGAGTGGTTCTACAAACGAGGAAAGAAAATGGAGCTAAATTCCGCCCAACATTTTTAGTGACAATAAAGCTTGAAAACTAGCTTATGCCCTAGATTAGGACATATTCTGGCATATGTGAAGCCGGTCTGTCAAAAAAAAAAAAAAAGTTTTTTATAGAGATTTTGAAAAAAAAAAAAATGCGTTTAGAGGATTGAGATTTTTTACCAAGGAACTGATATCAAAATAGAAAATCCTGTAATCATTTCTTTATTATTATTATAAAATATATTCTACAAATTAGACGCAATTAGTCTTTACAAAATTCAAAACGACCTTTCTTGTTTACATTATCCTTATCCTTCCTAGATTCTTTCAACGTTTTTATTGTTTGATACTGGTGTACTATATTTCTTTCATGGTGACAGATTTTGGCCAAATCATTTTTGACTTCTGCATTAGTTCTTTAGTGGATATTTCAACATTCTCTTTCTTCTGTTTGACTCCAGTTCGTTCCTTTTTTGTTTTCGGATTAATTATGGCTTCTTTTGATGATGACCATTGTTTGTAAATAATCGACACTGTGTCATCAATCTCTTCATAGTAGGGAACAGTTTTTTTAGAGCAAATGTCGCAGGTTGTTTCCAAACATCATTCATTGTACCTGTCACAGCAAATAGAAATCAACAAATTCTAGTAGCTCGAGACCTTCAATATTTTTGCGTTGTTTAGAGCAGTCACTTTTGGAGCAACTATTCAAAACGGCGTAAGCCTGGCGAACATAGAAAAACTGATTAAGGTAGTTCCTGATTTATGCAGGTTCTTTAGGGTATCAAGCCGATAGCGTTTCTGTTTTCTTGGTTTGTTTTTTTGTGACGAATTCATTTTTTCCTGCACATAATCGACTATATGTGTCGTCTTCCAAAAATTTGTGAACTAGGTCTTTGAGACTTCTCCTTGTTCTCACATTTGATAATTTCTGTCTTTGAGAGTGCCAAATAATTTTGTACGTAATAACCTTTTTGTTATATTTCCAGATTTTCCGTTATTTGACGATAGGTCCCAAAAGTAATTTCCCGCGTTTTGTCTTCAAGTTGTTCTCTGTAATTTGCTTTTCCATTACGTCACCGGACAAAGCTTTTTTTACAACATCGATCGGCTCGTGTCTCTGGGTCTTCAGCTGATTTTAATATTTTCGTATTAGGTGTAAGCTCTTGCGGTTTTTGATTTCGCTATTCCTTCAATCTGTGGGATCTTTTTTTTTACCTTTTTTAAACGTGCTTTAAGTTTCCGAATAGTGTTATCTTTTTCTTTCAACTCCAGGTTTCGTTTACGACGCTATCTACGCAATCATTCCCTTGGAACGACTAATCTAGGTGTCAACTGTTTCTGAAGTTGCAGCGGTGGATGAGAGTTTCTAGGTTCATCATGCAGACTAGATGGAGTATTCGCCCTCATGAAATCTTTTGCAGCCTCTTAAGTAGCTTTTTTGTTTGAATAATATTTTGCTGGGTATTTTTTCCAATTTTTTCGAGCTTCCCTTTTTTCACAAGTGAAATTTCGGATACTAGTTCGTTTGCCCTTTCTCTTTTTTTTTAATATTTCTGCTTCTCTTTTTCTTTTTGTGGCGCTAATCTTTCAGGATCATTTTTAATTTTTTCGTAACGGAGCCTTGCAGCACAAACTTTTTTTCGGTCGTGGCATTTTCTTTCCTGCGAAAAACAATAACAATAAAGTTGGTGAGTGATAACTATAACAAATTTTCTGAAGGACTCTGAACGCCTTTGTTGCACAATCATTTTTTTTGCCTAATTTAAGTTAAAATTTATCAAGCCCCTGGATAGTTCTCAGCCCCATGTTCTATTAGTTTACAGGGATTGCGACCAGGGGACTGAGATGTTTATAGGTGTTCTTCGGAAAACGTTGTAATGCAACCTACTATTATGAGATTTACCTATTCTACAAATTAATGTATCTGATTTACGATTTAATAATGCGTATAATACAATAGGTAAATTAATATTGTGCTAAAAATACTTACCAGGGTCCTGTTGACATTGATTGGCCGCCATACAACCTCACTCACAAAACTCGCTGTGCTGACTGAACGAACCGCGCGCGCCGACAACAAGAAGCGAACGCGATATTGTGCTGACTTCACCAAATACTTCAAGCTCTCAATGTTTTTAACGTGTTTTATTTGTCAGGGTACTCCTAGAAAACTCGAGAGATAAAATTCAGTGAAGTAGTTTTTAATTAGCATTACGATTATTGTAATAGTTTTAGTATATTAGCTAAGTATAAAGATTAGACATAACTATTTTGGTACTCATTTTAGATTGAACACTGTACTAAAGCTATGGTTTAGACTTTTCACTTAGATTTTGAATGAGGGACAAGTCAGGGCCTGAGAATTTGACACTTTGAGGAATATTATCTATAAGAAATATATTTCCGATTGGGATAATTCCGAGTGCCTATTTAGATATAGTTGTGATTTACATTTGTTTTTGTAAATTAATCCAACTCATTAACAGAAAGTACTCGAAGAATGCTGAGCCGTCGAAAATTCCCTTGTGAGTAGAACCACCCATAAAGGAGACGATAACGAGAAAGCAAATTAAAGATGGGGAAGACCATTATAGTAAACATAAATTAAAAATTTCTATCAAGAAATTAAGTGTGCCAGCATAGAAAATTCACAAAGATAAATGATATTTTGTAAAAGTAAGAATGAGAATCTAAGATAAGAAAATGGGAAAATGAATATCAGAGATATAAATTTCGAGGGAATAGTTAAAGATGAACTTACACTGACCGAAACAGAAATAAAAGAAATAATAACAAGATTGAAGGAAAGAAAAAAATCCAAGAGTAATAGTTGTAAAAAAAAGAAGATAGAGGGTAGAAAATGAAATATTAATAAAGGATATATGGCAAAAAAATTAATGTTACAACGCTATGTAATATTCGAACAAATAACAATGCGAGCCTGAGGTATGAACGAATCAAGGATAGTTATAAATAAGAGTTAGGAGTAAGGAAGTAGAATTAATGATAATTAAGCCACAAGCGGACGCAAAAAAAGTAGCCTTGTCATAAAATTTGTGCTAGGCATTTTTTTGTTATATAGTTCGCTCGTTCACTCAACTTTTTAATATGTGTCGTGATGACCTATTATCTAGAAGTGACAAGTTCACCGTCTTGATCTAGCCATTTAATAATTTTATCTATTATTTTAGCAGTTACTGGAAAGTATGTAACATTTTGAGGTTATTCCATTATTTTAAAACCAAGAGCAACTCTGTAAAAAAAATGAGGTATTATATGAATAGGTTTACCATATAGATACGATCCTTCTGCGATACGGTAGTCAATGTTGACTGAATTTACCTTAATAATTTTTGCATGGTAATCTGATGTATGTTCTACGTTCAACTCTAATCGCTTACATCTAAATCCAAATAATGTATCAATTGTTTCATCCTAAAAGGTTATCGAAATTGATGATTGACGTTTATGGTATTTTTATCGTAAATCATCAAATCATTTATTTAAGCAATTGCGTTAAATGTTTCGAAATTTACTAGTTCGATAACATACTCAGTATTGTCTTCCAGATATATAGGAGGATTAAACTCTGCCTTCAAACTCTCAGAATTGCCACTTTAAACAAAACTGGTGATATCTTCTTTTTTCTTCTTCTTCAGCCTTGGGTCGTCCACTGCTGGACATAGGCCTCCCCCAAATTCCTCCAAGCTACTTTGTCTTGTGCAATTTGATACCATCTGTTTCCCGCAAAAGCCTTTATGTCATCGGTCCATTCTTTCTGTGGTCTTCCCACACTTCTTTTGTATGCCCTAGGTCTCCATTGCATTATTCGATTTGACCATCGTTCAGAGATTTTTCTTGCGACATACCCTATCCAGCACCATATTTAATTCGCGACTCGTTGCATAATGTCAGTTATCTTGGTTTTCTTTCTATTTTCCATACTACTGATTCCATCTCTATGACTTATGCCAAGCATAGCTCTTTCCATGGCACGTTGTGCTATTCTCAATCTCTCTTCACTCTTTTTCGTTAGTTTTCATATTTCATAACCGGCAATATACAAGAGTCAAATACTTTTTCTTTATACAGTTTGGCACTTCTTTGTTTCTTAGGATGGCTTTGAGTTTGGAAAATGCCATCCAACTCAGTCTAATTCTTCTGTTTACCTCCGCGGTCTGGTTTTGTTTTCCTAACTTTATTAGATGTCCGAGGTATACATACTCTTCAACCGACTCTATATATTCTGTTTCTACTCTAACCTGTTTTGTGCTGTTCGACATTACTTTTGTCTTATTTAGGTTCATCTCTAGACCAATGGTTTTTGCTGTCTCATTCAATTGTTTCATCATGTCATTGCTAACGAGAACTATATCATCAGCTAAACGCAGGTGTGTAAGATGTTTTCCTTCTATATTTATGCAATGATTGTTCCAACTTAGTTTTTTAAAAACATTCTCTGCGCCGCTGTAAATAGTTTTGGGGACATTGGATCTCCCAGTCTCACGCCTCTGTTAGAAATTTTTGGGGTGTACGTATCTTCGTTTATTTTTATTATAGATGTGGCGTTTCCGTAGATATTTCTAATAAGTGTTGTATACCGTGAATCTACTCTTACTCTGTTCCGAGCTTGAAGTATAGCCCATGGTTCCACTGTGTCGAAGGCCTTTTTGAAGTCTACGAAACACATGTGTAAAGATACCTTGTATTCTTCACACTTCTCTATTAATGTCCTCACTGCCTGTAAGTAGTCTGTATTAGAGTAGCCCTTCCTAAAGCCCGCCTGTTCCACTGGCTGATAGAAGTCGACTTTGTTTGTTACACGCTATATTGTGATTCTAGTGAACAATTTGTATAATTGTGAAAGGAGGCTAATCGGTCGGTAATTCTCTATGTTAGCCTTCGGTCTTCGCCAGGTGAACGGCCACTTTTCATTGATATGAGTGCTTCTTCAATTTCAAAAGTTGTTATTTCTGGGATTTCTTCGGAGTTCACGTTTGTAATTTTTTGATTTGTGCTTAGACCACTGGGAGATAGGTTTTTTGATGTATATAAGTTGGTGTAAAAGTTAGCTATTACTCTAGGTATTTTAACCTTGTCGGTGATTATTGTTCCATTTTCATCTTTTATTTTGCTGAGACGCTGTTTGCCAGATGTCAGTTGTGATGATATTAGGATTTTCATATTCTTATTGTTCTCTATAGTATCCGTAATTATTTTCGTATTATAACCTTTGGTATCTTTTCTTATGCCTTGGTTTATGCTTTTACATATTTTCCTATACTTCTGTGTGCGTCGATTTAGTTTTCTTCTCTCTCCATTAATTTTATTGTTTCTTCACTAATGATGATGCTTTATTTTGAGTAGCGATTTTTCTCACTGCAATGTTGATGCTTTGTGTTACTTTTTCTGACAATTTATCTAGTGTGGTTTCGTTTTCCTTCGTTATGGCAGTGAGTTTTCTTTCAGTTCGGTTTGGTATTTAACCTGGTTTGATTTAGGTCAGTACGGGTTGGATTTATATGTTTGCAAATCATTTTGTTTCATTCTTGTTTGGTATTTATCTTTACTGTTGCTGTTACCAGTCTGTGATCACTTCCTGTGTGAAAACAATTTAGTACTGACACATCTGTGATGATATATTTATGCGTAGCTATTATGAAATCTATTTCATACTTTGTGGTCCCATCTGGACTCCTCCAGGTCCACTTTCTCTTAGGTTTCTTTTTAAAAAAGGGGTTCATACAGTAAAGGTTTTCACTCTGTAGCTATGTTAGTAGTTCCTCTCCGCGATCATTTCTATTTCCTATGCCGAATTTTCCAATATTTTCTATGTTATCAGTTTGTGTTCCTATTTTGACATTTAGGTGGCCTATTAGTAGACAAAAGTAGGTTTTTTTCAGATTTTCTTGCCATCGTAAAAGCTGTTCATCATTTCTTTATCCGCAGTTCTTAAGGGGTATATACTTGAATTATTTGAACACTATACCTTTTTGAGATTTATAGGACAATGTATATTACTCTGTTTGATATAGAGTTCATTTTTGTAACAAGGTGTTTTCGTTTTTTATTTATGAGTATTGTTACTCCTCCTACCTGATCGTTTTCGCTTTCGTCTGCGTTTTTCTGGTATAGAATGTGTCCTGAGTTTAGTGTTGTACATACCATCTTAATATTCTCGCAAAAAATAAAGTAAAACTAGTTGTTAGTGCTATTATAAAGAAATTTTCGACACAACTGTCCACAATTTGCTTGGCGTAATTATTATTTACAATATTTTTGTTTTTGTCGTTATAAAAATAATAATTTAACTCAAAATAAGGTCGTAAATCATCAAAACTGTCAAAGTATAGTATAGTTCTTTTTTTTATGTAAACGGTTCAATATGTACCATTACCACCCTAATTGTTCAGGTCAGTTCAAATTGAACAATTTTCTTTTATGTAATATGTACCTCCTGTTTACACCTCAAAAATTTGTAATTCGTAATAACGTCATATAATTGATTAGATCATAATTCGTAAGTGGTTTTTAAGATATGTAGTAGTAGCATATATATTCACTGAAATAAATAGACCAACCACATTTCAATTTTATGTTAAGCTTTGAGATAAACAGAACACCATTCTCTCAAGAAGCTTTAAAATTTTGTAACTAATGAAACCCGACAGACGAGATTCTGTTGGTCAAGCTTTCTATCGCGATGAGAATTCAACTTCAGATGAGGATAATGATCTCTAATTATAAATAATGACAATTTGTTGAAAGTACTAAGTGTATTCTATTTACCTTATAATTTAAGCTAACAAGTATCGAAACTTACTCGTTAAGAAGTAGCCAGAGCTGAAACAACTAAAAATGAGTAAATAAGAAATATCAGACCTTAACCAGTGTTGGGCAGGTTGTTTAGAACAAAACCAGTAACTATTTATTTCAAGTCGAATTTCACGAAAAAATATTTCTGTTTTCTAGCTTAAACTTCCCTATTTGCGGCAACCAAGTTGAACTTCCCAAATTCGTTCTGAAACCTGGTAGAGGATGATTTGCCGGTTATGAGAAACTAAATAATTATTTGTTAAATAATTTAGGAAAGAAACATTTTTATCTTAGTGCTTCGTTTTAGCTGTGTTCATTTTAATAACAACGTATGTAAATCTAAACAAATAATACTATTTTTTCTTCGTTTTAATTGACGATCGTACCCACGTTTCATAAAAATAAAAAGTACATATTTATTATAAGAAAAAGGTGACTGAAGTTAAACACAGGTCAACCTCTTAGAGCAAAGTTATAAATGAATTAAACTTTTTTAACTTGTTCCTTTTTCATAAGTTCTGTCCATGTTTTCGGTCGAGAAGTTAAAAGGTAATTTTCATGTTTAGACGTTCCTGAATATCCTGCATTCGCTGGATTCTAATTACAACCCAAAATAAACTATTTTGCAAAATTTCAACTTTTTTGTTGCTTTTCTTGTAAACATACAATAATCTCTTAGAATATAAGAAATGAGCTAAAGGTTTTGAGAAATTATGTAATAGTTCGTTTGGCCCCTCTTTCCTTTTGTATCCAACAACACACAGCGTTTCCAATAATACTCTTGTCCTCTAGACGTATCAAGTAGTATTTAAAATGGTCTTAAGAGGGGTAGAATATCTGACCGTTTCTGTCTCCTTTTTTGAAAATGAATTAAGCTAAATTTAAGCAAAATATTAAAATTTTCTGAAGGTAGTTTGAAAGTTGACAACCACATGGGTCTGCGAAAGTAATTTTTATTTGAAAAAAGGTATCATGTGAAGGAAATATAGGCCATCAAAATCCCATAGAAAGTACATAGATTGATAGTTCAGTCAAAGTATTCAAAATCACTTATTTTCAATAAAAATGACTTACGCACACTCTCACATCCATATAGAATCTAAATTTAAAAAATGCAATTTAAATAAATTAATTAATACGATCAGAATTTATTTTAGTAGGTGATCATGCTTTCGAATAATTTTAGTTTTTAAAATCGACACATAACTAATACAAGAAGAATGACAAAAAACGATTAGGGAGAGAAGAGGGAAACGGACGGAATGCGCTAAAACAACCTTGGCAATAAAACAGGAAAAGTGAAAAAACAATAAGGAAATAACAATTGGTATATAGAATATAACATCATTGAACGATAAATAATATGAATTAACCCACGAAATGGATGAAAATAGGCTGCAAGTACTGGGATTAAGTGAGATAAAGAAATCAGACTCAGGAAAACTGAATGTATCACAAAATCACACACTATACTATTCTGGAGTACCACGGGGACAGAGAGCGAAGGAAGGGGTAGGAATAATAGTAACAAATGTAATGGAGAAAAGAATAACAAAATTTACGCCGGTATCGAATAATGTGGATAACAGCAGAACTAGAGATGAAAATAAGCATAATTCAGATATACGTTCCAATAGAGGGTACTGATGAAGCAAAAATGACTGAGTTTTACCAGAAACTACAAAAAAAAACCTTGGATAACATAAGAGAATCAACCGAGCATATAACTATAATGGGAGACCGGAATGCAAGGATTGGGAATAACGTAAACAAGGGCATGAGTTGCAGGGGAGAATATGGGAAGAAGACCACCAATAGAAATGGTCTAAAAATGCTACTGTTCTGCCAATCAAACGACTTATTAATTGGATACATTTTAGGAACTAGCACTACAAGAAAGATATACATTTATAGCGGAAGGAAGGAATGCAAGGAGCATAACAGATTTTATAGTATATACAAATGAAATAATAGCCGATGTAGAAATAGGAACGGAACATGGACTGGTCAGGGTGGATTTAAAATTGGAACTCAACGAAAAGACAGAAGAAAGCGACCATATGAGGATTAAAATTCAAAGATTAAGAAATTTAGATAACCGAAGAAGATATCAAGAAGAAACGGACCAAGTTTTTAGACAACTGAAGGAAAAATATTCTGATAGAACACTGGAACAGCAGTGGGAATTATTTAAACAAGTAATACGCAAGAAAGCAGAACATCTGTGGAAACACAAAAATAACTAACAGAAAAGAAAAAATTAGTGGAATGAAGAATTGAAAGCAATGATAAGACAAAAGAGACAAAAAGAGATATGGAGGTAATACAGCAGTACGAGGACAGAAAAGGATAAGAGGGAATACATCAACCAGAGAGACAAAGTAAAAATACAAGAGAAGCAAAAAGGAATAGCTGGAAGACATTTGGAGAAGAATTAAACCAACAGCATGAACGCAATAATAGAATATTCTGGAGCAGAAAAAGAAGAATAAGAAGAACTAACAGGAAGGAAGTGAGGCGAGTGAAGGTTAAAACACCACAAGATATCTATGAAGAAAAATTTAAACAGGAAGACGAAGCCACAATTCCACAAGCAGAGGAACTGATGGAGGACCAAATAGAAGAAATAACCAGGAAAGAACTAGAGGAGGGAGATCAAATTAGGAAAAGCATGCGGATCAGACGGAATAGATCCGGAAATGATTAAATGGATGGGAGAGGAGGGCAGAACGTGGTTCTGGAAGATGTGCAGAACAGCATAGAATAACGAGAAAATCCCCAAAGAATGGGAGGAGAATTGAATAGTTTCCATATACAAGAAAGGAAATGAATTCGAATGCGAAAATTATAGAGCGATTTGTCTGGTGTCCTCGGCATTTTAAGTATATACAAAAATAGTAGAAGGAAAGATTAGAAAATGGACGGAACATAAAATAGGCGAAGAATACGTAGCATTTAGAGCAGGGATGTCAAAGATACGGTCCGCGGGCCGCATCCGGCCCCCGAGATGTATCAATAAGGCCCGCGATCGCAATGTGTCACAGAAAGAAGAATCATGTTTTTTTTTAGAGCTTTTAGACTTCACTCGATTCCTCTACGTATATTATATACTATATAATTAAATAAATAAAATGTTATAATAATTCAGTACATTTTTTTTATTTGAATCTGGCCCGCCTACACATTCTAAATTTAATATATGGCCCTCTGCAAAATTGAGTTTGACACCTCTGATTTAGAGAGAAACCTCATACAAAAAAAGAACGAGGCTAATGAAGAATTGTTTATTACGTTACGTATAGACTTGACAGCAGCGGTTGACACGGTGGAGAGATCAGTAATATGAGGAATAATGGATGAGACGGGATCCCCAAGGAAAATGATTAGAATAGCATTTACGAGGCTGGTTTGAAAAGTCCGTGCAAAAATAAAAACTACTTATGTGTTTGGGGTAAACCTTTTTTATTTTTCGACATAGTCTCCTTTTAGGCTTATACACTTCGTCCAACGATGTTCTAGTTTGTTGATCCCTTCCGAATAATAGGATTTGTCCAAGTCTGCAAAATATCCATTAGTGTCTGCAATCACCTCCTCGTTTGAATAAAATCTTTGTCCCGCCAGCCCTTTCTTCAAATTGGGGAACAAATAGTAGTCCGAGGGAGCCAAGTCTGGAGAATAGGGGGGATGTGAAACGAGTTGGAATCCTATTTCCATTAATTTTGCGACCACAACTGCTGAGGTGTGTGCTGGTGCGTTGTCGTGATGGAAAAGGACTTTCTTGTGGGCCAATCGCGGGCGTTTTTCTGGCAGCTCGGTTTTCAAACGGTCCAATAACGATGAATAATATTCACCTGTAATAGTTTTACCCTTTTCCAGATAGTCGATGAGGATTATCCCTTGCGAATCCCAAAAGACAGTCGCCATAACGTTTCCGGCCGAAGGAACGGTCTTCGCCTTTTTTGGTGCAGATTCCCCCTTGGTAACCCATTGTTTAGATTGTTGTTTGGTTTCAGGAGTATAGTAATGTATCCATGTTTCATCCACAGTGACGAAACGACGCTTAAAGTCCTCCGGATTCTTCTGGAACAGCTGCAAAACATCCTTGCAACACTTCACACGATTCCGTTTTTGGTCAAGCGTGAGCAATCGCGGCACCCATCTTGCGGATAGCTTTCTCATGTCCAAATATTATGTACCCGTTCAGTCGAGATGCCCACAGCACTAGCAATCTCACGCACCTTAACTCTTCTGTCATCCATCACCATATCATGGATTTGATCAATGATTTCTGGAGTCGTAACCTAACCAGAACGTCAGCGTCACTTGTTCCCATATGGCCAGTTCGAAAATTTTGAAACTACTTATAAACTGTTCTAATCGAAGGTGCAGAGTCACCATAATGTTTATCAAGCTTCTCTTTAGTCTCCTGAGGCGTTTTGCCTTTCATAAAGTAATGTTTAATCACCACACGAAATTCTTTTTCGTCCATTTCTTGAAAATCACTCGACTTCCTTGATTCACACGAATGCCAAACACAAAGAAATAGACCAATATGGCTGAAACTTGGTGTGCGTTCATTCAAGAGATGCTACTAACTAAAGATGACCTCGATACGCGCCGGTGGTGCCATCTCTCGGACTTTGCACGGACTTTTCAAACCAGCCTCGTACAATACAGTTTACGGCATAGTAATACCGAATGGGAGAAGACCTGGAAAATTTGAGATGAGAAGAGGGATAAAACAAGGAGACAGTCTAAGCCCACTATTGTTTATATTAGTAATGGACAACATATTGAAAAATACAAGGGAAAGAACAACAAGACTCCAGACAACCTTAGGATACAGGGAGATGCTGCCGATCCAACTCGATGGAATGCTATAACCACAAAAATATACTATGCTCTGAATAATACAATCGAAACACAAGTAAAACTCCGAGGTTTCTCGGTGTGACGGCTTCAAAAAATAGATTTTTTTTCTTACATATTTCTAAAGTAAAATATGTCGATGATGGTTTTAGTTAGTCTTTATTAAATTTTAGTTTAGTGTTTACAACTTTGCAAACCGTAATAAAGTGTAAATCGTGTGATAGTTATATAAAGTTTTCGAAAAAGTCATCGATTGATTGAAAAGTCTACAGAAAAGTGGTGTCAGTTCACTCACAAATTTTTTGAGAACCATAGGTGTTCCATCAGCGCCAGAAGCTTTTTTGGTGTCTAGCTGCCATGAAATATGACACACTGAAGAAAATATCGGGTATCCTTCACTGCATATGGAAAATAGTTCGTAATGTTTTCCTTGGAAATCGACAGTAGAATGTGAAGCAAGAAGTTTAGCTTACAAATGAGTGAGTGTAGAAGTTTCCTTGATTCTGTGCCTCTTTGGTCAGATAATTTATTTGCATCTCTTCCTGGTACGAATGAAGATGTTACAATTTATGACGTTAGGATTTTCACGCCATTGTAGGCAGGCAAAATGTTTAAAAGCCACAGCTTCTTTGCACTTTCAGTTGAACCAAGGCTTAACGTTGGAAAGACATTTCCTCGCAGAAGGTAGGTAAGCTTCCACGCCAGCCAATATGACATCAGAAATCTTTTTAGCGCAGTCAGATGGGTCGTCGGGTCTAAAACAAACGTCTAACCAAGGGAGAGTTAGTAAATATTCGATGAGTTTTTTCGATTTAGCAGATATGTATTGCCATATCTCGCTCGGTTTAGGCGCCTCGATGATTGGAAGAACATAATCTCAGATTTACGGTGATAGAGTAAATCTCTGGATTAGTAGTTAAAAACAAATTAAGTGGCGAACTGTCCATCATGATTAGGAATCCGTGTTGGTTCATTGTTACGCTGAAAAAAACTATAACTGGTTGAGAATGATTCGGCTTTATTCGTTAGTTTAACTATCCTGTTTGATTAAATTGACTCCTAACTGATATAATGAAACTATAAAATTTCTTATTAGATTAAGATTATAACTAAGCCCGTTGAGATCTGATACTTCACAACTTGTTAAATGTTTTGAAGCTCGCACGTTAATTCCTTTTCTTCAATCGAACCACAATCTCTAAAAATATTTCTAACACAATAGAGTATTCTACTGATTCTTCAGATTTCTGAGATTGGCAATTGATCGAAGGTGTTTTTTGTTGACAAATGCATAGCTAGGTTAGTTTTGTTATTAAAAAAACTAATAGTAACATAAATTAAAAAAAAAATAACTCTGTCCTTTCTTTATATCTTAAATAAATTCACAAAGGACACAAATATGTCTAGTTGTGGTATTTGTGCTATTTAGCCAGTCGATGTTGTGGACATTAAAGTCACCCAGGATAGGAATTTCGGCACTTGGATAACACAGGGCAACAAAAAAATATTTTTGTTTTGGTGCCTGGGATTTTAGAGCTGATTTTAACTATATTTGGGACGCTAAATCTATACATGCAATCCGTTTTTCTCTATCAGCTCTACTTTTTTAGATACATCCACTTATCTACCAATGTGGTTTTTATTCAGTATATTCATTTACGAGAGTTCTAAAATTATTATATATTCATTAATGTAAGTACAATGGTTTTATTGTCAGTCTGTAATTGAGTAAATTCCAGGTAAATCTATAAATAGTGGAACCATTGCCTATGAGGTACCTGAACTGACCCTTTTAATCACCTAACTCGGGTAAGTCTCGTCAGTTTGTGCGTTCTTACTAATGAGAGTAGATCGAATTCGGCGTGTTATTTTATGTTAAGAAAAGAGTGTTTTTTGTGTTATTGAACAGAATTAAAATGAGTTCAGGTTCCAGTTCAAGAAGAAGTTGTGTAAATCAACCTGATGTGTTTTGCTATATATGCGGAGAATACATGTTTCAACAAAACAGACAAACTATTACTGACTTTGTAAAGCGAGCGTATCTTGGATACTTTGGAGTTAAGCTTGGTGATCAGGACAAAACGTGGGCCCCGCATCTCGTATGTAAAACTTGTACAGAGCATTTACGGCAGTGGACTACCGGGAAGAGAAAATGTCTAAAATTCGGCGTACCAATGGTTTGGAGAGAACCAAAAAACCACTTCAATGATTGTTATTTCTGTTTAGTAAATACTAATGGAATCAATCGAAATAACCGCAGTAAGTGGACTTATCCCAATTTAGATTCGGCAATACGCCCTATCCCGCACTCAGATGAAATACCGATTCCAACATTTCATCAGCTACCACATATCTCTGATGACGAATATTTTCCCTCTGATCGCTCTTCTGATGCTAATAAAAGTTCTGATGCTAATGAAACTAACAGTGACTATAAGGGGACGTCATCAGTTCCTCAACGCTTCAAACAAAATGAATTAAATGATCTCACCAGGGATCTCAATTTATCGAAAAAAGCTTCTGAAGTACTGGCTTCTAGGTTGAACGATAAAAATTTACTGGAACAAGGAACCAAAATTACCTTTTACCGTACAAGAGAAAAAGATCTGCTACCATTCTTTTCTCAAGAAGACAATCTTGTATTTTGTCACGAAATTAGGGGACTCATGAAAGAAATGGGACTTTCTGAATATATTCCAGATGATTGGCGCCTATTTATTGACAGTTCAAAGGGAAGTTTAAAATGTGTCCTTCTACATAATGGGAATAAATATGGTTCAATACCACTAGCTCACTCAACGAAACTGAAAGAAGAATATAATACCATAGCTTTGGTCTTGCAGAAGATAAAGTATTACGAACATCAATGGATGATTTGTGTAGACTTAAAAATGGTAAACTTTCTTCTTGGGCAGCAAAGTGGTTACACGAAATATCCGTGTTTCTTGTGCCTCTGGGATAGTAGGGACAAAACACACCACTGGGTTAGAAAAGATTGGCCTCAGAGAGAAAACATGGACGTTGGGGAAAAGAATGTCATTAACGACGCTTTGGTTGAAAGAGAAAAAAAATCATACTTCCTCCGTTACATATAAAGTTGGGCTTAATGAAGCAATTTGTAAAGGCTCTTGATAAGAATGGGTCTTGTTTTGCATATATAGGGTAAAAATGCATCAGTTGAGCACAGAAAAACTCAAAGCAGGGATATTTGACGGCCCACAAATAAGACAATTAATTAAGGATCCTGCCTTCATAAATTCAATGAATCAAGTTGAACGAGAAGCTTGGACATCATTTGTTGCAGTTGTAGAAAATTTTCTAGGCAAACATAAAGCTCAAAACTATGTTGAAATGGTTAACAAGATGCTTAATAGTTTCAAATCCTTAGGGTGCAATATGAGTATTAAAATACACTATTTACACAGCCACTTAGACCGTTTTCCAGAAAATTTAGGAGACATGAGTGAGGAACAAGGTGAAAGATTTCACCAAGATATTAAAGTTATGGAGGACCGCTACCAAGGAAGATGGGACATGCACATGATGGCAGATTACTGCTGGAGTTTAAAAAGGGACTGTTTAAAAAAACATTCAAGAATGTCGCGGAAAAGAAGCTTTCCAAGTGTTGAGTGACTATTTCATTTCTTCAATGTTTTTTTTTTGTTTGTAAGTACGACATAATATTGTATTTTGTATAACTAAAATAAAAATTTCGTATCTACTTTTGTTTACTACATTTACGGATTTGAGTTACAATAATGTAACTTATATTTCTCTAAAATTGTATATCTTAAAAATTTGAGCTCCTAGGTACAAATGAATACGTTATTTGAATTCAGGACATCAAATTGATATAGAATCAGCTCAAAAAACCTCGACACCAAAACAGCTGTTCCCCTGTGTAATTAATCCGTAAATGATCGATGGTGTCTGCAAGAGACGCGAAAAATGTTCTAAAGTTAGTATCACTTGGTGGTCGATACAGCCTTCAGATAAACCTTGGGATGTGTTGAATCGTTATTAATTACTATTAACTACATAATATCAAAGTTTTGAGGCTCTAGAGTCTCCTCTTTTTGGCAAGAGAAATCGCTTCTGACAAAAAAACAGATTTCAAAGTTGTGCCTACGAGAATAGAGGTCGTACCCAGGATAGACATGAATTGATTTTAATTTCGCAAACAGCGAGTATATGAGATTTATTTGATTGCAGTTATTAATACAGGGTGATCATTTTTAGATGCCCGTCCCCGATTTATGGAAAATTGTTGGATATTAATTTACTCTTTAAATGCATGTCAAGGAGTATACTGACGTATTTGACATTTGGTAGTGAAAACGACGCTGGGCGCCGCGACATTTTTTTCTTAAACTATTTTTTCCTAATTTGTTTTGCAAAAAAGTTATGCAGCAAAAACCCTCTAAAATATTATGTTTTGGTCATCGCAGTTGCCATAGATCGTATGCCACGTTTGGCGGTCTAGTATCTGGCTGTCATACTTTAATCTGGCAGCTCTTGTTTGCACACCTATTCAATTCAATAGAGCTACACTAAGTAAACAATATGTTTATAGCATCTGGTTGAAGTGGTTTCCCATGCTGAAAAAGTAGATATGCTTTTTATTTATGGAGAAGCAAGAAACCATTAAACTGTATCGAGAACGTTACCCCAACAGGTATATCCCGGATCACACTATGTTTTGTCGATTAGAACGAAATTTGAGGAGCAATATGGATGCATTTTCCGGACAGAAAAGTATTTCTAAACGAAAAACTGTTTTTACAGATGAAAAAGTACCCGAAATTATGCAATATTTTCAAAACCATCCATATAAATCGATCAAACAAGCAAGCAGGCAATTGAATGTATCTTATGGGACTATTTAGAAATCTCTAAAGCTAACAAATATCATGACTATAAAATGCATAGTCTTCAGTTATTAACACAATTTGATTCGGAACGACGACTGAGTTTTATAGCAAAAATAATGATTAAATATGACGAAGAACATTATTTTCTGAATCATACATTATGAACAGGTGAAAGTTATTTTGTCAACAACGGCAAACCTAATAGAAAAAATTATCATTTGTGGACTGAGAATATATACAACATTAATCAAATTTAGAATCAAGGGCATTATGGCGTTAATATATGGTATGAGATAATTGGGAGACATTTGGTTGGACCATCTTTTTTGAGGAAGCACTAACTGGAAATAGTATGGTATCTATTCTTGGTTAACACTCTACTAGTTTTACTAGAAAATGTTTCCCTTATTTTAAGAAGGCATATGTGGTATCAACACAATGAAGCACCACTTCATACAATTGCTGCTGTTAGAGAGTATTTGAATGAACGGTTTCAAGGATAGGGATTCGCAGGCTAGTTATTCTATGGATACCTAAGTCACCAGACCTCACGTCGTTAGATTTTTTCTTATGGAAGACTCGTAAAGATATTGTATACAAAACTGCGACAAATGATATTGAGCATTTAAATGCAAAAATATCAGGCGCGTGCAATAGTATATCTGGAGAAAATATTTACAAAGCCTCTCATCAAGTACTAATGAAAAGAGTGGAAAAATGATAGAAGAAGGAAGGCACATGGAAAATTTATTTTGACGTTTTTTTTTATTTTTTAAATTTCAAACATTTAATTTTTTAAATATGTAATAAGTTATGTAATGTTAAAAGTTATATAGTTTTTTGTGGTTATAATAAAAATAATATATAATATATTTTTTTTATTGTTCGAAAATATTTTATTAAAGGAAAAACCTCAATAGCATAGTAACTAATATTATTATAATTACTATTAGATTAAAGCATGACAGCCGACTGCTAGATAAATTGTTTAAAAACCGCCAAACGTGGCACACGATCCATAGCAAACGCGATGACCAAAAAATAATATTTTAGAGGGTTTTTGCTGCATAACTATTTTGCAAAACATATTAGAAGAAAATAGTTTAAGAAAAAAATGTTAAAAAATTTACAAAAGGTATATCGATGGAAAAAAAAGTTGTTTGGTGTCGCGGTGCCGAGTGTCGTTTCCAGTATATTCCTTTACGTGCATTATACTATTCTACATTTGAAAAACAAAATAAATATGTAACCATTTTCCATAAATTGGAGTCGGGCGTCTAAAAATGGTTACCCTGTATACTAAATTTATGCTTAAAAGACCTCGCACATTTCTTATGGGAAAAGGCCCTCGGTGAAATTGTCTGAAATCGATATGCGTTATTCCTCTCGAGCTTCTGATCAAAAGTTCCCATGGGTACAAAGTCGGAAAATGGACAGATTCAGATATCGGGGGTAGAAAGACGATTTTCGGAGATCTTGTCGATAACAGCATAGAGCCGTGAAGTTGTTTATGCGCCGTTCTCCGGAATATACGGGGGCTTTTTTTCGGTCACTGGTTTCAAATCTGGTGTTAAAAATGTCATTTGAAACTTGGCAGCTACCAACAAAATGTCAACTCACCTCAGGACAACTTGAAGGATAGCAGCATCGTTATTGTAGTAATCTTTGAAATGAGGACCGAAAATATCTAAGTTATAGCCATCGGTTCTTACTATCAATGTGGGTTTCAATAAATGTCTGCTTTTCTGCATAGAAAAAGATTGCCTCAATATATGATGCTTGCTTGCTTTATCAATATATGCATATGTTGCATCACAGATCAGTATTGCTTGTAGAATGTCAAGTTGAGGATTGTAGAGGGCGTTTGCGAAAGGGATACATATCGGTTGATAAAGGCATCGCCTGTAATCGATTGCAATCCTATGTTTTTCGGTACAAATCTCTCAGTTAAGGATCTCCAAACAACGCTTACCGCTATACTGACTGCCTGTCTACTGGAGTAGTTGAAAAGCACTCTTAAGAATTCAAAAAATAGGCCTTAGCGTAATTTGCACAAAAAGTCATACGGCAATAGGTAAATAAAACTTCAAACTCAAAAGAGAACTTGTTAATTGAAAATAAGCATTCGAATTCTGCATCATCAAAATCGACCCGCCTTTTCAATCTCGGTTCAGGTCGCGTCACCTGTTACAACCCACGTAAAAAGGGTTGTAAGTGAGGTCCGCGGAATATGTGCCTTCTATTAATACAATGAACCCTCGCCATAAAGCGGGAGATGATCTTACCGTTGTCATCAAGATGTCGAGGATAGACCCTAACATTTTCGGGAATGAAGATATCGAAGTGGGCAAAAGTGAAAGCTCGACATTCAGGAGATACACGAACCACATTTTCGATCACATTGCAAATAAAACATGCCCTATTTCTTCTTTGAACAGTGACATTGAGTCTTACATGGTCTGCTGTTGCTGCAGCTAATTCTCTTATGAGGCCGTTATCGCAATTCAAACAGATCCGCGTATCATTTACAATATTTTCATTTGGTAAATCTATTGCAGCACATCGAGCTATAGCGAGCTGTCGTTTTTCTTCATTGTTCCCAATCCGGGTCATTTGTTGATTTTGCCTCCGGATATCACAAGTATAACAACGTAATCTTCGGCGAAAAGCCATTTGACAACAAAAAATCTCGTGATGTTACGAAATGAGACAATTGAAATACAATCGATATTTTGGTGGAAAATACCAGGCAAGCAGGAAACTGAATGAAAAACCACAGATGATTTCTCTGCTGTCACAAAATTCCAGTATCTCGTTCAAATATGAGTAATATGGTAATCAATTAATTGAAGAACCAAACGCGTAATGCAGATTGATAGGGAATCGGCTTATAAGTGTATTTAATATGTATTTTCTTCCAAAAATCTTTGAAATCCGAAAGATGTATAGAATGTATTAACGTGGTTACCTCCGATAACAGTTGATTTCCAGTTGATTCTGATTGTTCATACGTATTGTTTTATGAATCTGACCAACAAAAGCGTTTTAATATCTAGCATCAATTGCGCAATATAAGTATTTTTAAAGGCTGGAATGCTGAGAATAAAATCCAGAATAAGCAAATGGATTTCATGACTTTGCACATGATGACCTGAATCTATGCCTTCAGTTTGAAAACAATTTCGATGTCAAAAATGTCCTTTTTAACACTGGAATTGGAATCAGTGACTGTAAAAATGCCCCGATGTATATTCTGATGGGCATTTTATTAGAAATAAGGCGAGTTGACAGTTTTTTGACAGCTGCCAACTGTCAAATGCCATTTTTGACACCAGATTTGGAATCAGCAACCGAAAAAACTCCCGTATACTCCAGAGAACGGCGCATAAACAACCTCACGGCTCTACGCTGTTGTCGACAAGATCTCCGAAAATCGACTTTCTACCCCCGATGCTTGAAAAATTGTCCATTTTCCGATTTCGAGAGGAAAAACATATATCGATTTCAGACAATTTTACCCAGGGCCACTTCCCATAAGAAATGTGCGAGGTCCTTGGAACCTCGTATATTATAGAAATCTACTTTAAAATTACCATCTCCACATGTTTACGCCCCCGAATTAGCCCCACCCGGAGTTTCGAACGGGGGGACTATTTAGTTTCGAAATTTTTTGATCCTGAGAGCCTCATCATGCTATTGTTTTGCCACTCGAAATCTGGAGACATCTCTACAGTCTCTAAAATATTTATAATACTTTAATTCATATGCTAGCTATGCAGAATTCAATTTCTGACACTAGCGGGATTGTTCCGATGATTCTCATCAACTGACATCTGCCTCACCAGCAAAGAAACCTAATTTAACTTTACATTTTTACCCCGTTTGGAAACTGCTATTTTACGGTATCTCGGGGTACAAGTGTGTGTACGCAAAATCGCGGAGGATAATTTTTCCAGAACAATATTTCCCTTTAGCAAGGGAAGTAAAAACAATAATGTAACTACTGAAGTAAATTTCGGCCATTTTAACTATTTAAACTTAACATTTTTTAGGTTACTTACCGGATCTCAATCCCTTATACGTAATATTTCTGTTAAATTGGGAAATAGTGAACACGGAAATAGTAGTATATTATGATACCCAATTCCCTTCACCTCTCTCTTTATTTATAACTAATTAGCTAAAATTTTACACAATAATCTAACTAAAAACCAGGAAAGGTTCTCATAATAATATTGAAAGTATATAATATTCAATGATCTCCACTCTTTTAACCTCTTCCCCAATTAACATTGAAAATAACACAATAAATACGAGATCACCCTTCTAACTTCCTTCCCCACTCCTTCCAGTTTGCATAATTATTTATTGAAGATAAAAAATTATGCTTTAGACTTTGTTCATTATCGCAACCAAAACCTGGAAAAATCCCATAATACTATTATTAAAATTACATCATATTTGACCACTTTTACCTTCGCCCCCTATTAAAATTAAAAGTAATGAAAAAATAACTTATTTTCAGATTCTTCAAGTCCAAAATCCCTTAAAACAGACCCATAATATCATATAGATGAAGCAATCCCTGCAACCCTCTACCCAACTGCGTTAAATATTTTACTATAAATAACATACTTAAAATTTGTCCAGTACACCGAACAAAGAAACTGTAAATATCTCAAAATGCTATTAAAATTATACCATAATATACGATTCCACCCCTTTCAATCCCTTTCCGGGTTAATTAAATAAAGGGTAATGAAAAATAACATAATTTTTGGATTCCTCGTCTTCAAAAACCCTGAAAAGTACATGTAACACTATATATATGAAGCAACCCCTCTAAACTCCCCAACCAACCCTTTCACACTCTATATGTTTTACTATAAATATTTATGAATAAAATTTGCTTACTGTTGTAAGAAAAAAACAGGTGTTCACCATTTTTAACTCTCGACTTGAAGAAACCTCGTTCAAAAACTAAGAACTTCATTTCCTCGATAGATGTTATCTATGTACCAAGTTAAATTAATAATTCATGTCGTTCGAGAATTATCATTCCAATAGACCGACAGACAGACAGATCGACGGAAATGGTTGACTCTGTTTATGAACGCTAAAACGTGAAGAAAAGAAAAAAAATTTCCAAGTGTAATTTTCTCAACAATGCAATATCTTCCTTTACCAAGGAAAGAAATAATATAATGTACTGAGATATAATTTGAACAGAATTAATAGTTTTGGTTTCAGGATTTATCACTATCATATTTACATAAACCATTTACTTGAACTTGTTCGTTGGGATCGTGTTTCCTACGATATGCGTTGGTTCTTTTTAAAATGTCCATATACTTATCAAAATCGTTTTGTTTATAGCGAACAGCTTCTTTTTTAAATAACAATTCAGGTTTTTGTGTGAGTCCTAGGTAGAATTTTTCTATTTTTCCACCAAATGTATGTTCTGCATCTCTTATACCATCATCAATATACCGACGAGGGAGCTCATCAAATTATTCCAACCAACTATTATAAACTTTCGTATTAATCAATCTCTTTCATCTGCTCCAAAATATCAGAAAGATTGCGAGGTATTGACTCTGATGATTATGAAAAAGATGTGGTTTCCGCTATAACATTTGTTTGTAATTCAGATGGTGTTTCGCTGATTGTTAAGAAATGATGGTACGGAAAATTTAGAGTTTTCCGCCCTTCTTTTTTTGTGGAGTTGATATATAAATAAGAATATCTCACCCTGGTGGTGATACTTCAGCAAACAAGTTTTTTCGTGGTGTTAAAGATTTATACAAATTTTTAATTTGTGTCTACTGCTCTTGTTTTAGGTAAGCTGGCTCAATTTTCCTAGTTGTTTAAACTAGTTCTCGTAAAGCTTGTGTAATTAGTCCATAGGTTTCTTCTAATATCTTAAATTCGTTTTTCAAATTCTGATATTTTTGTTTAACTGCTTTTCTCGATTTGACAAGTTCGTCCATAATTAATGTTTTCTCCAGATTTCGTTTATTTTTATAAGTAAATATATGGATCAAATCTTTTCGATACCACCCCGACTCTCTCTTAGAATTTTTGCCTATCACCAAAAATTCAAATTTATCTTACCAACATAATAAATATAATTCTTCAAATTACATATCAACGTTAGCATGATCACTATAAATATGTTTTAAGTCTGTAATATCTTGTTGAAATATCACAATTAAATTTGCATTGTCGCGAATCAGTTGTTTTGGAATGGATGAGTATGTTTGACGTAAAGAAGAACAATCTATATTCTTATATCTTCCAACACCAAAATAATCCTTTACTATGTTCTGATTACAAAGCACTATATCATTAAATATTATTATATATTATATATATATATATATATATATATATATATATATATATATATATATATATTATATATATATATATATATATATATAAATATATATATATATATATATATATATATATATATATATATATATATATATATATATATATATATATATATATATATATATATATATATATATATATATATATATATATATATATATATATATATATATATATATATATATATATATATATATATATATATATATATATATATATATATATATATATATATATATATATATATATATATATATATATATATATATATATATATATATATATATATATATATATATATATATATATATATATATATATATATATATATATATATATATATATATATATATATATATATATATATATATATATATATATAATATATAAATATATATATATATATATATATATATATATATATTTATATATATATATATATATATATATATATATATATATTATTAAAATACTAGATCAGGAGGGTAAACTTGTCAATTTTAGCGGAGAAATCATAACGAGAAAACTTCATCTTAAAGAATTAATTGTACGATGTTAATTCTATATTGAAAGAAACAGGGCAGCCTAAATTTTATTACGAAGCTTAGTACAAATAAGCTTTAAAAGAAAAAGAACAAAAACATTTTATTTAGTAATAAAACAATGTCACAAAGGTTAACACTAACAAATCGAGAAGTTTGGTTTTAAACAATCCTTGAACGCCAAAGAAAATGTTCTTTTGGATGAATCAATTTTAAGCTGGGAAGTACTTTTTTTTTTGGATGCTTTTAATCCTACAAAACTGATGAAATAATAATAACTATGTAACAAAGAGGAGAATATCCTCGACCTTGCAAAAGTGTGATTTGTTTAGAATTACGAGTAACTACATACTTCATTAGAAAAACACCGTAATAATTAATAATGCAGCAACGTTCTTATTCAGAGAATTACGTTATGTTTTAAATGGTGTTACTATCGATTCTGTTCGAGTTATCGGAACAACTTCTGCATCTAAGGGCTAGATATCTTATTATCAAAATCAAAGTGCAAAATTAGAAAATGGAGGATGGATGGATGGTATTCATAAGCAAAATCGGGAGAAAATGATGAAGGAAATATTTTTTGACATAACCCATTAAAGATATTATCAGGGTTTTTTTAAGATTACAATAAAATAGTTTTGATTTCCCAGCAAGAACTAATTCTCATAAGAAGTAAAGGTAATATTAATTCTCTAGTATCCACTATTGAAGATGAAAAACCTAAAATTATAACAACCAAACTTTTCTGGAGAGTTTTTCAGCTTCCTGGAACCATCCCTCAAGAGCTAGCTCTTACTAAACTTATTGATAGAAATGGCGACATCCTTACCACTTTCCGAAGTTGGAAATTAGTGGAATATCCAGAATTATTAGAAACGATAAGACCCAATTGGCCCGTAAAAACTTCTACAAAAGTTGAGACTAAGCGTCAGGTACTAATTGCTAATATGAGTAAATTTGATCATTGTAAACTAAGAAATATAAACGTATTTTTAAATTCTGAAAGATACCACTACAACAATCTTCAGCTTGTTTTTTTTTTTTTAAAAAAGAGGCGAACCTTTTTATAGCATTGGAACAAAGCCAACTAGCCAGTATCTCTCTTTATTAAATATACACATTTTTCCTTAAACCTAAACTAAACCTAGACACATACAAACACCCAGCAGTCCAAGGCGGAATCGAACCGCCGACCCTTCGATTCATAGTAGGATTCACTACCTACTAGACTCCTCTATAGGTACCACAGCTTGATTTTAAAATAACAAATTTGTTATACTATATGAAATGTTCGGATTTCCGTCAAGTATATTATATTTTGCCGATAAAACCCATATTTAATCCAACAGCATGTAAGTACAATGATCCGCTTGTCTCTATTAACTATTCAGATCAACGAGATTTATTACAGAGTGGTCCAGTAACCACGAGGATTGAATTCGCCACAAAGGAAAAAAATTCACAGCATATGTTCTAATAATATACGATAAAATAAAATATTTCATCACCACCCTTGAATTGTAATATGTATTACAATTCAAGGGTGGGGATGAATTTTAAAGTGCTTTTGCTATTTTTGTCAAAAGATTGTAGATAAATATTTTAGTTTATTTTATCGTGGATTATTAGATAATATGCTGTTGTTTTAGCTTGAATTAATATCTATTATACAAATTTAAAAAAGGATTATGATCATAGTATGTCTTTGACTTAAAAAGATAATTATGTTTTCTAAAAGTATGATAAACAATTTAGTGTTTCATCAAAAGTTAAAGTATTTTTTTAGGAAATTAGTTAACTGCTTACGATGGAGAAAAATAAGTCACTATGTATTTAAGCAACGTTTGGCTGTAGATTTGCTTTCCCCAAAATTACATAAGCATGCAATTTACGTAATGAAATATTATCACTGCATTAACGGGAATTTCGGATACATACTTCTTCACTGTTTTCCGAATATTGTCAAGCAACTTACTAAGGACACAGTATTTGTCTATGTTAAAGAAAATGAAAAAGCAGAGTATATTAAAAATTATTTATGGAAACCTGTAATTCTGCTAGATGATTAACGGACTGTAAGATCTTAATACCAAAATATATTTATCACTTAAAGTCGTCATCTATCTGTGCTTTATCAAATTAATTTTTAATGAATGCAATGTTTTCATCTAATTCTAACACTTCAAACTCTCTTGAATATAGTTTTTCAAACTGACAACTTCTGCAAAAAATCTGTTTTTCGGCGCATTGGTATAACAATTAAAAATAAACGGAAAAATCATATTCTTAGAAGTTCCCAAAGTCTTCGTATTTGCCGAACCATCCCAGGACGCGTTTCGCCGTATCGCGGCTCATCAGCTGGGCTAGGTTCAGCAAATACGAGAACACACTTTTAGTCCTTTATCCAAGTAACTAACGGAAAACTATAACAAATAGATGCTTTTACTGCACTCTACCGGCGACTTATTAAGTCCATTCAAGCAGAGCGCACCTGAGAAAGGTGCGCTTCTGCAAATAAGTTGCCAGCCGTGCTGGCCGCTCTGCTTGAATGGACTTAGTAAGTCGCCGGTAGAGGGTAGTAAAAGCATCTATTTGTTATAGTTTTCCGTTAGTTACTTGGATAAAGGACTAAAAGTGTGTTCTCGTATTTGCTGAACCTAGCCCAGCTGATGAGCCGTGATACGGCGAAACGCGTCCTGGGATGGTTCAGCAAATACGAAGAAGACTTTGGTAACTCCTAAGAATACGATTTTTCCGTTTATTTTTAATTGTTATACCAATGCGCCATCTATGCCTTCGAGCAGTAAGCTTCAGAAAGGTGCGCTTCTGCAAATAAGTTACCAGCCGTGCTGGCCGCTCTGCTTGAATGGACTTAGTAAGTCGCCGGTAGAGTGCAGTAAAAGTATCTATTTGTTATAATCTATTTTTCTTTCATACCTTTACAAAATCCAATATGTTAAGTGTCTCTACACCATCTAAATATCTAATCTAAATTTGCCAAATTATTGTAATAATTGACCCTATCTAGTCTACTATGCATATAATAATAAAGCTGTTCGTTAACTAATTCATATAAAGTTTTATGCAATTTAATAATTTGGTGGTGTAAATCACTAATAAATTGGTTAGATTGATGAGATTATGTTACTGAATACACATAACAGTTTGACCAGTTTCTTTATAATCCTTAACTCTCCTCCCCTACTCTTCACATTGATGGGATTTGACCTACTTTAAGTTGGGAGGCGCCACTCTGTGTATGATGGAAGGAGGCATATATGAATATTTAAAATGTATTAATATTATTCTTGGATGGAAGAGTTACTCTGTTTGTGGGGAGGAGTCATTCTGTGTGTGGGAGGAAGAGGAGAAGGAGGAGGAGGAGGCATTCCTATAAACTACCTACACGCGTGTGTCCAAAAGTAATGGACAACAAGTACTAGTATGAATCACGATACTAGTACGTGTTTCGTTCCATAACAGAGCTGATCAGCCAGCCTAAAGGAAGAGGTAACTGCAACTCAACAGCCAATCTCTGAAAGTAGTAATAAAAAAACCTCAACGCCATTCGACGTAGACCTCTAAAACTTTTAATATAAGAGTAAAGCATGGCCGAGAGAATAAAATTTGTTACCTAGGTCGACAAAAGGAAATAAGTTACTGATAGTTTTTATAAATATTAGCAGTAACTGTAAAATTAAAGTACTTATATCACGATTAAATGTTTAGCCATTGCCTCTTCACCTAGGCTAGCTGATGAGCTCTGATATAAAGGAAAATATGGCACTACTAGGCCATTATATACCTTTTCTGTATGCTTTTTTTTTGGCATCGGTTAAAAAGTTCTTTCATAAACATTAATTTAATTAACGGATATTTAACTACAAAATAAATATACTGCTCAAGAACGACAATCTCAATTGACTTCATACACTCGCGATAAACATCTTTCTCTTGTTATTGGTTACTCTCTCCTATTGGGTACTTGGTAACTTGCTCTTATTGCATAACTGCTCTTCCTCATCACTACTGTCATGACAATCATTTTCACCATCACATACCCATGATCTTGGTATACAACTTCTATTTCCACATCTAAATTCGTGTCCGGAACAGGTTATACCATCTGCAAAAATAAATATTTTAATTCAACGTCTCTAAATCATTTTCTTATCACTGTAAATCAGTGATTCCCAAAGTGGTTCAGGTGGACCCCCAGGGGTCCACGGGAGACTCGACGAGGGTCTACGTTGGCGTGAAAAAAAAATGGGGGTTCACAAGTTGTAAGTGGGGGTCCACGAAAATTTATCTGGTTTCGATAGTAAAGAACAAAAATGTTGGCTTGACTTTACCTATCAATGTAGGCAGATAATACACTACTCAAAAAAATTAAGGGAGCAAAAAAAATTCCAAATTTTTTGGTGATTTTTGACAGGCTGTATTTCGGTGAAAAATGGTTGTATTGAGACTTTAAAAAAAAGCATTTTGAAGCTTTAAGATTTTAATTTTCAGATTTTTTGGCTAAAATTTTTTAGGAGCTATGGTTCTCATGCAATCCTAACAGATAGCGCGAAAAAATAATATTGCAAATATTTTGCTTTCTTTTTGGTCCACGGGCTTGAAAATTTTTTTTTCAGTTAGGCCGTCATATGGATCAGATAGCCTGTTTATTTAGCATTAATTTCCTTATTTTAAAACCTCCCTTAATTTTTTTGAGTAGTGTATTTTAAAGTCAGCGACTGTTACTTGTAAAAACTTGCATATTCGATATTCAGTACAACGCGCGTCGAGACTTGCAAAGCGCCGCCCGCCCGCCTGCAACGCAATCCGTTCAGACGTGCAAAGAGACGAAATACGACTTGTGCTGTGCTGTGCTTGCAATCTTGCATGAACTTGTTTGATTCTTCACCAATATAAATACGAATGCCAAGGACAAACGTTACTCATTTGTTTCCGGAATTTTGAAAAGAAAAGTGTAAGTGAATCGATGTCAGTGTTTGCCAGTGCCTGCTTGCCTATTTGTTATTCATACTTTTATTTTATGTTGTAATAATATTATATTTGTTATGTTTGCGTGTAGTAGATACGTAATAAAAATTAAATACTGAACAGGGCCATTATTCGATACCTCTATAAAAGAACAGAAAGCCGAGAAAGATTGAGCTTTTAGTACTTTTTATTATAAAATTATTTGTTTACCCGACTGTGGTGATTCACTAAAGGAGAGATATATGATTGACCTGCATGTTTGTACATATTTCAGTGCCCTCGTAGTTGCTAATGCTAAATAACTAAAAAATATTTTCATAAATTGTACGTGTTTTTATGTACCACTCGTAACGTACATCAAAGTAATAAATAAATCATTAAAATCGCGGAGCTTTGATGTCAAAATATTTTTTAAAAGTATTTTCTCTCGAATTTACAGGAATGTATCAAAATACAATTAATCAAAAAATATTTTATATTACATTAAAATAGGTTCAGCCGTTTTGTGAAAACCCCTATATGGGTCTTAGCAGTTTATTGCTTTTAATAATTAAAATCAGTTATACCGCCGGCATTTTGGTTTTTTCATTGCAATAATTAATTAATCCTATTTTATTCTGTTAAAGTCGCCTTATGATTACTAAAACAAACATTTTTTTCTTCACAGGCAGGTAACTGATATGAAACATGGCTGAATCTAAGAAGAAATGTCGACAGTACAGTGTTGATTATTTGAAATTTGGTTTTCTTCCATCAAAGGCAGACAAACGATTGCCCATATGCCTTTTATGCAACAAAGTTTTGAGCAATGACTCTGTGAAACCATCGAAGCTCGAAGATCATCTAAGAAGGTGTCATCCTGATAAAATAGGTAAAGATTTAAAATATTTTCAAACATTGAAGGAAAATATGAAAAGAGACCCACCGTGCACAGTATGTTCGCTTCAACGTCTTAAAGTAACGATGATGGCTTGCGGGCATCTTACAATATCTCATTGCTTATAGCGAAATCTGGAAAACCGCACACCATCGGAGAACAGTTAATTTTACCCGCTGTTGAAGAGGTTTTAAAAACTATTCTGCACAACCTCCATTTGACGTACTCAAAAGAATTCCTTTGAGTAACAACACTGTACAAAGACGTATTGATGAAATGAGCTCTGATATTGAAAGCTTCTTGTGTAATTATCTGCAAACAACTCATTTTTCTATTCAACTGGACGAGTCAACTTTACCTGGTAATGAAGCATTATTATTGGCATATGTTCGAAGAAATCCATGAAGAGCTGCTATTCGCGAAAACTTTGGAGACGGACACTAAAGGCGAATCAATATTTAATGTCCTGAGTGATTTTTTTAAGGAAAAATCGATTCCATTTACAAACATTATTTCGGTGGCAGCAGATGGAGCTCCTGCTATCTTCGGGTGATATCGTGGGTTTATAAGCCATCTTAAAAGAATTATACCAGGAGTAACTGCAATTCACTGTGTCATCCACCGACAACACCTGGTAGCGAAAAATTTGAGTGATAGATTTCACCAAACGCTTCAATTTGTAATTAAAGCAGTTAACAATAAGAAGCAATGCCTTGAATACCCGTTTATTTGCACAATTGTGTGACGAAAATGATGAAGACTTCCAATGATTGCCCTTACATACTGAAGTACGCTGGTTGTCGAAAGGTGCATGTTTAACAAGATTTTACTCACTTTTTGAATCAGTTTTAGAGTTTCTGGAAAGTAAAGATCCAATTTGACAGATTTGTTCAAAAATTTAATGACATTAACTTGCAGTTACAAGGGTACAGCCTAAATTGAATAAAAACAAAGGGTGTAATTTCGGCTTTTCTTGGTAAATTGAAATTTATGAAGCAAAATATTAGTCGGCGCGAATTCTCCCAGTTTCCAAACTTGTCACAGGCAGAATGTCTTGATGATGATATTCAGACATACGTTCAACATTTAAATGCCCTGCATGATGACTTCAAAAATAGATTTGAAGATATTCTGACGATGGAAATACCACCATGGATCATAAATCCATTTGATGAAACGGAAGTGGCGAATGTGGTATTACAAGAGGAGCTACTCGAGCTTAGCACCAATGAGGAGCTGAAGGTGAAATTTAAAAAAGGCTATCAAACATTTTGGCTGCAGGCAGAAATACCCGAAAAATATCCTGGGCTATGGGAAATTGCGACAAAACTTTTGATAGCGTTTCCCTCGTCATACCTTGTCGAAAAAAGTTTTAGTGTCGTTACAAACCGATTAACAAAAAAAAAAGAGCAGATTGAACATCACAGAACGGGGAGATTTGCGGTTATTCCTTACAAAACTGAAACCAAATATTGATAATTTTCTGTCAATCCATCAAGTACATCCCTCCCATTAAAATTATGACTATTTTTTTAAATTGTTGATTTGCATTGTTGAAGTTACGGTACGTTATTAATGTTTAATTTTAATTCTATTAAATCTGTAATCATATTATTTTAATAAATAGAACACAAGAAAATATATTATTTTTCTTTTTATTTTTACCACTTCCAATTTAGGGTTGGAACTCAGCCACGACACAAATTTCCATCGTTAGATCTAATCTTTACATTTTTTGACGAGTTTTGGGAATATGGTAGAAATGTAGCAGCAGGAGGTCCACCGAAACCAGTAAAATTTTGAAAGTGGTCTAAGAGAAAAAAAAAGTTTGGGAACCTCTGTAAGTGATAGAAATATATTCTTTGACCCCTATCCCGAATTTCTTGCATCGCTTTGCATCACTAATATAAAATATTGTCCTAACTAAGTTTTTGGTGTTTCTGTTACTTTTCTGGCTCTAAAGGGAAATAGAAAAAATTATCTTATTTTTTTACGTATCTACACCATTCAGGGTCTCTAAATCAAGAAAATCATAGTCTCCCGATTTCCGTTAGTCTGTCTGTAGATGTGTCTGCCTTTTGGACCCGATAATTCTTGAATGAGACATCAGTTTCACATTTGATTCACAAATAATATTTCAAATAGAAATCAAATCTGTAATTTTTTATATCGCGGAGGAGGAAACGGGAGGAGGGGGAAACGGGTGGGGGGGTCGATAAATTTCGTATTTTGCAATCTCACTATGAGCTTTTTCTTGGTTTTGTTTGTGATAATTAACAATTTTTAAGCATCAGTATTTAAATTCAACCATATAGAGGGTGAAAGAGATGAAAAAGGGTCTTAGGGGGGTTGCTTCGTAAATATTATGTTATACGCATTTCTAGAGTTCTTAAGGTCGAGGTATCCGAAAATTGTGTAATTTCTTTAATATTTTCAATTATATATTGTCAAACAAATAAATCTTAAACACCCTAATCATTGAAGAATGCAGGCTTTCATGACCGGTTGAATTAATGAGGGTTTCTTTCAGGAGTTGAGGCCGTGTTCTCCAGGTATTAACTTCCTGACGTTTCATTGACATTGCGGTCAACATTTTCAAAGGCTATGTGGCAGTGGTTGAAGGTTTCTTCTTGACTGTTCACTGTTAACTGTATTTGATGATGTAGCGTTGTCTAGTTTTATGTATTCCGGAGTACGCGTGGCCCTTTGGACTATCGGCCAATCTGGCGCCAGCGACATTTCCCTGTTTCTTAACGTTTTTGTTCGTCGTAATGCGGGCGTCCAAGTTTTGCTGAGATTAAGTCCTTCGTCTTTCTGATTGAAATTACGTTTGTGTTTGTGGATTTCAATAGCCTCCCTGTATAACCTCGGGTAGTAGCTCGATACGTTGGCTAAAACTTAAGTCTGGTCGAACAGTATTTTGTGGTTTTTCTGGGTCAACGTGTGCTCGGTTACGGCAGATTTGTCTGCATGTCCTAGTCGGTAACTCCTTTTGTGTTCAGCTAGCCGTGTCTTAATGCTACGTTTTGTTGTACTATCATTTACAAATTAATACAAGGTCGTGAAGCTGAATCATTCCCAATCAGTTGTGGCTTAACTCAGCTTATTGACGAACCAACACGGATCCCTAAGCGAGACGGGGAGTTCGCCAGTCTTCTTGATCTGCTTTTAACCATCAATCCGGAGATTTACACGGCCACCGTAAATCCGCCTTTGCTTGGATGGACGTTTGTTTTCGAACCGACAACCCATCTGACTGCGCCAGGGAGGTCTCCAATGTTATTTTGGTCGGTATGGAAGCTTACATCCCTTTTTCGAAGAAATGCCCCTCCAACGGCAAGCCTTAGTTTGACCGAAAATGCCAAGAAGCTGTTACTTTTAAACATCTTGTCTACTGACAATGGCGTGAAAATCCAAACACCATAAATCGTAACACCTTTGTTCGTGCCCGGAACAGATGGAAAGGAATTATCGACGAAACCAAGGAGGCACACAATCAACGAATTAGAGATAAACTTCTCACTTGTCCCAAAAATTCCAGGTCCTTTTGGGCAGTCGCTAAGGCAGTTGGTCGGAATTTCACCAATTCACCAACTCCACCATACCATCACTCACACGGCCAGATAATTCCATTGCAACGACACCTGTTGAGAAAGCGAACTTGTTGGCTAAACTCTTTGCTTCACATTCTACTGTCGATTTCCAAGGAAAAACACCACCTACTATTCCCATATTGCGGTCAAGGATGCCCGATGTTGTTTTCAGATAGCGTATCATAAAGCGTATTTTAATGAAGCTAGACACCAAAAAGGCTTCTGGCGCTGACGGAATACCTGCCGTAGTTCTCAAAAACTGTACGAGGAAAACTATGTGAGGGAACTAACACCAGTTTTCTGTAGACTTTTCAACCTATCCTACAGAAAGGGGATATTAACTTTCTGCTGGAAATGTGCCACAGTTCAGCCGATACCTAAAAAAGGCAAGAAGACCTTGCCAAATAACTACCGACCAGTTGCACTGCTTTCAATGATATCGAAAGTCATGGAAAAGATTATCAATCAGCATCTTCTAAAATATCTTGAACGATTCAACATTATTAGCGATCACCAATATGGCTTTCGTAAACATAGATCAACAGGAGATCTTCTGACTTATGTAACACATGCTTGGAACAACGCAATGGAACACTTTGGAGAATCTGATGCGCTTGGTCTTGAGATATCCAAGGCATTCGATCGTGTTTGGCACGATCGACTGTTGGCTAAGCTACGCTCTTATGGTATGTCTGCAAAGTTCTGTTTGTTGTGGCTCTCATGTTTCCTCAGAGAGCGTTCTTCACTATCAACGCCGGTGTGCCCCAAGGCTCCATACTGTCTCCTACTCTCTTTCTCATTTACATTAACGATCTGCTGGAAAAGACCAGCAATCCAATCTGCAGCTTTGCAGATGACAGTATGCTTATCTCTTCATTCACTTTGAACGCTCGGACATCGGCTACTCAGGTGAATATCGCAGCCAGCAGGAAGTCGTTCAATTTAACAAAGACCTGGAAGAAATTCTATCTTGGGGTGACAGTAACCAAGTGGAATTTAACGCTACAAAAATCCAGGCGGCATTTTTTCGAAAAAAGTTAACGTTGCTGAACCCGACATGGTCATGTCGGGGCACTTCATTTCCCTAGCATCGTCACTGAATTTGTTGGGCGTTAATTTGGGAGCAAATATATCCTGGCATGAACATATTGCAGGCATAGCAAGGAGACCTTCTCAAAAGTTGGGAATATTATTTCAAACCAGAAAACTTTACGCTCCACAACAGCTCAAATTCGACCAACTATGGAATACTGCTCCGCTCCCAAACATACACTGCATATGTTGGATTCTGTTCAGAGAAGAGCTGTTCGTCTGATTGGAGACCGGAGCTGACCAGCGGCCTTGATTCGTTGGAACATCGAAGAACAGTTGGCGACTTGAGTCTGTTCTGCAAGTATTTTCATGGAAAGTGTTCGAAGGATGTAGCCCGCTTAATTCCTCTCAGAGCGATGCATGTTAGAAATACATGTCGCGCTAATACTTCACATTCGTATGAGGTTCAGCTTGTTACTCCGCGAACAACGCTTTTCAAGCAGTCTTTTATATGGAGAACATCATCCCTCTGGAATAATTTGTCGAGGGCTGTGTTTCCCACCGAGTACAATTTACAGCAATTCAAGAACAACGTGAATCGCTTTTTCCACACACATGCCGCTCCTGAAGCGCTTTAGGGACTTCCCTGCAGCACGTGTGCTAGAGCCATAAAAAAAAACTAACATAGACTGAACCACAGCTGCATGGAATTCGATATCTTTTGAAAATATAATAGCTAATGTAGATCAGGAATAAGAACATTACCGTCGGAAATTGCAGGGGAAATCCGTTTAGAGACGTCGAGGATTCTAAATTATTCTAAAACACCAAAAATCATCATAAGTTGAAATGAAAAACGAGCCATTAAGAACTTGAATGCAGTCACAGCTGATAATGGAAATGCGACAGTGATTTTAAATACAGACGATTACAATAACAAATTTAAAAATCTCTTAGATCCAGCCACTTATAAAAAACTTTCACAAAACCTAACGTCGAGCATTCTACGAAAAACATTCCAATTAATTAATAAATCATCGATTGAACTAACACTTCAATCAAAATTATGCAAAACTGAAACTTTCCCTCCGCGGTTGTATGGACTACCAAAAATCCACAAACAAGACGTGCCGCTAAGACAGGCAATGCAATTGGCTCATCTACATAAGATATCGCAAAATATTTGACAACACTATTGCAACCTTTCATGGGCCAGTCTAACACCTACCTAAAGAATTCGACACATTTTCTGAAAAAAAATCACAGACATCACACTAAAACCACTTGATATACTGGTAAGCTTCGACGTGGTTTCACTTTTTACGATGATACCTGTCGGCGAGACTCTACAGCATATCGGCCATTACTTTCCAGAGGCAGTATTTAAGCATTGCTTAAGTAATACTTATTTCCATTGGAACCAAAATTTCTACGAGCAAATCGATGGAGTGGCAATGGGAAGCACACTAAATCCAGTTGTAGCCAATTTCTTTATGGAAAAATTCGAGACGACATGCACTTGAAATAGCAAGCAAGCGGCCATCTCACTGGTTCCGATAGGTTGATAATACATTTGTTATATGGAGCCATGTTGAACAAGATCTGGACGAGTTCTTGAGACACGTGAATTAAATTAACAATAGAATCCAATTCACCATTAAGAAGGAAAAAGACAAACAAATTGCTTTTCTAGACATACTAATTGAAAGAGAACACAACCGAAAATTGGGTCACAGAATGTATCGTAAATCAACACACACTGACTTAAATCAGCACCCTAAATAAAAAAGAGGGACAATAAAAACTTTGCTAGACCGAGCAATCCGAATATGCCAACCGATACACCTGCCAAATGAATTAAAACATCTAAAAACAGCCTTACAGAACAACGATTACTCTCGTCAAGAAATAGAAAGAGCCACTCGTCAGAATAAAACTATAAAAACGGACAACAAAGACATCCAATGGATGCCAAAAACTTGTCTTGCCTCTAGTGAAAAACATAACGGACTGCATTGGAAAATTGCTACGTCAGCACGACATTAATACACATACAAGCCAAACACAGACAATAAAACAAAGTCTAAGATCGGTCAAAGATCCGAGAGATCCACTTTCCGCTGCAGGCGTTTATCGAATTCCATGCAGCTGTGGTTCAGTCTATGTGGTTCAGTCTATGTTGGTACAAACGAAACGTAGTATTAATACACGGCTAGCTGAACACAAAGGGAATTGCCGACTACGACATACAGACAAATCTGCCGTAGCCGAGCACACGTTGACCCAGGAAGACCACTAAATATACTGTTCGACCAGACTCAAGTTCTAGCCAACGTATCGAGCAACTACCCGAGATTATACAGAGAGGCTATTGAAATCCACGAATGTAATTTTAATAAAAATGACGAAGAACTTAATATCAGCAAAACTTGGAAGCCTGCATTACGACAAACAAAAACGTTATGAAACAGGAAAATGTCGCTGGCGCCCGATTGGCTCAGAGTCCAAAGGGCCATGCCTACTCCGGAATACACAAAACCAGACGGCGCTACGTCGTTGAACACAGTTGACAGTGAACAGTCAAGAAGAAACCTTCGACCATTGCTAGATCGCCTTTGAAAATATTGACCGCAGTGTCATCGAAACATCAGGAAGTTAATACCTGGAGAACACGATCTCAACTCCTGAAAGAAACCCACATTAACCCTAATCATTATTAGTCGTTTTGTTATCATAGGACATATATCCAGATTGGTTTTTTTTTTCTGTTTGTTGACATACCTTTAAGAGCTTCCAGGACCTTCAGATATATTACGCTCCATTATCTGAAGATACCTTTTATAATCGCGTTTAATATGTTTTGTACAATGAGCACGTAGATCAGTAAATTGAGCGGAATTCATCCGAGACCCTGATCGCCTATATAACCTAAGCATAATTTTTTTTTCAATAATTATGTCCTCCAACTGAGCACTGAAAAGACTAGAAAGTTACTACTTATATTCCGTGTAAGTGGCATCTATTTAAAATGTTATTGTAGAAAATATTGTAAAACAGCTCAAAAAAATCAATCACATTTGGATTGGTCAACAACGCGTTTCAATCAAAGGATGCCAGAAAAGGCTTGAGAAGAGAAGCTTAGTATAAAAAAACAAAAAGAAAAAGAGCAAAGTGATTTTATTTAGTAATAAAACAAAGTCACAAAGGTTAACAATAACAAACCGAACAGTTTTGGTTTTAAACTTAAATAGCAATGAAATCTTTGAATGTCAAAAAAAATTCTCTTTTGGATAAATCAAGTTTAAGTTGGGAAGTACTTTTTATAGATCCTTTTAAGTCCAAAACTATGACCCAATGATGAAGAGGAGAATATCCTCTACTTTGTAAAAGTGCAATTTATTTACAATTACAAGTAACAGATAATACGCCGTACTAATTAACAATGCAGCAGCATTCTTATTTAAAGAATTACATTATGTTTTAAATGGTGCTACTGTGGATTCTGTTTGAGTTATCGGTACAACTTCTGCACCTAAGGTTTACCTATTTTATCAAAGTCAAAGAGCAAACATTGAAAATGGAGGATGGTATCCAAAAGCAAAATCGGGAGAAAAAATTGAGACCGATGATGAAGGGAATATTTCTTTATGTCACCTATTAAAGATATTTTCAGGATTTTTTGAAGATTACAACAAAATAATTTAGATTTCCCAACAAGAACTAATTCTCATAAGAAGTAAAGATAATATCAATTCTCTAGTATCCACTGTTGATTCATCCGAGCCCCGATCGCCTAAATAACATAGAGGCAATTTTTTTCTCAATAATTAGGTCCCTCAATTAAGCACTGAAATAATTTTCTTTTATGGGTCTAGCACACGTGCTACAGGAAAGTCCCTGAACGTCAAACGGATGTGAAGTATTAGCGCGATGTGTATTTCTAACATGCACCGCTCTGGAAGGAATTAAACGGGCTACATTCTTCGAACACTTTCCATGAAAATACTTGTAGAACAGACTTAAGTCGCCAACCGTTCTTCGATGTTCCAGCGAATCAAGGATGCCGGTCAGTTCCGGGTCTCCAGTCAGACGAACAGCTCTTCTCTGAACAGAATCCAACAAATGCAGTGTATGTTTGGGAGCGGAACCCCAAACATGGTAGCAGTATTCCATAGTTGGTCGAATTTGAGCTTTGTAAAGAATTAACAGTTGTTGTGGAGTGTAAAGCTTTCTAGTTTGAAATAATATTCTCAATTTTTGAGAAGCTCTCCTTGCTATGCCTGCAACATGTTCATATTTGCTCCCAAACTAACGCCCAACAAATTGAGCGAAGATGCTAGGGGAATGGAGTGCCCCGACATAACTATGTCGGATTCAGCAACGTTAACTTTTTTAGAAAAAACTGCCGCCTGGGTTCTTCTAGCTTTAAATTCCATTTGGTTACTGTCACCCCAAGATAGAATTTCTTCCAGGTTTTGTTAAGTTGAACGACCTCCTGCTGTCTGTGGATATTCGCCTGAGCAGCCGATGTCCGAGCGTTCAAAGTGAATGAAGAGATAAGCGTACTGTCATCTGCAAAGCTGTAGATTGGATTCCCGGTCTTTTCCAGCAGATCGTTAATGTAAATGAGAAAGAGAGTAGGAGACAGTATGGAGCCTTGGGGCACACCAGCGTTGATAGTGAAAGTGTTAGAGAGAAATCCGTCGACCGCCACTCGTAAAGAACGGTTTCTGAGGAAACATGAGAGCCACAAACAGAACTTTTCAGGCATACCCCAAGAGCCTAGCTTCGCCAACAGTCCATCCAATTAGAAAGTTACAACTTATATTCCGTTTAAGTGGCACCTATTTTAAAATGTCATTGTAAAACAGCTTAAAGGAATCAATAACATTTGAATTGGTCAACAACGCGTTTCAATCAAAGGAGGCCAGAAAAAGCTAGAGATCTTAAAAGCTGCAATTTTTGAACTCATAAAAATATTCATCTTGACGTTAAGTTTTCACATACTTGTTCACTAATACATTTTTAAAGTGCTGACACATATCCAAAAAAGTAAAACGTTCAACTAGGACTTGAGCATGGGAACCCTAAAGACAATAAACAGTAAGCCCATATTCTTTGTAGGCCATCTAGTTAGAGATAACTTATAATCACTTTACAGGAATACCTTAAAGGCAAAGGACTAAAACAAATTTGTGGTTTCAGTCAGCTGTTTCAGCTGATTTATTAGAAACTACATTCCTTATATCTTTTCGAGCTATTCTAATTTAGTTTCGACGGAGTATATCACAAATTGAAGTTGTCGTCCCCATGGTAATGTATTTTGTCGTTAACAAAATATTTGGTCTTCTGACTTAAACCACAAATGTGCTTATAAGCCTTGATAAGTAAATTCTAACTTACTTTTATTACATAACTGCTCATCCTCATCGCTATTGTCAACGCAGTCATTTTCACCATCACAGACCCATCGCCGTGATATGCAATTTCCATTTCTACACCGAAAATTCTCTCCGGAACAAGGAGTTTTCTCTGTAAAATATATATTTTTATTTATTTCTTAAAAATTCATTTTTACAGAAATATGAGCTATGAATTATAGTAAGATTCTCTTGGACAACTATCTTAGATTTTTTCCTCTGTATTCCTAATTTCTTTGGATGTTAATGTATCTCGATGACATTAATTGTATCAATAGTTGCAGCAACTCGATTTGCTTTACTAAATTTAGTGATTTTTATTATAGTTTATCGTTGTACCTACAACTTCCAGCAGTCTTTAGTTGGAAGTTAACACATCCGAAAAGCGACTTTTCCGTTGAAAGATTCGATTCATTGAGCAAGATAAGTTGCATGGCGCAAGTCATCCTTTGCTGTTTTTAAAGTGAAAAAAATCTAGTTGTCCTTATTATCCGCTTTGAGTTTCAATATGGTCATCAGAGACTTACACTAAGTACAGTATGTATATACTACTGGCATATTTTATGGGTATAATATATAATACATTGCATTCTCTTAATCTTATTGATAATAAAGCATCAAAGACAGTAGTATAGCAAGCGACCGTTGTCGTAACGGCAAACCCTGTCTGCAATTTTGGTAACATACGCTATTTTTTGCATTGGTTTAAATGGGAGCTGGGTTTCTATGACCGTTGTCGTAACGATAAACTTTCTCGGTGCGTTACGTTATTTTTTGTTTGAATGGTGAAATTGTCCTGGCATTTTAACGTAATGTGTTTATCGTCCGCATAAGTTGTTCTCTGACGTCACAGCTCCTATACAGGGTGTTATCAAAAAGGCCTTATTACTTTTTGTGTAAAATGTGTCCAAAAGGTCCTTATATGTGTGAATAGGGTTGTTTTTTGTTGAAAAGTGGTCAAAAAGGCCTAAATGAGTGTGTAAAAAGTCCTTATTCGTGTAAACGTGGGTTGTTTTTGTTGAAAACAGGGGTTGAAAAGTATATTGTCAAAAGGTCCTTATAGTAGAAGGCAAGGTTAGATGTATGTAAATTTTTGGGTTTATCGTAACGGTAAATGGTTTACCGTACCGTAATAGTGTGTATTTCAATAGCGCTTATTTTAGCAGGATATCTTAACTTCATTAAAACTTCATTAAACTTCCATTAGAGGAGAAGTTGTATGAGTTTAGGTGAGCTTTGATTGGTCTCGTTGCACGAAAGTAGGCGTAACTCGATAAGAAAAGTGTTATTTTGATAGGTTGAATGTGTATGTAGTGTAAAAGGTAGATAAGAAAATTGTAATTAGTTGGTTGACTAGGTAAAATGGGTGTTGTCTATTCCATAAGGTATGTATTTGATTGGTTTGTTGTGTAGAAGGTAGATAAGAAAAGTATAATTTGATAGGTTGACTAGGTAAAATGAGTGTTGGCTAGTCGAAACTGCACTTGTTTGATATTTTGAAGTGTGAAAGCTATGCTGTAAAAGTGGTTGACTAGGTAATATATTAGTTGGAATTGTATGCAAACAGGCCTTATTAGGATGTATTTTCGAGGTAAAAATTGGTAAACGTTCCCCTAAATTGTTGTATGGCGCCGTAAAGTCGGTAAAAATGTAGCAGATAAGGCTAAATGTAAATAAAAAGTATGACTCATGCTAATTTCCTTGAATTGAAAACAAGTAAACTTCTGGGTAATATTCTAAAAATAGAAATGACGTGATAGCCAAAGTGTCGTAAATGGTCTGATAGGTCACAGAATAGATAAAAAAGGTCAAAAATAGCTGATAAGGAGTTGCTTTGAATGCATAGAAGTGTAGTAAAATTGATTATATTTGTCAAGAATAGTAAAATAAGTATGAAATGAGCTTAAAATAGTTTAAAACGACGATATTTGGATCTGATTGAAATGCTGTTGTCTAAATGGTCTGTTAGGTCACACACAATAGATAAGAAAGGTCAAAAATAGTTGATAATGAGTTGAGTAAAATGTATTGAGAATGCAATAAGTTAAAGACCAAGAAATTTACGGTATTTCGTTGTCGTAACGTTAAATGTAAACGTAAAAGTTGTTTGTTCTCAAAAAGTTCCTACTATTATTATTATATTGATATTATGTATGAAATGAACTTAAATTAGTATAATTTGGTCTCGTTGAAATGTGTGAACTCGTTGGATTTTGTTACATGAAAGCAATTTAAATAAAACACATATTTGTCAAGAATAGTAAAATAAGTAGGAAATGAGCTTAAATGAATCTAAAAAACAACGAGTTTGGAGGAAATGGTTTGAACTCGTTGTCTTGTAATAATAGTAAAATTTTAAAATGTATAAGCCTAGCCTTTTACCGTATTTCGTTGTCGTAACGTTAAATGTAAACGTAAAAGTTGTTGTTGTTTGTTCTCAAGAAGTTAGTTAGTTTTGTATGAAATGAGCCTAGATTAGTATAATTTGGCCTCGTTGGATTGTAATAATAAAAGTAAAATATATATGTGTTAAAATGAGATGAGCCTAGCCTAGCCTAGCCTAGCCTAGCCTAGTTTGGACTCGTTGTATTTTGCTATATGGGGTGAAGATGAGAGAAATAAATAAAACACACAAGTATGAGAACATAGAGAAATATATTAATATTACGGAAATAAATGTTAAAAGAGTAAAGTAAAAATTATTCTAGCCTAAATGAGAAAACTCGAACTCGAAATGTATACAAAATGTTACTAAAAAAATAAATGTGTTAGGTGGTAACAACAACAACAACTAAAAAACATACAAGTAATAAATAAAATTTAATAAAGTATGTGTAAATTAATTTCGTTTGTTTTATTCTACAAGAAACTATGAATTGCTTAAATTATTGACTTACTTAAATACTTAAAAGTACAAAATATCTATAAAATATTATATTTTACTAATAACTAACTAAAATCTTAAGATGTAAATAAAAAATTTTGCCTGTTACGAAATGATACCAACAAAAAACCAGTTGTTATAAAATTAAATGAAAGTTCAACAAATTTGATAAGAAAGATCAAATTTTTGTCGATAAGAGGATGTAAAATGTATTGCATAAAGTACAAATTGCAATGTATAATTTTCTTTATTAATAACTATATATTTAACTAAAAATATTAAATATGAATTGCTTAATAGTATGTATAAATGAGAGAATTCAGTAAAAACCGATAAGAAAGGTTTTTAAAATTAGTTGATAAGAAGTAGATTCGAATGCATTGAGAATGCAATAAGTTAAAGACCAAGAAATTTACCGTATTTTGTTGTCGTAACGTTAAATGTAAACGTAAAAGTTGTTTTTCTCAAGTTACTTGTAAAACGTATAAAGTACAAATAACTATATAAATTCGAGTTCAGCAAAAACAGATAAGAAAGGTTTAAAATTAGTTTATAAGAAGTAGATTCGAATACATTGAGAATGCAATAAGTTAAAGACCAAGAAATTTACCGTATTTTGTTTTCGTAACGTTAAATGTAAACGTAAAAGTTGTTTGTTTTCAAGTTACTACTACTACTTAGTAATTCTGATATTTGTATAAATCAAAATTTGTTTCCAAAAGAAATAGGAATCCAAAAAACTTTGTTTGTAACTGCTGTTGTTGCTACTGTTGTTGCTATTGTTGTTGTTGGTAGAAGACATATTTCTTAGTTAAATGTACAGAGAACTAAAGCATAGAGAGAGAGTTCTTTATTTCCAACAATTTCGATAATTATATAGTAATTTTACATTGGATAATGCACAATGCCATGGATTAATATCTTTATGAAAAAAAACACTCTGGAATCATTTTAAATTGACTTAATTTAGGTTCTTGTAGAATGGGAATTTTGTGTACATTTAAGAATTTCTTTAAAATATTCACTTTTGCATTTCCTTTGACGTAAATTCGATATGGAGTTTGATAAATTTTCAATACATCTTGTAAAATGTTTTCGATATCGTTTATTTCAACAGATCCATTTTCCCATAAACCATGATATTTTTTGACCAATCAATCAATTTTTGATCTTCAGCAGTTAGATATTATAGTTCTTGAGAATGGTGGTTTAAATAAATAATTTGCACAACGAATACCATCATAAATTGCCAACTCTTTGATTACATATCCAAAAGAGCAATTATATCCTTGAATGTCAATAAACACATCTGACTCAATCATATTGAATGATCTATCGAATGACTGACTGACTAAAAACTGATAAAACATAGGTATATATTAAATTTTTTGATGTATGTCTCTCTTTCTCTCGAGATAGTTTCCTCCCAGGATTTATTTGTTATTTTTGCATTAGTTACTTCAAATATATGAGTTTATTAGATAATTGGTAATTTTCCAAACTAAACTGTTATGTTGCATTTATACTGATAAACATGTGTAATTAGCATATATTCCTAAAAAATCAAATGCGTATCGGATGATTAATAGACTGTATTTAATATATAAACACAAGTCTTATGCCGAGTCAATTACAATTTTGTTTGTTGTGTAATTCTCGCTAGTTTGAAAGAAATGATTTTTTTCATAGTCGACTTAATAGATGATGATATATCCTTAGACATGTTGTATGTGTTACTAAAAGAGTTCTTCAAGTGAGTATATTTTACTATTCATATTTCTATCATTTTCAGAAAATTTTACTTGTTTCTTGTCTAACATATTATTATTATTATATAAAAAAATTTCTTCTTTCTCACATTTAGTCAATGTGGTTCCATGCTTGGCTGACGGGCCCAAGCCAAGTCAGCACAAACGCTATTACCATTGTGTATTAAGGAATGACCTGACAATGTTACATGTTTTCAAAATCACTGACTTCTGAATGTTTTTGTGTATGTTTGTGTTGAGTCCCAATTGTACCAAGTGTGGTGTGAATGTTATTGGTGTAAGGCCTGTGGCTGATATAATGAGGGGGACAATGATAACGTTTTCTTGTTTCCAGAGCCTTTTTATTTCTGTTGCAAGGTCTGTGTATTTGGAATTTTTTTCTGTGTATTTCGTTTGGATGTTTGTGTCGTTGGGGACAGCTATGTCAATTAGATAGGTGACTTTTTCTTTTTTGCACTGGAAAGTAATATCGGGTCTATTGGCGGAGACTGTTTTATCTGTATGGATACTGATGTCCCAGTAGAGTTTGTAATCTTTATTTTCAAGTACGGATGTTGGTGTGTATTTGTAGTAGGGATCTGTGTTTTCTATAAGCTTGTATGTTGTGGCTAGTGCTTGGTGAATCACTTTTGCCGCCGAGTCATGTCTGGCTGTGTATTCCGTTCCGGCTAATATTTTACATCCGCTTGTTATGTGTTCGATCGTTTCTTTCTGCTGGTGGCATTTCCTACATCTGTCCTCTGTTAATAGTTGGGTTTTTGATGATATGCTTCTGGTAGTTTCTGGTTAATATGACTTTATCCTGGATGGCAAGTAAGAAGCCTTCTGTTTCAGGGAATAGCTGCCCATCCTGTAAACCAAGTGTATGATTGTTTTTTATTTACATGGTCTTGTTCTATGTGGTATCTGTGTTTTCCGTGGAGTGTTTTCTTTGACCACGTTTTCATCTTTTCCTGTTGTAATTGAACGTGACTGTGTGTGTCTGCTGAGTGGTCTGCTCGGGCTAAGTCGAGAGGTGTGTAGTTTTTTTGTCTGCTTTCACTATCGCTGTGTGGAGGCTGGTTTGCTTGCTGTGAAAGAATTTCCTAAGTGCTTGTATTTGATTTGTGTGTAGTGGTCTGATGTCTATGATTCCTCTTCCTCCTGCTTTCCTCTCGATGGTAAGTCTTTCTTTGCATGTGTTGGGGTGTAATTTTCCTGTATTTGGTGAATTGAGAACGTATAAGGATGTGAATGTTTTCTATGTCTGTTCGTGACCATTTGATGATACCAAATGAATATGTGAGTATAGGTATAGCGAACGTGTTGATGGCTTTAGTGAGATTCTTAGAGTTGAGTTTTGTTTGTAAAAGTTTCGTCAGTCTGTTCTTGAATTCGGTTCTGAGCTCTGCTTTGATGTGAGTATGGTTGAGTTTGGTGCTTTGTTGGAAGCCTAGATATTTGTATGTTTCTTTGTCGGACATGTTATCGAGTGTTTCATTGTTGATGGTTTCTGTCTCATGGTGGCCCTTCCACTGGCCTTTGTTGATATGGAGCACTTTGCATTTACTTATACCAAATTCCATATTGACATCTAAGGTGAATATTTCTGTGATTTTGAGGAGTTGTTTCAGCTGTGTTTTGGTGGCAGCGTAGAGTTTTATATCATCCATATATAGGAGGTGGTTTATTTTTTATGTTGATTCACTTTTTGGTGTCTGATGTGGAAGCCATGCTCTGTTCTGTTTAGTATATTTGAGAGTGGATTGAGACAGAGGCAAAACCATAGAGCGCTGAGCGAATCTCCCTGAAATATACCCCGTCTGATGTACAGCTCTTCTGTTTGGATGCGTTCGGTTTGTGTTTCTAGGCGTATCTTGGTTTTCCATGTTTTCATAATTTGCGCGAGAAATTGCCTGAGGTGTTGGTTGATTTTATAGATTTCTAGGGCTTTGATTAACCAGCTGTAGGGAATGGAGTCGAAGGCTTTTTTATAGTCTATGTAACCGATGTGAAGGTTTCTGTGTTCTTTTCTGGTTTGTCCCATAATCACGCTATCTATGATCAGCTGTTCTTTGCATCCTCGACTATTTTTCCTGCATCCCTTCTGCTCTTCTGTAAGAATATTGTTGTCTATTAGGTGTTGTTCTATTTTCTTGGAATTTTATTTTTATTATTATTATTCTCAGAGATAGTCTGCAAATAAGAAGAGGACAGACCACGATTCATGTATGTTTGGAGAAGGAACCGACACGAGAAGAATGAGAGGAATTTTATAAGTTATCTGTGAAATTAGTTTTTTATGATAAAATTCTTAGTTAGTCTCTAAAATAAATACAAAAAAAATCTTATAAACATTGTTTTATTTTATAGCCAAATTAACAAATTACTAGATTAAACTTATGAATATATACTAATAGATAAATCTTAAAAACTAATAATAGATAAATCTTAAAAACTAATAATAGATAAATCATTAATTAATACAGTTTGTACTACGATAGAAATAATTTTTAGAGGTACAACAATAAACATATGTAAATAAATGACTTTGATAACTAAAATATATAATTTATTCAGAATCGGAAGAATCTGAATAGACTAAATTTCTAGTACATCGATTAAATCATCAATTTCAATATCTGTTTGAGGTTGTGCACAATATTGTCGTCCACCAAAAATTGAGCAGCGGGAATTTTATATTTTCCCGAAGAACCAAAATTGTTGGATTTTCTGATAAAACTACTCTTTAGACTTGTAGTATTTTCTTTCGATCGAGGCATTTACCAAACGACATATAATTAATTGAGCAATTTTTCGATACTTTTCCAATAAAATATTTTCATCCGATATAAAATAAATAATCAGAGGTCCATTATAGGTTGCATCTACGATGCCTATTCGTATAGTTCCTATAGCATTCGTAGAGGATCTTGCAACAATTTGTCCATAGAATCCTATAGGAATATTTACGTTCTCAATCAGTTCAATCTTTGTGGCTTTCC
>CM032451.1:81787288-81816157 GCA_019049505.1 Pachyrhynchus sulphureomaculatus | reverse complement strand
GAATATTCTGAAAAAATAGAATGTACGGGTTTTTTTGGGTTGCTAGGAATGTAAAAATTTCGGCTAAAAGTGTTCTAGTTTGAGAAATTAATCAATCTTGAGTATATTTAGGTCTTTTTCTGTAGTTTTTCAAATCGGTTCCACGACGATGACGTTTTTCAGAATCAATTATCAAACGAAAAACCTAACCCAACAAAACCAGCCTACACAAGAGAAAGGAAATATAAACCAAACCTAACAAAATGGAAAGGAAATAAAGCTAAGCAAACTAAAGGCAGCCAACACAACAGAAAGTAAATTAACCTAACCTAACAAAAGGCAACGTACACACCAGGAAGGAAATAAACCTAATCTAACTAAACCTAGCCTACACCACAGAATACGACCTACGTATACTTCATATTTATACTATAGATATAAAAGTATAGATTTTCGGTATTTTTTCTCTCTCTTAATGTGGGACTCTCTCGATAAAATTATCTTAGATTTTGTCTAATTCGTTTTTGCTTGATTAAGACTTTCTCCATTAGGATATGCTATATTTAGTTTATTTCCTTTTTACTGACTCTCCGCATTAGGATTAGGTTTAACCAATTTCTTTTCTGGAAATTAAAAATTGCAGCAAATAATCTCAAGATTGACTAATTTCTCAAAACTAGAACAGTTTTGAACCAACTAACCAATTTTTACATACCTAGCTACCCAAAAAATCCAAACATTTCATCTGGTTCAAAAAAACACAATTTAATTAAATTTAAAAATTCGGCAGCCATATTGAATCTGCCATTTTGAATTTTTAAAATCTAACTTTGAATACATAATTAGTAACTCAAAAAATCCCTGGATAGCAAATTTCAGAATATTTGGTTGAATAGGAAATAATTAAACTAATTTTGAGTTTTCGCTCGCCGTATTGGCTCCGTCATTCGTAACTAGCGACCCCAAACACGTTAAATATCGTTGAAAAAGTCCTTGAATATGAAGAAACAAAAGAAACGAGAAATAACTTTATATATATATATATATATATATATATATATATATATATATATATATATATATATATGTTAACTTTTATTTAAAAAAAAAAATAATTTAAACACTTTTGGGCAATTTCAACAACAATAACTTTTATTAACAATTGCAATCAGACATCTAACAAAGCTGGCCGACTACTTCGGCTCTCTAAACTATATTTCATAGTGCGTACCAAAATAACCCTGTTACCTAAAACTCATTACGGTTACATAAACACTTTTTATAATGTGTGTGACAGATATGGCCTACCTGTCACATAAAACAATCTCAAGGGTTTGGTGATTTAAGACATATCAATAACAGTAACTTAAGTATAGTTTAATCTACGTATTGTAAACAAGTCAGTCTGCCTGAAACCAATTATCAATAATTAATATTCTCCTTCTCATATTGCATTGTTCGACCTATCTTAATTTTCTTCAACTAGGCCTGGAACGAATTTTTGAGCCTATTATTTTCAAAATAAACCGTGAAGGATCTCTTCCCTATTTAATCATGAACATTTATAAACAAGAAAAATAAAATTGGATGAAAACTGCGACTTGTAGAGAATTTTGAAACAAGGCATGTTTAAATAGCCCAGTATGCGCCCGTTGGTTCAATGCATGGGAAAGCAATAAATGATTGTCTATATACTTTTCCAATTTTCGTATTGTTATTACTTACTATAAAAATGATATCTGCCACTTCCTATCACGGAATTAAGTGAATACAAATTACTGATGTAATATTACCATGGATAAGGTTAAATACATTTTTAACACATTAAAAATAAGTTACCTCATTCAGCATGTTTACATATATTGTGAAATTTGTGTTAATTTGAATTTATTTTACTGATTTATTTAAATTACTTGCCTTGGTGGAATAAACCATTATCATAGACCATCCTGATCGTCCTCAATATTCTAAGGCCTGCCGCTAGCTGGAAGAACGTCTGCGTGCAAAACCTACTCTGTCGTTCCTCCAGAAATTTGATGTGGCCGCCCCCATCCTATAGACGTTTCCATACATGTTATTAGATCGCATTGTTATGAAAAAATATATAATTAAAAAAATACTTGCGAATTGTCTCGCAATAAATGTAATAACATTGATAATGCTGATTAGAAAGAGTTTGACCATGACGTATGTATCTGCCGCTCCCCTGGATGTGCCGCCCGCGTGCGTGCTCGCCCTGCAAACCCACTTACGGCGAGCCTAAATATTCTGACAAATATATATGAAACAAAACTATAGAAGATGATTTTTTTTAACGAGTTTAAATTTTATGTATTGTGGGTGTGTCATGTTACATGTATCGCGTTAACTAGACGACATACAGGAATGATTAAATTAGAGAAAAGTTGTATTTTTTGAAGTATAACACGTCTGATTTGTTGGTAGGGTTGTTAAAATTTTCATATTTTCAAAAACAATGTTAAAAATCGTCAAAAATTATTAAAAAACTTTTAAATAAAGCATTTGGAATCTATCTGCCATAATACTTTCTAAAATCTCTTTAGGCTACTGTCAAGTAGATCTGAAAATGGCTTGAAAGTGAGAAAGGCACAAGTATGTATCTCATACTTTTTTCTGTTTGAATAATTAGTTCGCAGCCGGAACGCTCATTTATAGAAATGAAAAGAACAAACATAAACTCCTCCATATGGATGACAACCTGCCAAATTTAGCATTTGAATCAGGACTAAAGATACAATATTGTACAATTGCGTATTTTGCATAGAGTATAGCAGAGAAGTAGCGTTTACATTTTTAAAATATATTATAGAATAGTAAATTTGACATCTCTGAATAGCCACAAAAATTAGCATAATTGTAAATCTTAGAGTCACTTTGCTAGAATAAATGGACCGTTTCTTTTACTTCATGGTTAGAAAACGATCTGACTATAGTTTAGGTGCCATATTATCTTTATTCCTGCTTTACACTTTAAAAAATGAATGGCAAAATAGTAACTTAGAATTTTAAAGCTTTATGCTTTCCCTATGTTGATTTTAAATTTTAGCATGAAATATTAACAGTTATTATTCTATTTACCAGTCAAAAAACTCTATTCTAAAAATTATAACTAGGGACAAAGACCTGTAAATAAATTTAAGGCAAAATTTGGCACAAGTACTACAAAACATACGCAACAGTAAAAAAAATGCACGACAATAATTCACTATGAATAACTCAAGCTCTTGATTGGCATAAACGTTTTTTAGATGGAAGGGAACAATTTAAGTATGACAAATACACAGGAGAACTAATATGATTCAAACAGTTCGTGAATTAATGACAAATGAACCAAATGTATCATAAATAATCGGGAGTGGCTTATGCAGCGTGAAGTAGATTAATGTTTCGTGGATGTGCCGATGTCTCCGAACAATGCATCAACAGTTGTAATCAAATAAACCTCATGTACTCGCTCCCTGTGAAACCAAGATCAGTTCATCGACCAGCACAGTGAACTTTCTCTATCCTGGGTACGACTTCTATTCCTGATTTAGGCGTAATTTTAGAATCTGTCTTTTGTCAGAAGCGACCTCGCTTGCCAACGAGAGGAGGCCCTTGAGTTCCGAAAGTTTAATGTTATTTGGTTAAAAATAACGATTGAATAAACCACAAGGTTTATCTGCTACCTCTATCGACCACCACGTGATACTAGATTTGCAGACACCACCGATCATTTGCAGATTAACTATCCAAATGCCGAAATTGCCATCCTGGGCCGCTTTAATGTCAACAATATCAACTGGCTTAAGCATTCAAATACTATCGACGAACAAGATCGTAAAGCTAAATCATCCTCAATCAGTTGTGGCTTAACTCAGCTTATTAATTAACTAACACGGATACCTGTTCGAGACGGAGAGTTCATCACTCTTCTTGATCTGTTTTTAACCATCAATCTAGAAATTTATACTGTCACCGTAAATCCGCCGTTAGGTTCTTCCGACCATAAAGTGCCTTCGACATTGAGTATCCTACCAATCAGAGGCAGCTCAATATTTGGCACTACAAATCTGCTAAATGAAATGAACTCATGGGATATTTTTGAACTTTCCCTTGGATAGACGTTTGTTTTCGATCTGACGACCTATCTAACTGCGCTAAGGAATGTTTCCGATGTAATTTTGGCTGATATGGACACTTACATCTCTTTTTGAAAGAAATGCCCTTCCAACAACAGGCCTTGATTTGACCGAAAATGCAAAAAAAAGCTGTTGCTTCTAAACATCTTGCCTACAGACAATGGCGTGAAAATCCCTACCTCATAAATCGTAACATCTTTATGCCTGGAATAGATACAAAGAAATTATCAACGAAACAAAGGAGGCACACAATCAACGATTTAGAAACAAACTTCTGGCTTGTCCCAACAATTTCAGGTCCTTTTGGTCAGTCGCTAAGGCGGTTAGTCAAAATTTCACCAAATTTACTATACCACTACTCCCACGGCCTGATAACTGTATTGCAATAGTACCTGTTAAGAAAGTAAACTTGTTGGCTGAACTCTTTACTTCATATTCTACTGTCAATTGCCAAGAAAAAATACCACCTACTATTCCCATAGTGCAGTCAAGGATGCCCGATGTTGTCTTCAAACAGCGTATCATAAAACCTATTTTAATGAAGCTAGGCACCAAAAAAGCTTCTGGCGCCGACGGAATACCTGTCATAGTACTCAGAAACTGCCCGAGAGAACTAACACCAGTTTTCTGTAAACTTTCCAACCTACCCTACAGAAAGATAATACTTCCTTCCAACTGGAAATACGCCACAGTTCAGCCCATACTCAAAAAAGGCAAGATAACCTTGCCAAACAACTACCAACTGAAGAACGAAAATCTAATCCATCCAAAGCGTTTAGTTCGTTGCGAATTTGCTTCAATTAGTAAAAACTATTAGTGCCAGTATTATTTAGAAGTATTGAGTCGTTCGACGAGTAGAACTCGTCATGATCAACCTGAATATAGTGATGCTGCTGTTTCTTACACTATAATGCACTCCACACTGTGAATGTCCAATTTTAGCTCAAATTAAACTCTATTTTCCAAACTCATCTAATTTTGCAGTTGTTCCCTTTAACTATTTTCCAATATTAAAATTAAGGAAATTTGTTTGAATTACTCTTAAGTGGTTGTAAAAAGTGCACTGAATAAGAAATTGTAAATAATGGAAAAAAAGAGAAAATTGATTTTTTAAAATTAGTTTTAGCATTATCATTGTTGGTTGGATTATAATAATATTTATTAGTTATTACCTTGTGCATAATCATAATTGGAATTGGCAAGATATCGGTAGGATTTATAGCCAAAAATTTGAGTCCTGTAACAAACTGAAAGATAGGACAATTTGTTACCCTAATAAACAATCTAATCTTGCGCAGGTCTTTGACAAAATTGTTTTATCTAAGTCTACTATTAATAGTTGATCCATTGGTTCTGGTATGCATTTTTAAACATTATGGTTCTCAGGACCTGCGTCCGTACTATTATTGGGGTAAACACCGTCTTGCGATATTTCAAAATAAAAGGATTTTGATTTATATTGAAATCTTACCTGTTCAATACGACGTCTCGCAGCTCTTTTAGGAATTAAATTTGGGGTGCATTTTTAAATATGTCATAATGGTCTGTGTAAATTAATATTACAAATTTTCTTAAAAATTAACACCAAAATTTTTGCTTTTCGTGAAAAATCAAAAAAAAATGCTTAAAAGTAGATTTAAATGTTTTTAAATATTAGTAATACATTTGGGCAAGTGGAAAAAGTTGACAGACTGAAAGTGCGAAAACAAGTTCTCCCAATTGAATGAAAAATCTCATTTGGGTTTGTTCTAAACATTTTAAAAAAGATTACATTCGTCCAGGTAAGTAAAATTATTTATTTTTGAACAGTCATTTGTTTTTTTTTGTAATTTGTGTACGTGTGTTAAACAAAAATTCCTTATTAAATAACATTTTTCAGATTTTTTAGTGTTCCCTACGGAACACTTATAAGATGACTTCGGTGTCTGTCTGTCACACTCGATTTTCTCCGAAACTATTTGTCATAGAAAGTTGAAATTTGATAATAATATAGGAATTGATAGCCTCATTAGAGCCATGTAGTTTTAAAAGTTAAATTTTGACTTAAGGGGTTAGTTTTGGGGGGTGAAATCGGAAGTGAAAAAAAATCTTTTTTACTGGGTCATCGAGTGTGGTGTCAAATAAAAGCTTATGAAAACACGAGAAATATATATATATATATATATATATATATATATATATATATATATATATATATATATATATATATATATATATATATATATATATATATATATATATATGTATATACAGTCCCTGGCCAAATTATTAGACGCACTGCAAGATTTCATGTAAAATATTAATTACCGAGTGATATTGTACCGTTTTATTTTTTTAAATTGATTTGTTTTTTTATTTTTATATTATCCAATCAATTACCTATTTATTTGACATAAATAAAACAGCATTAATTTAGAAAAGCATAAGTTTATTAAGTTTTAAAGAAAAGTGAAATTAATGTTAGTAAAAGTCAATATTTAGTTGAGCCACCTTTAGTCGCTATCAAAGCTTTAATTCTGCGCGGCATGCTATCAATGCAAGATCGTACTGTCTCCTGCATTTGAGGATGATGATTCCACACATGAATAATCTTTTCTAGGAGCTGGGGTTTTGTTGGTAATCACATCTTTAGCCACTTCTCTTTTCATCAGCTCCCACACATTTTCAATGGGGTTCATATCAGGGCTATTACCCGGCCAATCCAACAGAGGGATATTTTTTTCTGCCAAAAAAGCTTTAACAGACCGAGCAGTGTGGCAGGGAGCTCCATCTTGCATGAAAGTGAATGGTTCCCCATTTGGAAACCATTCTCTGAGCTGCGGAATCAACCGATTTTGTAATACTTCTTTGTACTGATCTTGCCTCATTATTCCTTTGACGACGTACAGACGTCCAGTGCCCTTGCCGCTGATGACTGACCAAATCATCACTTTGGTGGGATGTTTAACCGTCGGGACGACACAATCAGGATGAAACTTTTCTCCATGACGACGACGCACATACTGAGCTTTATTCTGCAAAATTTCGAATGTGCTTTCGTCACTGAAGCAGACCTGTCAAAAATAGGAAAAATATATAAACTTGCATGTTTATTTGCTTTATTTAACTGAAAATGATAATAATGTATCAATTTTGATTAAATTGCTGTATCTTACCGATCTCCAGAAGTCCACATCTTTGTCTTGCCATTGTTTGGCCCACTTCAAGCGCTTTGCTTTCATTGCAGCTGTTAACTTGGGCTTCCTGGCGGGGCGACAGGCCTTAAAATCTAATTCTTTCAATTTTCTTCGAACAGTGCGCTCAGAAGCATTTACGCTAGCATCCTGGAGTTGTGATTTTATTACCTTTGTCGTAGCAGATCTGTTTTCTACACAAATTTTCTTCAAACATCTCTCTGACCGTGGAGTGAAAATTGGTTTTCTACCGCATCTTTTCTTTCTTTTCGGGCTGAATTCCTTCCCTGACTCAATTTTCTTTTTTATGCGTCGTACACTAGCTTCAGAAACCTCCAATCTTCGTGATATTTCTCGGTTTGTAAATGTTTTCGCAATCACAAGGGCCTTCACTTCAGCTTTTTTACATGGTGAAAGATCGCCTTTTCTACCCATAATGAAAATAGTCCAATTACTTTTTTAAAACACTGCATACAAAATAAACTAATAACTGAGTAGTATAAAACTGTTAAACAAACAATCACAGTCCATAAAGCCACAGAAACACGTCGGTACCTGACTCGATTCCGATCGCGACTGATACAGGTTTGTACTTGTTTACGTTCATGTATCACTTTGTCAACACAGTGTTGCCATATGTTAAAAATAAATACAAATATGTAGTCTACAACAATTCTTTTAAATAAAAATCAATAATATTGTAGTTTAAATATACCATTATTGCATAAAAACTCTTAAGAAACATAAAATTACTAAAAAAAATACAGTGCGTCTAATAATTTGGCCAGGGACTGTATATATATATATATATATATATATATATATATATATATATATATATATATATATATATATATATATATATATATATATATATATATATATATATAATATATATATATATATATATATATATATATATATATATATAATATATATATATATACATAATGTAATACTTGGGCGCACTTTTCTTTGTATTATTTTTAAAAAATCGCGAAATATCGCTGTCCGTATCTTGAAAAGTACTTATTAAAAAAATTTTGAAAAAATTCTCGAATATTCTCCACGGGGTATAGAATGAACGAAAATTATCACGAGTGCATTACCTTTAATAATTTATCTGGTATATAAAAAAAAAACAAAAATTTCAAGGTCATCAGTTTTCAGTAAAGATTGGAAACAAACCTTGTTGAAAACTCATTTGGGGTGTGTTTTTGTGAAGTCACTGATCATTTTATACCTACGTAACAAAATTTTTTTTTTTTAAAAACAATCAACCTACGGAACACTAATTGCGCAAGTTCAACTTGCACTTATTTTTGATAAAATACTGTCTCAATTATTTTGTATTCATTCAAAGTCATAAGTAGTTAATAAATATTAACCTCCGAAGTGAATTGGCATTTGATGTGAAACCAGTTAAATTTTCTTTTATCATTGATTGTAACGTATCATTTCACTAAAATTTGTATAAATATTCTGGAATTCAATGTATTCTTTGTGTTTCAGATGCTTCATGTTTAAGAAGGCGGTTGAAAATTGCAAAAAATTAATTTTCGTAGAAAAAATTGAAATGTAAATATTAGACATTTGTAGGTCAAAATCTTACCCGTAAAATAAAAAAGAATTCCGAGGATATGTTTGCTTTTTTCACCTTCACCAGCTTTACAAGAGCATTTCATACATAAAATTTCCCCTGTACTACTGTTGCATGTGCCATTTATCTTAAACACTACTGTTCGCAGTTGGGCCGTGGATATATATGCTGCTTGAATTTTCATTATGTGGGGCGCGATAGTTTTGTCATCGATTGTTCCACACCCAGGGAAAAGATTTGATTTTAGAAGTTTTTCACCGAGTGTGAAATTCCTTTGAGCAGGATTTATATCTGCCCATTTGCAAATATTGCCAATTCTTAATAATATTTTTTAAAAAATACTGTCACATTCCCTATGCTTCACATGTTACAAAATTAAATCTGCACCCATATTTCGGCCATCTTAATAATAAACATAGTAGGCTCCACCCACAGGTAAGATCCCAATAGTAATTCTGATTTAATATTATTTACGTCGTAAAAAAATAAACGTCCTGAGGTGTCGGTCTGCTAGTACAACGTGGTAAATTGATAAACTGTAGTAAAATATTAATATAAAAACTATGTTGTAAATGAGTTTGAACGTTATTTTTTGTTGAAGACTTCAGTACTTTTTTACTTATATTAGAACAGTTTTCAAAAACTTACGAAGTTTTGTTCGTCGCCTATAAACGCCAGAGCTTGTCCTGTTTGAGATTTTTTTTGGAGACGGTATCTACAAGTTGCATATATTAATTCGGGTTATTTATGAAATTTGATAAGCATTTTAAATATCTTTACATTGCCAAGGAAGAGATTAATTTTTTAAATAATATGTTTCAAGAGCCTTATTTCCTAAAAATGAAATTGAAAATGGTGTTCATTTTTATCTCGACGTAATATATTCTGGATGAAACAATCTCCAGTTCTCTAATCAGAAAGATACTAACCAACTCGTATTGTCGTTTGCGTTGTGTTACATTTAATTATTTAGGTTCTTTACCTCTAAATTAAAAATAAAAATAAATAAGTTCGGGCTATAAAGATATCTATTTACTGAGTTTTCATGAATCTACCATGCTAAGGCAAACTAATGTGCATAAGTGCAACCAAGCGATTTCCGAAAATATGGACTCAGAATTTGAAAATATTGCCATCTAAATATTAATTAACCATTTTTGTCCAAAATAGAGGAACATTTTTAATATCCTTGAGCGGAATTCTTGTCAGAGTTTTTAATTTTTAGTTGTTATCTTTACTTATGTCAAAAAAATGACGCAGTGAACCGTCAAAAGGTATAGAAAACATTACAGTAAAGCTATTCGGATTAGTGTATTCATTACACAAGATTGGTTTCCAGCAAGTAACGATACTTAAGGTTGACAAACTAAATATCGCAATACCCCGTTGGCACGCAGTTAAATTAAATTTAAGTATTCAAACATTGAATTCAAAATTTATCTTGGCCATAACCATACAGGACAGGAAAAGTTTTAATCTCAATAGATATTTCCGTCATCAATAAATTACTATATTAATCACGGAATTCAAAGGAAGAATGACCAACATGAAATTAAAAAAAAATCTTTAACGGACAAGATCGGAGATGAGTACAACTGTCAGACACAGGGAAGTTAGAATAGGGTACTAATCCCGGTATTCGAATATGTTTTCTGAAGCTGGAGGTAGGGTTGTATTAGCTGGAAATGGCAAGTATAGCTTTTCTTGAAGAGAAAGAAAGCTGTGGTACCTCTGCAGCCACTTCGCATAAATTTAGTTTTTAATTTTAAACACCTGGAACAGCAATAACCACAAGTTCATAGTAATGTGTTAGTGATTTTGTGATGATTGTATTTCTAATGTAAACTGTAAAATCATTAAACTTGTTTCATATTTTTTACTAAATATATCGTTGATATTTTTTAATAGATGCTTAATTATTTATATTAATTTAAATTTAAACTTGTTCTGACATTATATATTCTTAGGAAGTTAATTTTATGGTGGGTTACAAAATTAATCGCATAATTTGTATACCAATGATTTGATGTTCAATTCCTCGAAATAAGAGTTATCGGTGTGTCCAAAAATAATAAATTACTCTAATACCTAAGTATTAGGTAACTGAAAAAAAAAAAACTAGAATTTGTGTCAAAAGCTCGTGAAGTGCAATGAAAGACTTTCTGGTTTTGATAATATATTTTGTAAGCTTCAGCTTATGCAACTCTTTGTTGTCTAGAAACACTGAAGGTTTGTATCTTGAATATATTATTTACTTACCATGTACATTAGAGAAAGATTCTTCAGAAATAGGGTCGAGCGGAACCGTTCTTTCATGTTGATTTAAAAAAATATATTTGAAAAAGTAAATAAATTTCGATGTAGATTTTATAAATAGGAGTTGTTATCAAAAGTAAAAAACCGGTCAAGTGCAAGTTGAACTTGCGCAATTAGTGTTCCGTACGTTGATTGCTTTTAAAATAAAAAATGTTGTAACGGAAGTATAAAATGATCAGTGACTTCACAAAACACACGCCAAATGAGTTTTCAACAAAGTTTATTTCCAATCTTTACTTAAAATTGATGACCTTGAAATTTCTGTTTTTTTTTATATACCAGATAAATTATTGCAGGTAATGCACTCGTGATAATTTTCGTTCAATCTACACCCCGTGGAGAATATTCCAGAATTTTTTTCAAAATTTTTTGATAAGTACTTTTCGAGATAAGCGATTTTTCGCGATTTTTTAAAAGTAATACAAAGAAAAGTGCGCGCAAGTATTACATTATATATATATATATATATATATATATATATATATATATATATATATATATATATATATATTTTACTCGTGTTTTCACAAGCTTTCATTTGACACCACACTCGATTACCTAGTAAAATTTTTTTTTTTTCACTTCCGATTTCACCCCCCAAAACTAACCCCTTAAGTCAAAATTTAACACTCAAAACTATATGGCGCTGATGAGGCCATCAATTCCTATATTATTACCAAATTTGAACTTTCTATGACAAATAGTTTCGGAGAAAATCGGGTGTGACAGACGGACAGACATCGAAGTGATCTTATAAGTGTTCCGTACGGAACACTAAAAAAAGAATAATTTATGTTGTACTATTAAATAGTTACAATCTTTTTCGTTTTTTTGTTTATGCCAGAAAAACAAAGTGGGTCTTAAAAAATACCGCAAGATTTTAAACCTTACAGTTACTTTCATTAATATAAAAGTCCATAAAATATCTGGCTAAAAGATTTTATTAGTTTAAGGTTGCAATAACACTGTTGGATTTTTTACTCAATATAGTACTGAGGTATCTAATTTCCCGAACAATAGATTTTCAAATAACATTGATACCAATTTTTTTCTACCTACATACTCGTACATTACACCTCAGTATAGTAATGTTACAAAATAATCGATTTATTTCTGCAACTTAGGCAATTTGCACATAAATAATTTTCTCAATGTAAGATTCCCGATAGTAACATTTTCTTCTCAGGCAGGCTCTTAACTAGATACTCATTTTAGTAAATGAAATTATATTTTATAGGTGGTAAATTTTTTATCATAATTATCTAAATAAAATTCATATTTTAGCTAGCACTTTCCCCGCCAAAACGCAATTTTAAAATGAATATTGAGTTTGACGTCCTTTCACTGAAGATTTACCGAATCCAAGATATTAATAATGAAAAATTAAGCCTAGGAAGATCTCCTCATAATGTTCGAAATAATACAAAATAAAACACCATATATTTTTTACTACACATAATTATGCCAAAATTTTGTGTAACGTTTCAATCAAAAATTACGGAAAAATTATCATCATGTTATTAAAACTACACAATATTTATTGATTTCTATCCATTTCAATCTCCTCCTCCCATCTCTGTTAGAACTGGAAATAAAGAAAATATAATATGTTCAGATTCTTCGACTCCAAAAACCCTGAAAAGGATATATAACACAATATATATGAAGCCGTCCATTATATGTTCTACTATTTTCATATATATATATATATATATATATATATATATATATATATATATATATATATATATATATATATATATATATTATCAAATATCTCAAGTAACAAATTTCCTATGATACTTTTGAAGCTAAGCAATATTTAATGAACTTAACCCTTTTTCCCCTGTCAAGATTAAAATAATGAAAAAAAAATTATAGTGGTTAGTTTTCTTGACTCCACGGGGCCATAAAAAGGGCAACACCATCCAAAAAGGCTTCTGGCGCTGACGGAATACCTGCCATAGTTCTCAAAAACTGTGCAAGAGAACTAACACCAGTTTTCTGTAGACTTTTCAACCTACCCTACAGAAAGGGAATATTTCCGTCCTGCTGGAAATGTGCCACGATTCAGCCGATACTTAAAAAAGACAAGAAGACCTTGCCAAATAACTACCGACCAGTCGCACTGCTTTCAATAATATCGAAAGTCATGGAAAAGGTTATCAATCAGCATCTTCTAATATATCTTGAACGATTCAATATGATTAGCGATCACCAATATGGGTTTCGTAAACATAGATCAACAGGAGATCTTCTGCCTTATGCAACACATGTTTGGAACAACGAAATTGAACACTTTGTAGAATCTCGAGCTCTTGACATATCCAAGGCATTCGACCGTGTTTGGCACGATGGACTGTTGGCTAAGATACGCTCTTGTGGTATGTCTGAAAAGTTCTGTTTGTGGCTCTCATGTTTCTTGCAAGTGGCGGTTGACGGATTTCTTTCTGACACCTTCACAATCAACGCCGGTGTGCCCCAAGGCTCCATACTGTCTCCTACTCTCTTTCTCATTTACATTAACAATCTGCTGGAAAAGACCGGGAATCCAATCTATAGCTTTTCAGACGACAGTACGCTTGTTTCTTCACTCACTTTGAACGCAGACATATGTCCTGGCATGAACATGTTGCAGGCATAGCAAGGAGAGCTTCTCAAAAGTTGGGAATATTATTTCGAACCAGTAAGCTTTACACTCCACAACCGTTAATTCTTTACAAAGCTCAAATTCGACCACCTATGGAATACTACTCCCATGTTTGGGGCTCCGTTCCTAAACATATACTGAATTTGTTGGATTCTGTTCAGAGAGGAGCTGTTCGTCTGATTGGAGGCCCGGAACTGACCGGCGGCCTTTATTCGCTGGAAGATCGAAGAACGGTTGGCGATTTGAGTCTGTTCTACAAGTATTTTCATGGAAAGTGTTCGAAGGATGTAGCCCGCTTAATTCCTCCCAAAGCGGTGCATGTTAGAAATACACGTCGCGCTGGTGCTTCACAGCCGTATGAGGCTCAGCTTGTTACTCCACCTACAGTGCTTTTCAAGCAGTCTTTTATATGGAGAACATCATCCCTTTGGAATAATTTGCCCAGCGCTGTGTTTCCCACCGAGTACAATTTGCAGCGATTCAAGAACAACGTGAGTCGCTTTCTCCGCACACATGCCGCTCCTGGAGCGCCTTAGAGACTTCCCTGCAGCACGTGTCCTAGACCCATAAAAAAACACACACACACACACATGACTATATCCTTCTAACTTCTTTTCTTACTCCTCTAACTCCTTATATATTTTACTCCTAATAATTATGCATATAATTATTGTAACCAAAAAGCAGGACAAACGGTTATAATACTATTGAAACTATACAATATGTATCGATCCCCACCCCTTCCACTGTTTCTCTATTCCAGGATCCTAAGAAAATCTTATTATATAATACGATATATACGAAGCAATCTATTCAATCTCCCTTTCAATCCCTTTAACTTCTTATATGTTTTACGATAGATTGAAACTGATTTATTGAGAATGAGAGAAACTGCTGTAATAATATAAAAATCATACAAAATTTATAATCACTCTTTCTTCTAGTTCAAGTATTATAAATCTAACTAGTTTTGGCATTGATATCTCATTTTGTTCGAGGCTTATCTTGCCAATAGCCAGGCAGCCAAACAGGAATGGGGGTAAACTATGTTTTTTATGATCTAGGGACCCTGAAATGTGAAGCAAAAATCTCGGAGGGCGATTTTTTTACCCAAATCTAATACTTCCCTTTGGCAAAGGAATCAATAAGTCAGTCCACAAGTAGTTCTAAAAATGGAAACTCAATTTAACTTTCTCAGACTATAATAGATACTTTGTGGTAAGCCATTAACCACAAAAAATAATCAGAAAAAGAGTTTCAGAGTTATTAGTAACTCAACCCTGATATTTTACTGTACGTACTATTTCTAAAATTGAAAATAATGAAAAATAATACTATTTTCAGATTGTTCTATTGCAAGAACCCCGAAATAGGTGTATAATACAATATAACAGGAAGTTATAGGAAGTAACCATTCAATTTCCTACTTGTGAATTTATATTAAATTTTCTTCTAAAACTGTTGTTTGGTGATATATCTAATATGAAAGCCTATATTGGTAATAAGTGAAGTTGAATAGCTAAAAGTTTTCACCTATCTTTTAGACTTTTTGGAGAAATTCAGCTATGAAGTCTAAAACTGCAATTTGAAGTAAAGTATCTTTTTAGTGTCAAGTTTTTAAACTCTCTATACCACAAGAACAGTTAGTATTATCTTAAAAATGTGTGTAGTTATATACAAGAAAAAAGTATAATTAATTTATTTATTTATTTTTTTATTTTATATTATAAATTTCCCGAATTAAAAATTTTGAACTTCTGTGAAGGAAACTACAATATAATTACTAATAATATCTAATATGTATCCCGACAGGAGGCTTTTCAGGCTAATACAATGGAAGATAGCATAATTTATTTTTATAATAAATTAAATACCGAATTCTTGAAACATGTCTTTAGTAGCTATCGCCATCAGAAATATCTAATACTAATGCGAATATAAAAATAATAATAAAAAAAATTTTAAAAATGGAAAGTTTATAGCAACTTACATGGTTTTCATGCCTTTAAATTATTGGGGGAACGCTCCAAGCGTCTCATCAAGGAAGATAATTTTAATTACTTAAATCACATTGAGGCAAAGATGCCTAATACAGTAGAATCTCACAAATTCGAACCGTCACAAATTCGAACCGTCCAGAAATTAGAACCGGCCATTTCAATGTATTGGACGCTCTGAAATTAGAACCTGTGGTTCTAATTTCTGGAAGTGTTTTTTTTGGTTTTTATTTCCATTAGAAAATATTTTTTTTCTATGATTTTGAACTAAATAGGCGAAAAACCAAATTAAACGCTCTAAAATTAGAACAGGGGGTTCTAATTTCTGGAAGTTTTTTTACTTTTTTTTGTATTTTCACTACAAATTTTTTTTTTTCGCTCATTAAAGTAAAAAATAAAACGGGGAATCACCGAGTTATTCGTGGTGTGTACAATTCGGTCATATGCGTGTGAAATTTGATATGCTTGTACACATTTGGGTCAGTTGATGACTGAAGGTCAAAGTGAAGTGTTTCATACGTGTGAAAGTTGTATCCAGTTTAAATAAATCAAAAAAACAAACAAGTATTACTGATTTTATGTTAAAAACCAATTAAATACCTAATAATTAAAAAACTTTTTAAAAGTTTTTCTCTGAATTTAATATGTTTATTTAATTAAATGTTAATAAATAAAAACTGTTTTGTGTTAAAATAAAGCTTACATAACTAGTTTTATTATAATTTTATCATTTCTGTAAAAAAAAAAAAAATGTCCAGAAATTCGAACTTTTCAGAAATTCGAACTGCCCGGTGCACAAAGTGGTTCTAATTTGTGAGATTCTACTGTAATAGCAGAAAATTTGGCATTTCGTAGGGCAAATGGTCATGTTGGCTTGCCCTCTAATCTGCCGTATAACACACAGACGGCAAATAATTCTAAAATATATGTAATTTGATTGCTAAATATTTTAAAAGTGTCTTTCAGCCTAAATCGAACAATACTTCTATTAGAATTTGAACATATGGTGACCTACTTCTTTATCAACTCTCTTAACTCTTTAGACATAAAAGATATTTAGAAAAAAAACTAGATATTAAAAAAAAACGGTCAAATGCAAGTCGTTCTTGCGCGATTAGTGTTCCGTGCGTTGATTGCTTTTAAAATAAACATTTTTGTTACGGAGGTATAACATAATCAATGACTTCACATAACAAAGTTTTTTTCTGGTCTTTACTGAAAAGTGATGACCTTGAATTTTTTTTTTATATATATCAGATAAATTATTAAAGGTAAAGCACTTGTGATCATTTTCGTTCAATCTACACCCTCTGGAGAATATTCTAGAATTTTTTCAAAATTTTTTGGTTAATACTTCTCGAGATAAGGGGAGACAGCGATTTTTGTCAATTTTTCAAAAATAATACAAAGAAAATTGTGCGGAAGTATTACATTATATATATTTTTAAACCTTTGTTTTCACAGGCTTTCATTTGACACTCACTCGTTGACCTGGTAATTTTTTTTTTCATTTCGGATTTCACCCCCCAAAACTAACCCCTTAAGTCAAAATTTAACTTTCAGAACTACACGGCTCTGATGAGTGTGACAGACGGATAGACCATCAGACAGAAACCGAAGTGATCTTATAAGTATTTCGTACGGAACACTAAAAAGAACCACCACACTTTATAGCTAAGTGCGTCGATGGTCGCTCTCTCTCTATTATTCAATCATTCTTTGGGATTGGGTTCCTTTCCCAAATTATGGAAAAAATCCATAATTATTTCTGTATTTAAATTTGGTGATTGGATCTTAATAAATAATTATCGACCCATTTCCAAACTTTGTACCTATTTTTATTGCTAAAACATCAAATTACTGTATATCAACATGGGTTTTACTAAAATACTCAGTACTCAGAATTTATCGCCCGAAATATGGATAACAGAAACCACGTCCACTCCATATACAGTGACTTTAGTAAAGCTGTGAAGAAAATTGATCACAACTTGTTGTTAAAGAGATTGGCTGAGGCGAGTCTGAAAGGTACTGTCCTGCATTGTTTCGTGTCTTACCGGGTGGACAGAGAGCAGCTTGACACTAGATCAGACCTTTTTACCTCCACGTCAGGTGTACCCCAAAGTAATAATCTTATCAAAATTCCCAGTTCTTTTTTTACGCGGATGACCTTAAAGTCTACAAGAAAATATCTAAGGCCGACGACTATTATTTTTCAAAAATTGATTCGGAGAAATTTTCGTCACAAATTTAGGTTACCGTTTTATTGAACGAATAGTAGTTCTAAAATCCTCCATCTTCTTTGTGTGATGAAGACTTTTCTCTGTTTCTCATGAAACCTTTAAATGCAGACTGACAAGATTGTTTTTCAACATATAATCTGAGTTAAGTTGGGAATGTGGAATCTTTGGCACAATGATACTACTCGGTATATATAACCACTACACCAAACACTTTATTTTTGCACTCGACGCGCGTTTCGCTAACCATGTTAGCTTCATCAGTCAATCATCGCTCCTGCTGAAGCTAACATGGTTAGCGAAACGCGCGTCGAGTGCAAAAATAAAGTGTTTGGTGTAGTGGTGATATATACTGAGTAATATAATCTGAGACTATTTTTACTTTATAGTCCAAATATATTCCAAGAATATATAAGATTTACTGTTAATTTTTAATGAATTTTGTAAAAAGTAGTTACTTTAGTGAGATTTATCCTCTATATAACTCAAAGAGAAATAAATGAATAGATAAATAAAAAATAAATTAAATACTTAAACTAAACTATGCAACAAAAATATATATTTTTTTTTTCACTGGGTTTACAATATGAAATACTGATTCCTTGCCGTTAACTCAATTAAAATTGATTAACAAAATAGTTACATTAACGTCCGGTTTCATAGAGAAAAGCTTTTATTGGTTTATTCAAAAATAAGCTAAATCAGTGACAAAAAATTTTATTTCTCATTAAAAAAATTATATTTGTTTGATCGATTGGCTTTTAGCTTGTAGTCAGTCCTCACAGTAACCCTCTGACGACACCAACAGAAGTTTGCAAGCATGGCCGATTCCCATTTTACCTTGCTTCTCAAATTCAGCTATTTCTTGGTGAAGGTGTTCTCCATATTCATCGCTAACTGAGCCCATGTTTTCCGGAAAGAAACTCAAATAGGAGTGTAGAAAATGGATTTCTAATGATATATTGCATCCTAGTTCATGATAAGCATCCAGCATTCATTTTATTTTTTCATGGAAATCTGGTGATTTGTGGTTGCCGAGGAAATCTTTCGTCACATCAATAAAAGCCAACCATGCCTTTATTTCTATGGAACTTAGACTGGATAGAAAAAAGTGATCATCAATTAATTTTATTATGTCAGTTCCTACAAAAATTCTTTTTTTATTTTAGTATTGCTGAGCTCAGGAAATTTATTTTTTGAGAAACTGAAATCCAGGTCCATCCTTACGTAACGCTTTGACAAAATTATTGATTAAACCAAGTTTGATTTGCAATTGTGATAAAATGATTTTCTCAGGTGATACTAATGATTCATTTTTAATATTTTTCTGGCCAAGAACGTACCCATTTCTTAAAGGCCAGTTTTGTTTTACGCAATGTTCTGAACGCGCTCTGCTATCCTATTTCCATAAGGATCTACAATATTTCGCCACTACTTTTAAATCTGCCCATATTTTCTATTTGAACGTTGTGTGTGCCATAGATTTCTTTTAAATGAGCACCATACGCTACAGGCAAAGATGGAAATATGTTCTGGCAAATGATGGTAGCCTAGTGATGACATTAAAACTATCAATATCATTACAAAAACCTGAACTATCCTCTTTTGAATAAAACGTAGTTAAGGAGTTGTGACGATTTCGATCAGCTGTAATTTTAACGTGTCTGTAAAAGATTCCACTGTTTTGATCTCGATTCTAATATGTCAGATTTTTCTTTGGTCAAATCTAAATATCTAACAAGATCGTTTAGTTCTGATTGACTAACCAAATGTGGTTCTTATGCAATAGTTGGATCTCCTCACTACAAGGAATAGGTTCGCTTTTTTTCTATAGAACTCGATGAACTTGATGGGCTCAAAAGTATTTTCGGTACAGGAATTTCAGGATAATGAGGTAGCGGCATTGAGACTGATGCTACATTAACATATTTCACGGAACTATTTGTTATTTTAGAAAAATCTTTCACACTTGTCAAACAGAATTAGCAATCGTCTGTGTGGTTCTTGGGTTCACGCATTCGTACACCAAAAGGCATTTCTTTTATAGTACCATTGTACCAACCCGTCAAATATATATTATATTTCAAACAACATACTCGGGACACTCACGATTTATCTTGATTTTCAATTGCAGTCTTAAAATAAACTTCATAACACTTTTCAAGCAGCGGGGACATTGGCTTTTTTCACTTTTAGACATAAATTTACCACAGACGTAACAAGACAAACTAGGTGATTAACACAAACATTAGTACTAATCTAAATGTTTTGATCATATTTATACACGAAAAAGTAACATTTTTGTGAGACTAACCTCAAACAAGTTATATGAGGAGTAAATAAAACTACTAGTTTTCTAGATTATGAGATGTGATGTCGACATAAAACCGTTTTTTTATTCTAGATATACGTAATACGAATCACTATTCGAGATGTTGATGAATTTTTTAGTGTTGTATAATGTTATCATAACAGAGTACAGAGTAACCGTTTAAATCGTTTATCGGAAAAAATTGGGAACGTAGCTAGACAAAGTGTTCATTTAAGTGGAAAAAGTGAAAAAAAAAAACTAAAATTTACTTTTTGGATTCAAATATTTTCTGAGCTCAACTTAATTAGCACTGGAAAATAACTAGTATTTATAGTAGAGTACAGAACTAGCAGTTTTTTTTAGGATTTTCGGTTTTTTTGACCTATCTATCAATTTTGGTTTTTGTTTTTTATTTAAATATACAAAAAAAAAACGAAAGAAATCAATGTGGATAGCTAGAGCAATTGATTGACTCCTAGTAGTTGGTGAAACTAACAGACATCGAAAATAATTTATAGAAGTTGAATTAAAATAATTATTTTTGCAGATGCTACCACCTGTTCAAGAGACCATTTTAGATGTGGTAATGGAGAGTGTATATCAAGGTTATGGATATGTGATGGTGATAATGACTGCAATGACACCAGTGATGAGAATGAGCAACTATGTAACAAAAGTAAGTTGGAGGAGCTAATATTAGATAATAAGATATAAAAAGAGTAGTTAACAACTTTACCTGACGCTTTTTAAGTAAATAAAAGGTATTATTTTTATCTTACTATTGAGATCAGAAATACAAATCTAACATTCTTCTGTTTTGATTACATTTTGTTATATATATATAATATATATATATATATATATATATATATATATATATATATATATATATATATATATATATATACACAGTAGAACCCTGATTAATCGAGTCGCGATTATCCGAGCTTCGGATTAACCGAGCCAATCTAAGAACCTGATTATCCGAGGTACGCGCGTCTATTCTGCATATTAACAGAGCTTCTAAAATATGTATGTACATATTTCCATTTAAAATCGTCAGGGCCTTCGGGAATCCCCTTGGCCCGTGTGAGGGTTCCCCTATTTATTTGCAGTCTTTCAGCATGTAAAAATTTGCGTCAATTCAGTGCGTTATAGCGTTTACTACGGAGAAGTACGAGTATATCACATAATTTATTTGTTTGGAGTTCTGGTAGTTAAGTGTAATTAATACGAACTGCTTTGTTTGAATTTTTGTTTGTCGTATTATAATGGAGCAAAACAAGCGTAAAAGAATCGTCGTTCCTATTGAAGAAAAATTAAAAGCCATCAGAAGAACTGAAGCAGGAGAGACAATTAAAGTTGTTGCACGAGATTATGGAGTAGGTGAGGTAAACAGTTGGAGATTGGAAAAGAAACCGCACAAAAATAGAAAAGTGGTGCATAAATCAAGCCTCCTCGCCCCTCAGGAAGAAAATCAATGAAAACCGGCGACTATGAAAAGGTTAACGAAGCTTTATTCATGTGGTTTAACCAACAGAGATCAAAAGGTGTGCCTCTGCCAGGTCCAATTTTACAACAGAAAGCAATAATGATTAGTAGGCAATTCCCAGAGATAGATCAGTTTACCTCCAGTTCTGGATGGCTTGACCGCTGGAAAAAACGGTACTGTGTACGACCACTGACTGTATGTGGTGAAAAACTTTCTGCTGATGTGCCATCAATTGAGAAGTTTAAGCAGAACTTTAAAAAGCAAATCGAAGAATTGTGGATACACATGTGATCAAATTTACAACTGTGACGAAACTGGTCTGAATTATAAAACGCTTCCATCAAAAACATTGGCATCTCGACAGGAAAAAATCAGCTCCTGGGCACAAACGAAGTAAGGAAAGATTAACTATAATGGTATGTTCCAATGCATCTGGTAAGCACAAAATCCCACTGATGGTGATTGGCAAGTCTCCACGTACAAGAGTTTTAAAAGACATCTCACCCAAAGCCCTACCAGTCTATTAGAAAAGTCAGAAGAGCGCATGGATGGATGCGACCTTATTTACTAACTGGTTTGAAGAAGAGTTCGTGCCATCTGTGACTAAATTTTGAACGGAAACCGTCTTCCTATTAAAACAATTTTGTTAATGGATAATGCCCCTTCTCACCTTGGAGAAGGACCTCATGTGGGCGAAATTGTAAAAATTTTTTCCTTCAAATGTAACCAGCATAATGCAACCAAGGGATCAAGGCATCCTCGAAAACATTAAAAAAAATTATAGGCGTTTATATTTTGAACATCTGTTAGAATACACAGAAAAGGAGGATATTATCAATGGGATGAGAAAGGTTACACTGAAAAATGTTATTTACTGGGTAACTCAAGCTTGGGATTCACTATTCAAAAATCTTGGTCATAAATTCTTGATTTTGAGGGACTATAATGACAGTGAAGATGATACTCCATTAAATGAATTAGCTTTGAAATTGAGAAGCCATGGAGAAATGTCCTGTTCAAATTTTGAGAGCGAGATAGAAGAAAAAGAAAAAAGTTTATTTGAATTAATGCAAAAATTAAAAGGTTGCGAAAATCTGACAAGAGAAGATGTTGTTGAATGGATTACAGCAGATGATTTAGCAGAAGAAATGAGTATTAAGGAAATAACGAATGCCTTTCAGGAAACCGAAAATCAGATGACGATGAAGCGACGGTGGATGAACAGTCTCCCACTAAGATCTCTCATCAAGAAGGTGAAATATTGAAACAGAAGCGCATAGATACCTATTTCACTCTTTTATAATATATGTACCTATTTATTTGTTAAAAACGTCAATACATCGGTTTAAAGTATTGGCGTTTATTTTTGAATGAATAAAAAACAAATCCGGATTATCCGAGTTTTCAGTTATCCGAGGAGGGCCCCCCACGTTACCTCGATAACCGGGGTTCTACTGTACATATAGTTATATATATATATATATATATTTATATATATATATATATTATAATATATATATATATATATATATACATATATACTTCATCATCATCATTAACTTTATTTCATCCATAGTCGGATGTAAGCCTCGCCAAGTTGTCTCCAAAGAGCTTTGTCGTTTGCTTTTGCATCCAATCGTTGTCCTGCTAATCTTTTTATGTCGTCCGTCCATCTTGTCTGTGGACTACTTCTTTCTGCATCTTTTTTGTGTTCTCTAGGCCTCCATTCAACTATACGGCGGCGTTTTTCTTTTCTTTCTTCGTCCTTGTCCATCTGATATCATTCTGCCTTGCGATATGCCCCGCCAATTCCACCTTAATATACCTATTTGTTGTATTATGTGTCATTTTTTAATCTCCTTCGTATCTCGATGTTAGGAATACGATCTTGGAGTTTAATATTCAGCATTCTCCTCTCCATTGCTCTTTGGGGGTTACCTGGAGTTTATTTATTATACTTTTATTTAAAGCAGCCCAGTGCCATGTGTTAATACCAGCAGAGTATTAAACGAATACTCTGGCTTTTATTGTATTAAGATGTCCAATTTAAATGTAGATTATAACCTTCCGAACGCAGACCAAGCTAACGAGGCTCTTCTATCCAAGTCAGCATTTAAATTATTTTTTTTAAATGATATTTCAATTTTTTTGTCTTAAATATATAAATGTTCTTTCACCTTTCTATTAATAGTTCCTGGCTGTTTTTTGTTATCTTCATTTTCGTTATTCAAATATTTGGTTTGGTGAAGTTTATTTTTTAGAACTATTTCTCGAGACTTGTTATTTAATTCCATCAGCAGTTCTTTTGCATTTCTTGTAATTCTTCTTTTTCTGTTGACGATGAGAGTGATATCATCTGCGCTGAACCCTAAGTGATTTAATAGTTCACCGTCTATTAGTATTCCTTTATTTTCCCACTTTAGCTATTTGAACATATCTTCTAGAAGTCATAAAGGGAACAGCTTTGGGGATACGAATCGCCTTATTAAATTCCTCTTTAATTTTTGATTTTATTTGTTTTTTTCTTCAAGCATTATTTTTGTGATGTGGAATTTTATTGATGTATTCAAGAAGAATTGTTTGTACCTTTCATCGACTCCTGCTGTTACTTAAGGCGTTAAGGACTGCCCATATCTCTGCCGAATCAAATGCTTTTTCGTACTCAACCATTGCTATCCACAAGGTGACCTTATATTTACTTGTTTTTTCCACTATTATTCTAATTGTTTGAAGATGGTCTAAAAATCTCCTAAAAAGTGCTGCCCCGTCTAAATCCCGCTTGTTCACGTGGTTGATAACTGTTTAATTTGTTCGTTAATCTCATTCGTTATAATTCTAGTGAGGATTTTGTACACCCCCCCCCCCCCCACCCTTCCCGTATCGAAAACAGGCTGATGGATCTGTAATTCGCCGATTTAAATTTGTTTCCCTTTTTAAATACAAGCATAATATATAAACCAAGGCGTTTACCTAAGGTATTGGTAATTTTTTTTTTACTTCTATGATGCACCTGTTTCCTGTGTTAACTAGAGCTTGAAGAGATTGTATTATCGATGCCGTCCTCCATATTTTATTCATTTCTATAGGTATTTTATCGTCCCCTGGTTCTTTGTTGTTATGCATATATTGTAGGGCGTTTCATTAATTCATCGTTGATCCATCGGGAATTTCTTCAGATCCCACTTTTCTTACTATCACTCTTCTTCTTTCCAGGGCGATGGTGATACTTTCGTGTCATATTTGTGTTTGATAATATTTCTCTGTAGCTTCCTTTAACTCTTTGATTTGTGCGATCTCTTGGTTATCGTTATTTATAAGAGTGTTATTATTTGATGTTTCCCTTCATTCAATTGTTTGTTTAAGTGTTTCAAACTTTTCCCCTCTTTCAAAGTTTCTTCTATTTTCGAGTTTCTGTACTGTCTTTTTCCTGACATCTTTTTGATCTTTTTCTTTATTTTTTTTTGTCTATTTCTGGCAATTCTAATCTGTAATTTGTTAGAATCATTTCTTAATAGTCGTTTCATGAGATTTTTGTGTTTTCTTTACTTAATTTTTGTATATTATTATATAAATATATATATATATATATATATATATACATCCATATAAATATATATATATATATATATATATATATATATATATATATGTATATATACAATACATATATATATATATATATATATATATATATATATTATATATATGTATATATGAATATGTATATATATATACATATATATATATATATATATATATATATATATATATATATATATAATATATATATATACTATATATACATATATACATATATAACTTATAATATATATTATATATATATATATATATATATATATATATATATATATAAATATATATATATATATATATATATATATATATATATATTATATATACATATTATATATATATAATATATATATATATATATATCCTATATATATATATATATATATATAATATATATATATCTATACATATATATATATATATATATATATATATATATATATATATATATATATATATATATATATATCTATATATATATATTTATATATATATATATATCTATATATATATATAATATAAATATATATATATATATATATATTTTATATATATGTATAACTCCGTCTGCAGTGTTGATGGATGGATTGAGTAGTTCCTCAACACTGTTGCCGGTTCCAAGCCCGGATAAAGGAGGAGGCGGTTGTGGCGTTAGGGAGTTTAGCACCCTAACACACATAAAAGCTAAATGGGAAAATGCTAGTTGTTTTTGAAAAGTAGGATGAAAATCACAAGATATGCAAAATCCCCGGGTGGCAATCCACACCTTCGAAGAAGGGAGCCCCATCGGATCCGGGGGGGGGGCAATTCTACTTCAAAGCGAATAATTAACCCAAGCTTAAAACTCAGCCAAATGAAGAAATCCCGAAACAGAATAGCTGCTGTCGGCACCTGGAATATACAGGGATGGAGGACAAAGAACATTGAAGTCAGACAAGTGTTTAAGAAGATGAACATAGACATTTTAGTAATAAGCGAGACGAAGAAAAAGGGAAGTGGAATAGAAGAAATAGATGAAGTGATGCATTGTTGGAGTGGAGTAAAGAAGGAAGAAAAAGGAGCAAAGGCCGGTCCGTTGGAATATTAGTAAAAAAGAAGTGGAAAAAAGAAAATAACATCTTGGGAAACCCATCAATGAAAAGAATCAATAAATATAAACGATGCTAGGAAAAGACATGGTAATATTAGTAGTATAAACGGCCCAACAGAAGACAGCGCTATAAGAGAAAAAGATAATTTCATGGGAACACTAGAAATAGAAAACACAAAAAGTAAAGAAAAAAAAACCAAGAATTAATAATAATGGGAGATCTGAATGGGGAACAGGAAGGAAAACAAAGGACATACCGTAGGACCATTCGGAGAAGACAATTACTAACGACAACGGAGAGAGACTAATAATATTGAGCTGTGTGAAAACTAACGGCCTCAAAATAACAAAAACGAAAAAAACGGATTCTATTCTAAAACCTACAAAGAAACATCCCACAAATATACTTGGATGCAAGAAACACGAAACTTAAAAACAATCATAGACTACATTAATAATTAAAAAAAAAACACAAAAAAAACGATACCACTATCAAAATAAAAAGACGTAAGAGTAAAGAGAGGGGCAGAATGTGGAACAAACCATAGACTATTAATAGCAAATATAAAAGTACCGTGGTACAAGACAATAAAGCCAAAAAATGAACAATAGATAAAGAAAACAGAAATACAAATGAGATAACAGAAAAAGCAGGACAAAGAAATAAAATACAAAATACACTTACTACAAGATGAAACGAATAAGAGACCTATATGGACGACGATTAGATCAAAAATTAAAATGGAATTTAACTACGACAACCTCCAACAGATGTATGACCACATAAAAAATGCATCAAACAGGCGGCCCTAGAAGCATTAGTACTAGAAGACAACGAGAAATAAGAAACATAAAGTTAGAATCTGTGAAAAAAACCCAAAGGAAATCTATAAAGGAAGGAAAAAAAAGACTAAACGGAAAAAAGGCTGAATATAAAATCAGAAGAAGAGTCTACAGAAAAATACATGAGAAAAATGCAGAATCGAGGAGGATGAGAAACCAAGGAAAAGAAACGAGGAGAAGGGAAAAAATCCATGCGAAAGGTAGAACAGTAGAAATGAAGGAACTAGATGCAGCAGTGTCATGGAAGAATAAATTAAAGCATTAAGGGACCAACAATAGAGAGAAGACGTATATAGAGTACATCCCAGAAAAGCGAGTGGCGCAAGAATATTATAAGAAGCTGCTAACAGAAGACCGGACAAGAATTCCAAGAAGAGGAACCCTGAAGAAGAACAGAATAAGGGAAATAAAAAGAGATAGAACTAAAGCTATAATAGGAACTAAAGGAAGGACAATAAAAAAACACTCAAAAATAATAAATCATGCAGGGGCCTGGGGTGTGGTAAATGAAATGAGTAAGTTACGGGTTCCTAATAAAATACATCGAAGGCTGAGAAACATGTTTCCACAGAGCGATAAATCGAGAAAAAATACGGAGGAAATGGTCAAAAGCTATAATAGCAGCTATATCTTAAAAAGGAAGACCGCAGAAAAATGCACAAAACTATAGAGGCCTAAGCATAATATTCGAGTCTGGGACGTTTGTATGCAAAAAATTTATTAAATATAACATGGAGGAAAAAATATAAAGAACAATTGAGAAGACCAAGAGCAGGCTTTTACGGCCGGAAAAATCAAGTCTAGATCACATAAACACTATAAACCCAACAATGGGAAAAAAAAACTGGCAAAGAATAGAGAAGTTTCATCAAGCCTTCCATAGACATAAAGAAAGGCCTATGAACTCAGTACCAAGGACAAGATTATGGAACGCAATGAAAGAAATAGTATTGACAAAGAAAAAGAAAGCCAATACACGCAGGTAAAAGCTCTCTACAGAAAACAACACACGTGAACAGAAAAAATAAGACATAACAAATAGGCGAAGAAGTGACTCCAATCATCAAAAGGCCTATTTCAAGGATGCACTACATCCCCCAACACTATTCAAAATAATATATACGAAAAAAACATTAAAAAAATGGAAGCAAAAATGTAGTGGAATGGGAGTCCCAATACGAGAAGACTTGACTTATATACTCTAAGTATCGCAGGAGCGACCATGTTAATCATAGCGCAAGATGAGGAGACCTCAGTTATATGATAAGAAAACTGAAATGAAAGAATGCCACTAAACGCAGGGATTAGCAATGAATCCTTTTCGATTAAACGGAATATCCTAACATCAAAGGAGGGCTTACGTTGGAGAATCTAGATAGACGCTAACGAAACAATAATCCAAGGAAACCGATAGATTTAAATATGTAGGAACCATCATTTCA
>CM032451.1:81764188-81787188 GCA_019049505.1 Pachyrhynchus sulphureomaculatus | reverse complement strand
CTCTTGCCCTTGGAATAAATCTTCTTTTTAGCCACTCGTACATTCGTAGTTATTTTTCCCGCAATATCATTTATTTCTAAAGACATAAGATGTTTAGAATCACCTAGTTTGGAATTCAGAATTTGCTGGAATTTATCTTTATTTTTAATGCAAATTCCTGGTATTAATTCTTGACCGTCAGACACTTGGAATTTCCATTCAGTTGTCAATAAACCGATAAGATTTAATTTATTACTTCATCCAAGGAAAATTAAGTTTTCCTATCTATTCATCAACTGGGACTACGGAAACTATAAGTTAAGGAAGAACTATAAAAACATTTGGCACAAACAGAAGGGTTATGTTTGAAGTAAACAAAACAGGTAATTCTCATTAATTAAAAATATAATATTTAAGACGAAATGGAAAATAAGTTATTTCAGTTTATGCTTTCTTTAAAGGACTAAAATCAATTTAATGTTTAATTTAATTAAATGACAATTTAAATAATAAAAATATGCTTTGCTCAAAAATAATGATGAAAGAGGTCGAATTTTCTCGAGGGCCAAATCTGACCTTAACATGCCGTATATTTTGAAAAAGATCGAGTCCATTGTAGAAAATAACAGGTATCGTATTTACTGGAATTTTGCCTTCTCGACAACAAGATGTTTACAAGGTCAACAAAGCTGATATAGTACTTTTCGATAAAACAGCACAGACAACTTATGTAACTGAGTTCTTGGTATCTGCAGAAACATATATAGCAAGCACAGAGAAGGAAAACTGTTTTAAGTACAAAGGTATGAACTACGAACTTCGCGCTTTGTTCCCTCGACATTATAATAATGGTGAACCTTGTCTCGGAGTTTTAGGAGGAATTAAGAATACATTGCTAAACAATCTGAAGATACTGGCTTGCTGTACATCAGCTGATTCAGCTGCAGCGAAGATGCAGAGGGCAGTTTTCCTTGGTTCTCTAAGATTCCTCAGGCAGATGAATTTGGTCGATGATCGCTAACCGAACATACCTGAAGTGTGATTATCATTTTCGAATCACACCGTATGACAGCCTGTGTGGATTGGAGCCACAGGAATTGTCGTATTGGATTCTTTTTTCTCTTTTAGATAGTAATAATAAAAATAATAATAATAATGCAGGGGACAGTTATCACTGGTGCTCTTAGATTGCTCAGGCAGATGAATTTGGTCGATGATCATTAACCGAACGAACGGGAGGCGTGATCATCATTTTCGGACCACATCGCGTAGTAGCCTGTGTGGGTCGGAGCAACAGGATTTGTCGCATCGGATTCTTTTTTTCTCTTTCAGATAATAATAATAATAGTATCAGTCAACCCTTAACTCGACCAGCCAGCAATGTTTTGGTGGATAACCAACCATCAACCACTAAAGCAGGAAAACCCAGGCAACGCATCCAGTGGATTGATGAATTAAATACAGATCTCATGCGTTGCTACTTCAAAGTAACAGAAGGTGATACCATCACTACAGGCATCCAACCACTACACAACAAAAACTCATAGACCAAAAGAGAGTAATAACAAATAACGGGAATGGGAACTGTTAGAACAACTTAAAGCAGAATTAGTTAATACTCCACATTTTACTGAAACTGCGCAGCAAGTTGATCGTGATCCAAGTGCTGAGGGAAATTTACAACCAGTTGATACAGCCTTCGCCGAAATCTACACCCATAGCGGATGTATCCTGTAAAACCGAACTGCTGGAAAAAATTAGACACGCGTTCTTTCAAGCTCTAGCAGAATTTGACGGAGTTGATCCTACGAGAAGACAACCACTCCCAAAACAGAGCACCACCAAAAAGCTAGCGATTATGACTAGCTTAATAGACTCTATGATCCTACCTCAGTATCCTGAGGAGTACCCTTCACTTCGGGATTTAAATCCATGTATATATGCAGCGGCTGTTGCTACCACAAGAGTGAATGGCTACAATATCCACCATGATCCAAAAGCGTCCAGAAAGGAAACCTCTATCCCACCTTGGGAAAGACGATTAAACGACGAGATTGCGAAACTAAGAATGTATTTTGGTATCATTACAGCTTAGCAGAAAGGACATCGAAGACTACAGACGACACATTGACATAATTGTAGGAAATACGAGTATATACGCGACGTACAGTAAAAGTAACCACACCCTTGTTGAAGTACCTAATGCATTAAAACAAAAGCTAAGTGTAATATGTAAGCAGCTGAGGAGTAGATGGAGTCCAACCTCAGAAAAACATCTAATAAACTATTCCAAAACAACGAGAAGCAATTCTACCGAAGATTACAAATTGCAGTGACGCTTACTAGCGATAAACCTCCTACTCAACGTCAAAATAGAGATTTTTGCGATTCTATTTGGTCGAACTGCACCGCTCATGATGATGAAGCCCCATGGATAAAGAAAGAAGTGAATCAAATGGAGAACAGTGTTATTTCTGCTGAAGAAGTCGACCAGGCAATAAAAAACTCTTTTAACTGGAAAGCAGCAGGAGTTGACCGCATCCACAACTTTTGGTACAAACAATTTAAATGCACACATAAATACATAGCACTTTATCTGAACTCATTTGTGAAAGACCCGAGCAAAATGCCAGACTACCTGTCACAGAGAATGACGTACTTATTGCCTAAAGATAACAACACAGAAAATCCTTCAAGCTATCGACCCCTTACTTGCCTCCCAACAATATATAAACTGTTTACAGCATGCATAACTAATAAGATTTATAAATACACGATGACTAACAATATGATATCTGCTGAACAGAAAGGTTGTATCCAGAAGTCGCAAGGATCCAAAGAGCAATTGCTGATTGATTCAGTCATATTAAAAACAAGCAATACATAAACAAAGAAATCTCTACACATCATATATTGACTATCGCAAAGCCTTCGATTCAGTCCCACACACCTGGTTACTGAGGGTTCTTCAACTTTATAAAATAGCTCCCTACTTATCGATTTACTGCGCTCTGTAATGTCTCGATGGTCAAATCAGCTGGTACTAAATCATAATGTTGGTATCATTATAACTGATCCTATCAAAATTCAGAGAAGTATATTCCAGGGAGATTTTTTAAGCCCCCTTTTGGTTTTGTTTAGCTCTAAATCTACTATCAAATATACCAAATGCTGGCGGAAAGGGATTTGCCCTCAAAAATTGGGGAGAGGTTTGCAAACAGTCACCCATTTAATGGAGATGGATGATATTAAAGTTTATGCTAGCACGCAAGTGCAGATCAATTCTCTACATTGCTGAAGGTCATGCAGAAAACATGCCACATTGTGCTCAAATTTTTAAACTGTCCCTAAGTCAAGATAAAGTTTTTCCTAGAAAACTCAGAAACGCGGAAAAAATCGAGATTATGCAGTAAAAAAATTATAATAACGGAGGGAACAATAGATTACAATAGCTCGGACTTGATTGTTATTGACAAGTGGAATAATAGTGCTGTTGTTGTGGATGTAGCTGTCCATTGATACAAAATTTCACAAAAACTGAAACGGAGAAAATTCGAAAGAATTTTTTAATGAACCTAAGCACCTGTGGAAGTCAACCGATGTAAAAGTTATCCCCACCATAATATAAGTATGTGGCGTAATGACGACAAATCTAAGAAGAAACACCAAGCATTTGGAACTGCCGATGAATTTAAGCCATTTAATGCAGAAAAGTCTCGTCCTCCAAACTTGTAGCATCACCCGATGGTTCCTACAGATGCAATAAGAGAGATGAACCTCTTCTTTACTGCACAAAAAATACCAACTAAAAGATGTGAAAATAAATAACATACAAATAGTAATATTGATAATCCCGTTTGAATTCCGGAGAAGAATTCGGGCCCAGGGTATAATCTGCCTGTGTTAAAAGCCGACTAAAAGATTGGTGGTCCTTGCCTTAAAGAGCCTCAGAGAAAATCACCGGCTGTGAAAATAGGCGCACCAATTTTAGTGGTGAAGAAGCATCTAACTCCATGTTAAGAGCGGCATCTCAGCACCTTCTATTTCCCGTGTTAAGGGTGGCTAGTACTGGTATAGTATCACCTGGCAGTAGGTATGAAATATATCTTCTTTTTTGTGCAATGTAGAATTTACGGAATAAACGAGTACATGCGCATTCTACCACTGAAGTCTTTTGTCGCGCTTAAGATACAAGCAGAGAATCTTGTGTGTAAATGAGTTAGAGTCTCCTTTGGCTAGAGGTGGAACCGGCGTGATGTTGAGTAGAGATGCCTCAACAAACACCTTTGAGGAATCCAGGATCAACTTCTTGCAACCGGCGGATTATGTTTCTGGGGTCACGCAAGTCTATATACCGTGTAACATTCATTTTTTCCTAGATTTTAGGATCATGTTACGACCCTGTTTTTCTCCCTATAATTTATATTTTATTACATTTTTATATTTATTGCACTGATTTAAGTTTTTGAGCAATGTAACTTAAAACAGTGTTTAAAATTTTTGAGCAGTTTAATTTAAGCCGGCAGTGTGTAACGCGTGTTGTTGACTTGACATATTTAGTTTGCATTAATTTTTCGCCTGGAAGGGAGCCAAGTTAAAGACGTCACTTTAAGGAAGGGACAAAGATATTTAAGCGGTCAGGTAGAATTTTTAAGGGCTTTTTCCACCATGAAGCAGTAGTCACTTTTTCCACCATGAAGCAGTAACGGCTTTTTTGCCAGTAGGCCGTAGTGGCTTTCTTTTCTAGCACGCCAGAGTGGTTTTTTTTTAGTGATGCAGTAGTGCAGTAACGGTTTCTAGCTCTCAAGTTTAAGGCCTTTTTCCTTTCTTGAAATATCCTGCTCATCCTCAGGCATTTCGGGTCAAAAAGTGCTTAGCAACCCAAATGAAACTGGGATGGTAATGGAGGAGACAATATTTTTATGAGAAGCTCACCAGGAGAGGCCGAGTAACTTATGGAAAACCCATGAGGAGAAAACAATCCGTACGTCATAAGCACACCAGCCTAAAAATCTCACTTCCTGTCTACAAGTGCGTTTCCATCAACTACTCTACACGTGTAATTCGCGGAATTAATTTCAAAAATTTTTAATATCGAGTTTTATCAAGCCTTTTATTAAAAACTTAATAATCCTAATTAAAGAGTCTATGCCATAGTGTAGACTCTTCTAGCTTAAGGGGTTTTTATTTAGTAGAAGTAATTTTTAAGAGGATAATAAAGTTTTTTTTTTGTTGATAATATATCCTTCTATATTTAAATTTAGTATTTCACTAAACTAATGCTCTTTCTTTCAAGACGCAACGGTTCTACGTAAATTAATCTTATTTCAACAACTGAATAACCCTTCAGTATTTTTTCATTTTTTCAGCTGGACTTTCTTTTTATTCTAAAATGAATGGTGCCCAAACAGTACAACCAAATTTTAAACAACTAAAAGGCGTACAAAAATTACCTCGTTCTTCATGTACTCTACCAGTAAAAAACGAGCTAGTTTTTCCGCTATCAGTATTAATATCCACTCAATTCATTCTCAGAAATTAAGATATACATAAGGGGCAAATAACGGCTTCTCTTTAATAAACAAAACATTTATTAAAAGTAAAGAAAGTCAAGGCGCTTCAAAATGGCGCAGCCAACGTTCTGGGGCTTGAAGATTTTCTCTCATGAAATAGAGTGGGGAACAGTGAACTTAGTTTTTAAACAAACTAAAAATTCTAACTGCTTATTCCTAATGTTACCTAACGTAATAAAATATATCCTATATCCTGGCACGAGAACATATGAATGTTAAAAAAAGAACGTAAATCGGATAAGTGATTCTCGAGTGATAAGCGCACTAACGGACAGACAGACAGACAGAGAGACGTTACATTTTTATGGAGTTAGGGTTAAGAAGAACCACTTATCCAATCTACGTGTTTTTTTTTAACATACATATGTTCTCTGGCCAGGTTATAGGTTATGTTTTATTACGTTAGGTACCATAAAGAATAAGCAGTGACGATAATAGCGAGTTCTCTTGTATTACACTGCCTAAACCATTAAATATGGAACAATATCACGTAGCAAAGAATATCTATATCTATAATATATATAAAATGCAACGTCTCTCTGTCTGTCTATCAGTTAATGCGCTTATCACTCGAGGAGCACTTATCCGATTTCCGTGTTTTTTTTAATTCATACATTTGTTCTCTGGCTAGGTTATCTATAATCTTTTATAATATATATAAAATGCAACGTTATAATATATATAAAATGCAACGTCTGTCTGTCTGTCCGTTAGTGCGCTTATCACTGAGAACCACTTATCCGATTTACGTGTTTTTTTTTTAATTTATGCAATTGTTCTCTGGCCAGGTTATTTATATTCTTCTATAATATATATAAAATGCAACGTCTCGCTGTTTGTCTGTCCCTTAGTACACTGATCACTCGAGAACCACTTATCCGATTTATGCACTTTTTTTTTTAAACATACATATGTCCTATAGTCAAGTTATAGGATATATTTTATTACGTTAGGTAACATAAGGAATAGCAGTGTCGATAATAGTGAATCAAGTCGGAAAAAAGTCTGCCGCTAGCGCGTTCTCTTGCAATACACTGCCTAAACCATTAAATATGGAACAATATCATGTAGCAAAGAACATAATATATGCAACATCTCTCTGTTTGTTAGTGCGCTTATGACTTGAGAACCACTTATCCGACTTATTACATGTTATTTTTTTAATTCATATATTTTTCTCTGGCCAGGTTATCTATAATTTTCTATAATATATATATATATATATATATATATATATATATATATATACATATAAATAAATAAATAAAATGCAACATCTCTCTGTCTGTCTGTCTATTGGTCCGTTGGTGCGCTTATCACTCGAGAACCACTTATCCGATTTATGTGTTTTTTTTTTAAATTTATACATATGGTCTCTGGCCAGGTTATATAATAATAATAATGATCTATATAATATATAACACAACGTCTCTCTGTCTGTCCGTTGGTATACTTATCATTCGAGAACCACTTATCCGGTTTACGTGTTTTTTTGAATTCTTAACATAATGTTTTTCAAAAAAAAATCTATAATATACAAAACGCAACGTCTCTCTGTCTGTCTCTCAGTGCGCTTAGCACTCAAGAACTCCTTATTCGATTTACGTGTTTTTTTTTATAAAATACATATGTTCTCTGGCCACGTTATAAGATATATTTTATTACGTTAGGCAACATAAGGAATAAGATAATAGTGAACCCACCCGAGCGGAGCCGCGGGCACGGCTAATATATATATATATATATATATATATATATATATATATATATATATATATATATATATATATATAGAATAAAGAAAGAAAGCAAAAGATTGCCGTAAGTAGTGTATTAATACGGCTACCACATTAATGGCCAATCACAGCCCAGCATTTGGGCGTGGCTCTACGTCATAGAAAATTTGGACCAATGAGAGCGTTGTATGAAGTGGCAACATTGTGTGTGTGTTAGGTGTGGCAACACTGTGTGACCGTTGACAGATGTGAAGTTTGCGCGCGCGCGCATCTGTCAAGGGGCTGTGCGATGTTGCCATGTGTAATGGTTCCAGGGAGGGCTGCAGGAGGGGGTTCCAGGAGGCCGGCCGGGGGGCCCCGCTTACAGTATCCTGCTGTGGGAACTGGTACCCCATTTGGGGGCATGGGAGAGGGGCTCAGGGAGCCCTATCGGTGTCCTACATGTGGGAATTGGTATCCCCAATTGGTTGTGTTTGTTGTTACATGTGCAGGTGTATGGGGTTCAGGGGGCCCACGGAGCCATCAGTCACATGCACCAGCGTATATGACAAGAACAACATGGAGCCCTACCTGTAGGAACTGGGGCCCCCATTTGGGTGCATGGGATGGGGGTGCAGGGAGCCCTATCGGTGTCCTACATGTGGGAATTGGTACCCCAATTGGTTGTGTTTGTTGTTACATGCGCAGGTGTATGGGGCTCAGGGGGCCCACGGAGCCATCAGTCACATGCACCAGCGCATATGACAAGAACAACATGGAGCCCTACTTGTAGGAACTGGGGCCCCATTTGGGTGCATGGGAGAGGGGCTCAGGGAGCCCTATCGGTGTCCTACATGTAGGAATTGGTACCCCATTTGGTTGTGTTTGTTGTTACATGCGCAGGTGTATGGGGCTCAGGGGGCCCACGGAGCCACCAGTCACATGCACCAGCGTATATGACAAGAACAATATGGAGCCCTACCTGTAGGACCTGGAGCCCCATTTTTGTGATTAATTGGTTAAATTGCAGTCATAATGGTGAACGTAAAATAAAAAATTTCAGTATATAGGGGTTAGATTTGCAGCATGTGTAAACCTAACCTATATACTGAAATATTAATTTTACGTCATGTTCAAATAATCTAAGTGGAGGAAAGTAAAAGACGCATACACAAAGTTTCAAAAAAAACATATATTTATTTTTAAAAATAAAATAATGTTGTTACAAACTTATTTAAATGAAAGAGCGAGTAAAAATTTTATATGAATTTAAAGTAGATAATCATCATCAGAGTCGCTCTCGTAGGGATCTTTAAAACGTCTCTTCACTTCATAGGGATGGTTAGCATGTAGTTTCTCGAGACAGTGATCCTGTTCATATACTTCAAATAAGACTTCAGAAAAACAACTCTGGCACCAAAACTCCATGTTGTGATAATAAAGTATAGGTAACTGTAGTTTATCGCATATAGCATGATAATGATCGTTTATAATATTAAAGTTTTTAGTACATTGTTTAAAATTATTATAACATTTCTTACATATCCTAATATTAAAGTCCTTAACTAAATATACATTAACCCATATACAATATGTCATTACATCGAAGTGATCTAACCAATCTGTAGTTGTAAGTACTGCATTTCTGGAAGCCATAGTAAAAGTCTTACTTAAATGCATGAAACCTAAATAAGTATTACATGTCTGTTCATAATCATGCTTAGCAATTCTATTAATATATGCCCATCTCGTAGTCGGATATAGAGGTAAAATTTTCAAAATTAAAACCCATGGTAACTGAGGAGGTGAAGAAACGACTAATTTGGATAAATTCGCAACAAAATTACAAATGCTAATAATACAAATCTGCTTTAGAGGGTACGCATTATTGGATGGTGACACCGGGGATGACATCTGCAAAAGAAAAAAACCTATTTACTTAATTTTGTAATGACCAAATGGTAGAGTGTCAAAGGAATTTGGTAATAGATGACGTTTATCATCGTGGGGGTTCAAAGCTATCTTAGTTTGCTCTATGCTGAAAATGTTGTGTGAATAGGAGCGTATGGTCCTTTGAGTGACACGAGACTGTATTCCACCTTTCAAGCAATCGAAATAATCTCGGAAAGTTAATTTATTTTTGACTATATCATATTTAATACCTTTAGCACGTTTAGAAACTCGTCCGCCCTGAATTTTAAAAGCATACATTTTGGACCTTAAACCGACAAAATGTGTAATGATGCTACCATTGACTTCATCTTTCTGTAGGCCTAATACCTTTTTGTTTACTCTCGGTATATTATAAACATTATCTACAGGGTAGTCAGAAGTATCGAAAAAATTCAAATTTGGTTTAATGATTTCTTTAAACACATCGTCACATTTGAGATCATAAATAAAGCTATCTGTATCAGTATATAATAATTTACAATTTGATAAACCCATTTTTGGTATCATAAATCCATAATGGAAATTAAACATAGTTAGTTTGGATATATCCAGGATAGACATACCAATATACAGTGGTTTGTTAAACATCAATTCAGATTTATGTAATTCTATTGTCATTATATTTTCATCCAGGATAGTTCGACTATGGAAACGATGACTTGCAATCAGATTTTTCGCCCCGTACCGACCTGACCAATTTCGGACAATTCGGACAGTTCGGTGCTTCCTAATATTTTCACAACTTTTTCCAAATATCGCGTTATTGTACAATTTAAAGTTGTTTTTACCGAAGGTAGTGGTAGCCTGGGTTCTTAATCGATTATTTAGTTCAATATATGGTTTAAGCCACCGAGATTGTTTAAATTTCAAGACTTTATGAATTTTTGTTAACTTTAATCCCGATTCTAAAGCTTGTTTTAGGTTACGGTAATGTAAAATATAATTTTGTTTGGAGTGAAGAGTGCTTAATAATTTCGGTAATTTTGATCCGGGTGGTACACGATGTTCAGGACAGAACGGAAAATCTTTGTGCAAATCATGCAAACTCTCTCAAACTTTTTCCAAATATCGCGTTATTGTACAATTTAAAGTTGTTTTTACCGAAGGTAGTGGTAGCCTGGGTTCTTAATCGATTATTTAGTTCAATATATGGTTTAAGCCACCGAGATTGTTTAAATTTCAAGACTTTATGAATTTTTGTTAACTTTAATCCCGATTCTAAAGCTTGTTTTAGGTTACGGTAATGTAAAATATAATTTTGTTTGGAGTGAAGAGTGCTTAATAATTTCGGTAATTTTGATCCGGGTGGTACACGATGTTCAGGACAGAACGGAAAATCTTTGTGCAAATCATGCAAACTCTCTGGATATGTCAAATCAACTTGCAGAATGTAGCCTACAGGGGAATCGTCTGGTACTGACATCACATCAATGTTAAAATCGCACCATTCGAAACCTCCATATGGTAACGGCTCCGTCATCGCCTTTCCGTACAAATTATTTGCATCTAAATAAAGTACATAATTTGACTGCTTGGATGGATCATAATCTGTGGTGTATTTATTATTGGCTTCAGCATATCGATTAACGCATACAGAAAGTCCTCCGCGAATACCCTGTTCGATAAACATTATTTGATCTATATCCCGTAATAGCTCTAACTTACATCGACAGTAGAAGAGCATGGCGTCCCACGAGTATCCAGGTATTGAATGATACCATGCAGGATCTAGTTTATGTGATTTAATAGAATTATCGCGAAAAGTTTCGAACACATCAGCCAAACCCAAAATATCGGTTTTTAAATATAAATCTGAATATTGCCCTAAATTTTGAATTTTGAATGCATTCCATACCTTTTGAGCATGCTTATAATTTTCCTCAGATATGTTAGTACAATCTAATTTATTAAAAAACTGATCAATGGAAGGGAGCACCTCCTCACTCAATTTCTCCAAATTATCAATATAGTCATACGGAAACACACCCTTCCTAGTTAATAAGTTAAATGATTCATCACATAAATCAGGAAATTCCAATCGTAGAATCTTAAAATCATCTTTGGCTAGGGTAGAAGTTAGAGTATCAAGTGACGCCCCCATAAATCGCAACGAATCAATAAATCTGAATTTTATTCTGTTTTCATGATGATACGTAAATGAAATGAACCTTTCCTTGTTGACTGGTAGAACAGTTACATTACCACGTTTAGCAAGCTCTTTAATCAAAAAATGACTGTCGTAGCCTGAGAGGTTATGGAATACAACGGGTACCATAAATTGTTTTTTGAAATTTAAATTGCAAGCCTGGTGGGCGAAACCCCTGAAGCACCCTGTAAAATGATCATGATCGTGTACGATAACATCCTTCGATTCAAATCGAAGCTCGCATATGTGACAGTGTGTAGCATCTTCTGCAGAATCAATAACCATAGGTGTTATATTTTTTAAGCGCCTATAAATCGAACTAGATAACTGGGTCATTTCATTAATGAACCATTCAACACAATTGGTGCCGCGATAACTCTTGAAATGGGAAACGGAGTCATCGTACGTACATTTCAAATAAAAAAACCAGCACTGAAAGCTTCGTGCCGTTGGTACTTCTGAATATTTCCACCTGATGACTCATTTAAAGGAATTAACTGACATTCAAAGTCAGCATATATGATAAAAGGGCATTTTTGTTTATAAATAAAATTTTTAAATTCAATAAATTCATACTTTGGAAACGTTACTTTGTATTCATTAAACTTAGCACAGAGAACTTCGTGCTCGGTTAATTTGTTTTCAGAAAAAAAATAATTTAGACAACGATCACAAAAAAATAATTTTTTCTTTTGTTTCCCAAGTTGTGATTTTAATAGTCGCGATAAGTGTTTAATCCAGCAATAATGATATTTGATGTTTATATCTTCGATATCAATATCCTGAGGTGTGTCAAAGTCATTTAATTTTGGAAAATATTTATCTTGAACCAAAAGCAAATTGACATGTCTAGGTAATTTATTTTTGGTTAATCGAGCCGGAACCACATTGAAAAAAGAAGATCTCTTAGTTTCTATCAGTTCTAAAGCATAAACATTTACCGAAATATTATTATTTTTTTCGAATTTAGGAATTTGGTCTAATGTCATAGGTGATGGTAAATTTTCAATGTTTAGTACTGTTCTGTAATATGGATATGAAGAAGTTAGGTTATAATTATTGTGAGCTGGGAATAATGCGCTAACAATTGCCCAAAAGAAACAGGCATGATCATTGTTCTTAATATTGATACAGGCCTTTTTCCGTTCTATTTCGTTAGGTAGTTTAATGTAAGATGATCCGTTCCCTATTTCAAATTTATTAATATTAATTTCAAGGTAAATTATTTGCTGTAAAGCGAAACCGCTCTGGCATTCTTGAAATTCAGACAATTTATTAAGAACTTTATCATAAACATGCTCAAAGAACCATTGCTCTAAATCCACCCCCAAATCGATAATGGCATTCCTTGTATTAAAATATTTTAAATTAATAATGTCAGATTCGATACCTTTTTTAATAAACTCCCCACAAAAAGTCGTATTAACTTTTATAGTTGAAAAAATCCTCAAGATAGCTTTTATTTTCTTTCGAAATAAAATAAATGCATCGTTTAAAAATAAATTTATATCTTTGTGAACTAAATTAACGATAACTCCGGACTTAACACGACCCTTGAAACAAGATATAATATTATACCACACTACTCTATTTTTGATATCGGAATTTCTGTTAGTACACAAAGTATGCTTAATTAATGTTTTTAACGATTTTAAATGTTGAATTGTAGTTTGCAGTCTGCGACGCAAATCTAAAGAAATATTTTTACGGTGAATAGCTCTGTGACAAGAAATTAACCTCCTCTGTATCCGATTACACCAAACGGTAACATCCCGATCTGAAAAATTATCAAATAATACTTTTTTAAGATTTTGAAATGAAGTAATGAGAATATTAGCTTTCGTTATGGCTTCCATAATAACAGTAATTTACAAATATAGGGTTAGACTCACCTCTTAATATTACTGCGATAGTTCAATCTTGAACAGCGTGATTGGATTCCGTTTTCCAACGTCCTTTGTACCCAGGAAAACTACGGAGTATTTACTGCAAACAAATTCGACTAGGTTTGGTCTAATGATATCAGTAACTCGTTTTGGTAAAAACACACAACTTTTTCCCCCAAATCCAACAAGATGGACTTGCCAAAACGGGTGTCGGTCTCCTTCGCGCTGAGGATTGGATGGGGTTGGTTAATTGGAAGGTCCTTTAGACTCACCACCGGCTTCTGCTCTGCAACACAGACGGAATTGATTATTGATAGATCCATCTAAAATATAATAAGAACTAATCAGTCAATGTTATTTTATGGGTCTAGCACACGTGCTGCAGGGAAGTCCCTAAAGCGCTCCAGGAGCGGCACGAGTGCGGAAAAAGCGATTCACGTTGTTCTTGAATCGCTGTAAATTGTACTCGGGGGAAACACAGCGCGGGGGCAAATTATTCCAAAGGGATGACGTTCTCCATATAAAAGATTGCTTGAAAAGCGTTGTACGCGGAGTAACAAGCTGAACCTCATACGGATGCGAAGCACCAGCGCGACGTGTATTTCTAACATGCACCGCTTTGGGAGGAATTAAGCGGGCTACATCCTTCGAATACTTTCCATGAAAATACTTGTAGAACAGACTCAAGTCGCCAACCGTTCTTCGATGTTCTAGCGAATCAAGGCCGACGGTCAATTCCGGAACGCCCCAATCAGACGGACCGCTCTTCTCTGAACAGAATCCAACAAATGCAGTGTATGTTTGGGAGCGGAGCCCCAAACGTGGGAGCAGTATTCCATAGTTGATCGAATTTGGGGACTTTGTAAAGAAATAACAGTTGCTGTGGGGTGTAAAGCTTTCTGGTTCTAAATAATATTCCCAACTTTTGAGAAGCTCTCCTTGCTATGCCTGCAACATGTTCATGCCAAGACATATTTGCCTCCAAACTAACGCCCAACAAATTGAGTGACGATGCTGGGGGGATGGAGTGCCCCGACATAACTATGTCGGTTTAGCAACGTTAACTTTTTTAGAAAAAACTGCCGCTTGGGTTTTTGTAGCGTTAAATTTCACTTGGTTACTGTCACCCCAAGATAGAATTTCTTCCCCAGGTCTTTGTTAAGTTAAACGACCTCCTGCTGTCTGCGGATATTCGCCTGGGCAGCCGATGTCCGAGCGTTCAAATAAAAAACTATGCAAGCAGAAATGATTAATGATAGATCCAATCTAAAATATATTAATAACAAAAATAAATAATCAGACATTGACATTTCTCTCTTTACTTTAAATAAAACTGTTACTTACATTTTCGAATTTTCAGTAGACCACACGCAAAAGAACGTCACGGCTCACGCAGTCTTACAAATACAGTGCGAGAGTTGGTAATTAAATAATATCACTTCAAGTGTAATGTGTATAAATATAGTTATGTTTACGTCACATAAACCATAAAACACACTGTACGTAGTGGTCTTGCGGGAATGCATAATGTAATCGTATGCAAGTAGTTGACCTCACGTACAGGAAATGTATTTGCTGATAATGCTTATTTTGAATCATAATATAGTCTATTAGTTTAAACATGTTTAAAAATAAAAATACATATATATCTATATAATTTTTATTAATTGAAATATTCAAAATTACGATTGTGTTTTGCTTGTATCCTTCTGGCTGACTGCTGTTGCTGTGTGAACCGGTTATATATTAGCACATTTTAAATGTTATTATCACAGAGTAAACGTCGTAAACGCGGAAAAGGGCATAATAAAGCTGTTGAACAAGAGCTCGGTAAGAAAGGATCAGGTCTATTTATGCGAAAAAACAAATGTGGTTATCTCTATTTAAAGCAAAACCAAAAAAAAAACTACCAATAAAGCTACCCAAAAGGGCATTATATGATATAGAATTACAGAAATATGCGAAGAGACTCAAAATACCCCATTTTAGAGGAGTATTTATGCGAGATACTCTAAGAAGTCAAGTGTGAAAACCAAAATAAAATAAGAGAATACTATTCAATGTGTAGACATAAAGACATAGACGCAGCGTACCTGTGTCAGACTTATTCAAAGATACCAAAACAACTTATAAGGGATAACTGTAACATCATAGTGCTATTCAGACAAGATGAAATAAACCTGAAACATTCTTATGAAGAACATTGTTCTCCAGATATGCCATACAATCAATTTAAAAACCTATGCTCTGAATGCTGGCGTGAACCTTATGGGTGCTTTGTAATCGTAAAGGATTTTGATGTGAAAAACGGCCGCTATCGTAAAGGATTTGATGAATATATAAGTATATAACAATATAATGCCATTCATTTGACATGATGACCTCATTAGATTCGCATATTACTAAAAAAATCAACGAACTATCGCGTAATATTCGGAAAAAATATCGCGCTCTCAAACTGAATCGAAGTGAAGAAAATGTAGAACTAAACAGAATATTTAAACCTATTACCGAACCTTTAAAAAAACACATTGCTAGACAAAAGCCGAAAAAGGGCGTTGATGATGATAATGACGACGATAATGACGATAAGAAAACAACGTTGCCAACGTTGTCAACGTTGCCAACGTTGTCAACGTTGCCAACGAAGAAGGAAGAAGTTATTCTAAAGAAAAAAGAGGATAGTCCAAAGTACGTAGCTGCTGCACAACCAAATTGGCGAAGTCGTTCCGAAGTATCGTTTTTACCGACCGAATCAATCGGTGAGTTTGATACTACTACCGCAGATGACGATGATGATTCCATATTTACACCTGAAACGTCTGCCGCAGAACAAGTTAGTCCTACAGTCTATGAGGAATACTTGAACGACTATCCTATATTGGCACGCTCCTACATCGATAGATATATAAGAGATGTGGATAAGAATAAGTTTGATACGACGTATGGTATAACTCACGATCATTTAACAAATAAGTGGTTACTTGGTAAGGACGAATTAGACTTTGATCGTCAAAAAGACCAATTTACCATTAAAGGTAGAACCTTTAAAGGGACAAGAGGACTATATGAATTGCTCTTTATGAAGGATCCTCACAACTATACGTTAGAAGATTCAAAACATTACAGGAAAATACTAGAATTAACGAATGTGCATAAGACTGGGTTTAATTCAACAGGTAAACTGAGAAGTTCTAAAAATCCCAAGTATACATCAATAATTAAACCAACAATCGATAGGAACAGACTCAGGGCACATACACATACTGGAGCCGCGTTGCACTATAATGACAATCCTATAGAATATGTCTATTGGGATGACATTAATGAATTGGTTGACAGGCTAAGACTGCTTATAGCATCCCAGCGAGCTGGTAATACTTCACATAGTAACGAAATAGAGTCCATAATCAGCGAACTCAAGGAGACTGGTATTATATATTAACCTGTGTTTACCCATAATCTTTTCAGTTCATAATGACGCTCAATAAATTTGGCACCTCTTCAGCTAAGCATTCCACACGCTCAGAGTCCAGTTCTATAGCGGTAAATGGATTGCAGTATACAATCGCTGGAGATGTTGATATGGAAAATAAGAAAATTACTAATGTTAAGGCACCTACTTTAAACCATGATGTTGTTAATAAGGAATACCTAGACACTGAAATTTCACAGTTCAACATCAAAGTCCAAAATATTAAAGACGAACTTACTAAGATAGAGCAAAAACTCAATGAGCGGTTTTTTTATACAAATCATAAGATTACCAAGCTAATTAAGAGTAATGGTGAGCAACTTGCTAACATTAATCAAAAAACTGAAAAACTAAAGAAGGATATTGACGCATATAAAGAAGTACATAATGACACTATAGAACTTCATATAACGAATTTAATGTCACGTATAGAAAAGCTGGAAAGAATAATTGACCCACGCATATTCAAGTCACTTGCTGCGTATGAAACATCGCAAAATATTGCAACGACAACGAACAAAACGTAAATAATGCGTAAACAACAAAAACAGACATCAAAGGAAAAACTTCAGCTTGTAAACGAACTGCATAAGCCAATTAAAAGAAATTTTAGGCGACGTAGGACCATCATTAAAGGATTAGACGAGTACTGGCAAATGGATCTTGCGCAGATGGACATGTACGCGAAATCAAACAGAAATTTCAAATACATTTTGGTTGTTATTGACTGTTTTTCAAAGTTTGTTTGGGCTAGACCGCTAAAATCCAAACATGCGTCCGAAACGACTAATGCGTTCAGTTCCATATTACAAGAAGGGAGGCATCCTAAGAATTTATCCTCAGATAGGGGGTTAGAATTCCATAATGAAAAGTTCAAGGCTTTAATGAAGAAGCACAACATAAACCATTATAGTACCTTCAGTGAAATGAAGGCTTCAATAGCTGAACGGGTTATTCGAACAATTAAGGAACGGCTGTTCAAGTACTTTACAGCTCACGGAACATACAAGTGGATTGATATACTACCACAAATAGTTGATGATTATAATAATACGAAACATCGTACTATTAAAATGAAACCCGTAAATGTTACCAAGGAGAATGAAAGTCGACTCCTAAAATCGGCATATAATTTTATTAAACTCGCTGTAGAACGCAAATATAAATTAGGAGATGTCGTTCGCATCAGTAAGGCTAAGCATATCTTTGCCAAAGGATATACGCCTAATTGGACCACGGAATTATTTAAAATTATCAAAGTTAGGATTACAAATCCCACAACCTATCTCTTGGAGGACATGAATGGAAGACCTATAAGTGGAACTTTCTATGAACAAGAACTACAACGCACAACGCAACCTGATATATATTTAGTCGAAAAGGTTTTACGTCGAAAGGGTGATAAAGTTTACGTAAAGTGGCTCGGTCTAGACAAGTGTCATAACAGTTGGATTTCCAAAGATAATGCATATTAAGTTAAGCACTAGTTTAATGGGCAGTCCACCATCACCATGAGATCATATTTATGTAGCGGATGTTGGAGGGTAACGAAATCTGCTTCGCCAATACCACTGCAACTAAACATAAGAGGTCGAACACCATGTATCCTTGAACTAAAAATGAAAATAATGGACTTTTGTCCAAAATGCATCTGCATAACTATCTGAGGAATAGTGGGGGAGGGGTGAATATCTACATGATTCTAACAAGTCAGTTCAAGTTTGAAATTTGTGTGAATAAGATGTGTAATAGCAGCGACACCACCAGTATCAGTAATGAAGTTTATAATCCTCTCACGTCATCATCAAGTTATGATTTAGCCATTGAAGAGGAAAAAAACCTTTTTATTAAACACATCATTTAAGACATACCATCTTTCAATAGATTGCGGTATAAGTGCCGCTCGAGACTTTACTCCTGCTGTACGTTTAAGCGCTAACAAACAACAACTTACATTAAACTCTAACGAATGGCATGAATTGCTAGCCATTTTAGAGGACCTCCTTGAAAATGAATTCTGCACCAGTTCAAATGAAGAATGCACACCTCGAAATATTTGGCCTGATATCTCAGTTTCAATACACACAGTACTCAGTGAAAAAACTGTTTGTCTAACGAAGAAGGAAGTGTTAATATTTATGCATGAAATTGATCTATGTGAACTCATCCAATTCAAATATTTACTTGCTTGCAGAATATCCATGTTAAGTACCCTCAATTTTGGTGTATATTATTATAGGGTATTAGAAAATTTCAGTAAACATGATAGTCGTAATATGGCTTTAGTGGACATGATTAAATTTTTATATAACGCGCATAGTAGTGTAAATAATTATATTTTATTGGAATGTTTCTTATACAATAAGGAAAAGATGTTAAATGACTATAATAAATATAAATATATAACATTTTGAATATTCATGTGTGTTTTATTTATAAACATTGAAAATTTACCATCACCTATGACATTAGACCAAATTCCTAAATTCGAAAAAAAAAAAAATAATAATATTTCGGGTAAATGTTTATGCTTTAGAACTGATAGAAACTAAGGGATCTTCTTCTTTCAATGTGGTTCCGGCTCGGTTAACCAAAAATAAGTTACCTAGACATGTCAATTTGCTTTTGGTTCAAGATAAATACTTTCCAAAATTAAATGACTTTGATATCGAAGATATCAACATCAAATATCATTATTGCTGGATTAAACATTTATCGCGACTATTGAAATCACAACTTACTAAACATAAAGATAAATTATTTTTTGTGATCGTTGCCTAAATTATTTTTTTTTTTCTGAAAACAAATTAACCGAGCACGAAGTTCAATGAATACAAAGTAACGTTTCCAAAGTATAAATTTATTGAATTTAAAAATTTTATTTATAAATAAAAATGCCCTTTTATCATATATGCTGACTTTGAATGTCAGTTAATTCCTTTAAATGAGTTATCAAGTGGAAATACTGAGAAGTACCAACGACACGAAGCTTTCAGTGATGGTTTTTATTTGAAATGTACGTACGACGACTCCGTTTCCCATTTCAAGAGTTATCGCGGCACCAATTGTGTTGAATGGTTCATTAATGAAATGACCCAGTTATCTAGTTCGATTTATAGGCGCTTAAAAAATATACGTTTCCAAAGTATGAATTTATTGAATTTAAAAATTTTATTTATAAACAAAAATGCCCTTTTATCATATATGCTGACTTTGAATGTCAGTTAATTCCTTTAAATGAGTCATCAGGTGGAAATACTGAGAAGTACCAACGGCACGAAGCTTTCAGTGCTGGTTTTTATTTGAAATGTACGTACGATGACTCCGTTTCCCATTTCAAGAGTTATCGCGGCACCAATTGTGTTGAATGGTTCATTTAATGAAATGACCCAGTTATCTAGTTCGATTTATAGGCGCTTAAAAAATATAACACCTACACATTGCCACATATGCGAGCTTCGATTTAAATCGAAGGATGTTATCGTACAGGATCATGATCATTTTTCAGGGTGCTTCAGGGGTTTCGCATTCAAGTAAGACTTTTACTATGGCTTCCAGAAATGCAGTACTTACAACTACAGATTGGTTAGATCACTTCGATGTAATGACATATTTAGTTAAGGACTTTAATATTAGGATATGTAAGAAATGTTATAATAATTTTAAACAATGTACTAAAACTTTATGCGCCAGGGAGAGCTACATTCAAATTCCCCGCGCGCGCAAATGACAGCTATCACACCAAAATATGACAATTCTGACGTTTTTAGTACCAAATTGCTACTTAGTGTATCAACATCATGGAATCTCTAATAATACAACTACGTAATCTTTGTGTTTGTGATGTAATATCAGCCCCAATGGGATATATGTATGTAGTCTGTGTTAAGAAAGAAAAAGTCGAAAATTACCCAGAATGGCTTCATGAACTCACAGAGAAAATTGGAAAAGTGGTGCAAGATTGTGACAGTTATCTAGAAACTAAAGACGATTTATTTCTAATATCAGTGTTGGATTTATTAAAAGAATTATCCAAGTTAAGTTATCTTGAATATGAAACTGCTATTGACGAATACTTAAATAAAAAGAAAATATGTCAGACGACACCTCAGAATTTCAAGGAAGCGGCAGAAACTTGAAATATAAATTTAGATAAGTTTGTAAAAACATTATTTTATTTTTAAAATAAATATATGTATTTTTTGAAAATTTGTGTATGCGTCTTTTTTTACTTTCCTTCACTTAGATTATTTGAACGTGACGTAAAATTAATATTTCAGTATATAGGTTAGGTTTACACATGCTGCAAATCTAACCTATATACTGAAATTTTTTTATTTTACGTTCACCATTATGATTGCAATTTAACCAACTAATCACAAAAATGGGGCTCCAGTTCCTACAGGTAGTGCTCCATATTGTTCTTGTCATATACGCTGGTGCATGTGACTGGTGGCTCCGTGGGCTCCCTGAGCCCCATACACCTGCGCATGTAACAACAAACACAACCAATTGGGGTACCAATTCCTACATGTAGGACACCGATAGGGTTCCCTGAGCCCCTCTCCCATGCACCCAAATGGGGCTCCAGTTCCTACAGGTAGGGCTCCATATTGTTCTTGTCATATACGCTGGTGCATGTGACTGGGGGCTCCGTGGGCCCCCTGAGCCCCATACACCTGCACATGTAACAACAAACACAACCAATTGGGTACCAATTCCTACATGTAGGACACCGATAGGGCTCCCTGAGCCCCTCTCCCATGCACCCAAATGGGGCCCCCCAGTTCCTACAGGTAGGGCTCCGATTTTGATGTTGTTCTTGCCATATGGCGAGCGCGAGGTTGACGGTTTCGTAGTTCTGCAAGTGGCCAGCGACGATTGGTGAGAGGACGCCACCGTCGACGCACGGTGTGCTCTCTCGCTCCCACTCACATTTTAGCTGGATCTATCAATAATCAATTCCGTCTGTGTTGCAGAGCAGAAACCGGGGGCAAGTCTAAAGGACCTTCCAATTAACCAAACTAAATTGCTACTTAGTGTGTCAACATCATGGAATCTCTAATAATACAACTACGTAATCTTTGTGTTTGTGATGTAATATCAGCCCCAATGGGATATATGTATGTAGTCTGTGTTAAGAAAGAAAAAGTCGAAAATTACCCAGAATGGCTTCATGAACTCACAGAGAAAATTGGAAAAGTGGTGCAAGATTGTGACAGTTATCTAGAAACTAAAGACGATTTATTTCTAATATCAGTGTTGGATTTATTAAAAGAATTATCCAAGTTAAGTTATCTTGAATATGAAACTGCTATTGAAGAATACTTAAATAAAAAGAAAATATGTCAGACGACACCTCAGAATTTCAAGGAAGCGGCAGAAACTTGAAATATAAATTTAGATAAGTTTGTAACAACATTATTTTATTTTTAAAATAAATATATGTTTTTTTGAAAATTTGTGTATGCGTCTTTTACTTTCCTCCACTTAGATTATTTGAACATGACGTAAAATTAATATTTCAGTATATAGGTTAGGTTTACACATGCTGCAAATCTAACCCCTATATACTGAAATTTTTTATTTTACGTTCACCATTATGACTGCAATTTAACCAATTAATCACAAAAATGGGGCTCCAGGTCCTACAGGTAGGGCTCCATATTGTTCTTGTCATATACGCTGGTGCATGAGCCCCATACACCTGCGCATGTAACAACAAACACAACCAATTGGGGTACCAATTCCTACATGTAGGACACCGATAGGGCTCCCTGAGCCCCTCTCCCATGCACCCAAATGGGGCCCCAGTTCCTACAGGTAGGGCTCCATGTTGTTCTTGTCATATGCGCTGGTGCATGTGACTGATGGCTCCGTGGGCCCCCTGAGCCCCATACACCTGCGCATGTAACAACAAACACAACCAATTGGGGTACCAATTCCCACATGTAGGACACCGATAGGGCTCCCTGCACCCCCATCCCATGCACCCAAATGGGGCCCCAGTTCCTACAGGTAGGGCTCCATGTTGTTCTTGTCATATGCGCTGGTGCATGTGACTGATGGCTCCGTGGGCCCCCTGAACCCCATACACCTGCACATGTAACAACAAACACAACCAAATGGGGTACCAATTCCCACATGTAGGACACCGATAGGGCTCCCTGAGCCCCTCTCCCATGCCCCCAAATGGGGTACCAGTTCCCACAGCAGGATACTGTAAGCGGGGCCCCCGGCCGGCCTCCTGGAACCCCCTCCTGCAGCCCTCCC
>CM032451.1:81724414-81764088 GCA_019049505.1 Pachyrhynchus sulphureomaculatus | reverse complement strand
AACCAACCGATTCCTACCAAATTTGGTATACAGTTGGGGAATCCCCAAACCTGATACTCTTAAACCCTAAACCCTGAAACCTTAGACTCCCACACCCTGTAACCTCAAAAAATAGACCTCAATAACCCTGTGACTTTAAAAATGAGACCCAATAAACTCAAAACCAAGACTTTTAAACCATATACTCTCAAATAGTAGACCCTTAAGCCCTAGAATTGCGAAGATTAGACCCGCGCCTAACTTTCCTTTTTTTGGCTGTATCTTGTTCTTTTTTCCGCGAATGACCTATTCAAAGGCTTTCTGGCCAAACGCTTTTGAGGACTTGTTTCTCTTTTTAGCGACCAGCAATAGTCCGCTAGCATATGGTCATCCCATCGTCCTTGATACCGATTTTCTATGATTTTCAGATCTTGGTGAAAACGTTCCCCTTGCTCCTCACTGTAGTCTCCAAGATCATCTGGAAAATCATCGATGTGGGAGTCCAGGAAATGTAATTTTAGATTCATTAAGCAACCTAATGTTTGAAAATTTTTTACCATTTTCTCGACTATTTCTTTGTACTTAGGACTTTTATTATTTCCCAAAAAGTTTGTTGCGACTTCTTTAAAACTAAGCCAAGCAGCTTTTTCAACTTTATTCATTTTAGTAACAAATAATGAATCTTGAAACAATTTTCTTATTTGTGGCCCGTCAAATACGCCTGCCTTAATTTTAGCTTCAGAAAATTTCGGAAATTTTTTATGCAAATATTTGAAACATGGGCCGTTTGTATCTAATGCTCTCGTGAATTGCTTCATAAGTCCAAGCTTAATGTGAAGCGGGGAATAAGAACTTTTCCTGGATCTACCAATGGTGGAAACAATACATTATTTTCACCAGGAGTGAACGATTCTCTTGTTGGCCAAATTTTTTTCTTTTAATGACGTTCCCTGTCTCTGCTATTCCACAGACATTTATAACAGGGATAAAGTGTAAACCCTGACTGTTGGCCAAGCAATATTGTTACAATTTTCAGATCTCCACAAATTTTCCAGTTATGATCAGCATATTTTATTTTTATCAAAAGCCGCTTCATTTTTTTCATATTGCTCTTCCATAACTGTGGAATGAGCAATCGGAATGGGAGCGTAAACGTTGGTATTATGCAGCAAAACTGCCTTAATGCTCCGTTTAGAAGAATCAATGAACAGTCTCCATTCTTCAGGATCGTATGAGTTATTTTGAAATTCATCCATTAGACCTTTTACATCGGTACAATATGAAAGTGACAATTCCTCGTCCATTGTGAGATATTTTCGAAATTCTTCATCTCTGTTTCTATAATAAGAAATCGTAGCTTCTGGCTTAAGTAAAGGAAGCAAGATGCTCTGAACCATCTTTAGATAAGCCTAAATCTCTGACTAGATCACTAAGTTCTGACTGTGATACGAGTATTGGTTCTGGTTTACGGTTGTATGGTAGAAATTCTTTATCTGTATATGATAGGTTGTCACTAGAACATTCATTAGTAACAGTGTTTGAATCTTTTTCGACAGTCACAATGTTTTGGGCATGAACTGATAAAGTGAAATCATTTGTTTCCATAACATCAGCATCAAGTGGTTCAGGAGGCGGAATTAGTTTAGTTGGTCTTGTTACTGTCGAAACATCGTTATAAGTAATAGTGCTTTTATTTTTTCGGTTATGCCTAGATACAACATTCATACAAAAGTAGCAATCATTTTTACTGTATGGTCTATTCCATATTGCTGGTCTGGAATATTTAATCGCCTTCTTGTTGATGCACAACATTATTTTGCAAGAACTGCAAATGATGTGGGGAACCCAATCTGTATCCTGGTGCTGTATTTCAATGTTAAAAGAATCCTTATGTAAGGTTTTAATCTTATCCGTTATCGGTGACCCCATTTTACTCAATACGTGTTGACAGCAAATATAACAAAATGAATCACTGTTTTTATCGCACTTATGAAAAGTCCTTGTACCGTGAGACCGTTTTCTTGTAGCATTATACTCTACATAAGCCAAGTCACCCACACATGAAGAGCTACGGTCGCTGGATGACGACGGCTGCGGGCCCGCTTTCCCACCCTGACCAACCGCCGATACTGGGTTTCCGAGTCCCTGCATCGTAATTCTCTTTCTTCTACCTGCCATGACGGCATCTAAGCCGTTATCCAGGGACTCTGCCGGCTAGTGGAGTAACACCGTTGCCCACCGTCACCACGTGGAGGTGCCCTGGATGCAGGTAGAAGAATAAAAATCGACCGATGAATTTTCTCGGCGTTCAAAATGGCGCGAAAACATCTGCCATCTTGAATTTTGCAAATCCAACCTCAGATTCGTGATCAGCGACCCAAAAAATCCCCGTGTACCAAATTTGGTAAGGATCGGTTGAATTTTAATTTGAATTCGTTTTTGCATTCGAGAAGCACTATATCTGTCTGATTTATTGAGGTTAGAAAGAAAACAGAACTGTATGGCTCAATCCAACAGATGAATATTAGCTTAGCGTGTCCGAATACATATTAATACATCTTTGGATTCATGAAAAAGCTTGAATCAATTTTTTAGGAGTATATTTTTCTTAATTTTTACTAATTTTTACCTATTTTTTGAGGTTAGAAAAAAAATTGAGATGTGATGGCGATATTCTGACGTCAAATTCGTGATCAGCGGGCAAAAATACTACGGATCTGATATATCGCATCAAAAGTATACTCCACTTTTTTTTTTTGTGGGGCTGTGTTATTAATGCGACGGCTGGCTTTGTTGTTCACTTAAAAGTTTTTCTATACGTGAATCGTCATTGCAAACACACATTAAGTAAATTATTTTCGAGTGATAATAGACGATTTCTATATTTAGTTTTTAAAGCCACCATAGACCTTTTTCACATAAGTAAGAAGTAGCAAAGGGGATCAATGTTTTCAAAGCTTCCTTTACTAGGCTTCCATATTCACATAGTCGTATAAGCCAAAACTTATCTAAATATTGAGATAAAAATTCTAGTTGTAACGTCGGTCGATATTTCAATTAATTGGTTGTGAATCTCGACAAGTAATTTGGCAGCTGAAACAACATTTTCATCAAACGGATTGAGAAACGATCTTTTCGAGAAATCGTTGTCATCTGGAAAATATTCCAGTAACTGAATTCTCAATTCGCGTAAATGCGTTTTCATGCTCTCCAACTCGCGGTTAATAACAGAATTTTCTAAGTTCATATTTTTGTCAATATAAACAGAAGTTGCAGTGAATGCGTCAAAATTGAATTTTTCAAGGTGAATAATAAGTAAAACTCAATACTTCGGACATATAAGGAGGGGCTCAAAATACGGATTGCTACGTTAAGGGTGAACACCACTGTAGATGTAAAAAAAAAGTAAACTAAGAATTTTTTACGAAGAACTATACAAGATATCGACTTGCAATTAAAAATTTTTTTTGTTATACAGATATCAAAGAAAATATATGATTTTTTTCAGAATTTTTTAATAAAAAATTGCAGCTATAGCCCTCGGTGAATAAAAACCTCTCACAAAGGGATGAATCTAGAATGAAAAAACAAAAATATTCTTGTTTTATAATGAAAATCTAGGGAATGACGTAGGGAAATGAAAAAGTATTATTTTTTGTTAATTTGGCAAGCAATGAACAAAACAAAAAAAAATACGAAAAATTTTGCACTAAAATGTTAATAAAAAAAAAAATTGCATTAATCGTAAAATCCGTATGTCCTTCCTTGAGTTATAACCTCTTAAAGCTGTGTACAAAGTTTTTCGTCGATTGATTGAAAACTTATTATTGTTTCCGGTAAGGTAAAAAAAATGGTCTCGGTGAGTTACAGTAGATACACTTGTCGCGGGCAGCAGGCGGTCCGGTTCTACGTCGAAAAAAATGGGTTACCGATTTTTTCCTGCTATAAGCCTTTTTTTCCCACATTCTAGACAGCATAAAAAATTTAAACCAAGAAAAAAAATCGATTTTTTTGAAAATTTTACAGTGCTGTTCACCCTTATTATTGAAAGCAAAATAACCGGCAACCGACGGTGGTGAATTACATGTGTTAAAATTTTTACTTTTAATCATAAAATACTGAAACATAAAACTTCAGGAAGTAATATTTGGTATCAAGAAGTAATTATTTTAAAAAATAGCCTTTTTTATATTTTTTTTTTATTAAATTTGTTTAGAAAAATCTATTCAAATGAGAAAAAGACTATAGACCTTACATTCTGCTTAGAGACCATCTATAAATTACGTCACACAAATTTCGTGGTTTCTTGTCCCTTATGTCACAGGTTGTCTCATTCGAGTGCCCCTGTTGAGACATTACATTTTTTTGTAAATTTTAATTTACTGCTTATAATGAAGACGTAGTAGTTACCAATAGGTGGTTTTCATATTTCTGATGTGATGTCACAAAAGTCTTAATTCAACCGCCTCCCTATCACATTGTGTCACACTCTATAGACCCCTTCTCCTCCTCAATGTGTGATGTAATTAATGGATGGCCACTTAACGTTCGGCGATATTGTGGAATTGTATAGTATACCAGTGGCGGCGTGAAAAAATATTAATGTCATAATTTCTTTAGGGTCGATTTTTTCCTTTATTATTGAGATTCGCTATTTAATATGAATTTTTTGCAATCGATCTTGCTACAAAAAACCGCCAGTTCCAATATATGCAGTGAATTCCATAACATTCGGTATATAAATAAATAAATAAATAAATAAATAAATAAATAAATAAATATATATATATATATATATATATATATATATATATATATATATATATATATATATACAGATATACAGATATACATATATACATATATATACATATATATATATATATATATATACATATATACATATATATATATATATATATATATATATACATATATACATATATATACATATATATACACATATATATTATATATATATATATATATATATATATATATATATATATATATATATATACTTGAAAAATTTCTAATATATAAACAACCATCTGTGTCTGGAATTACACTGTGTAATTGAGTCCCCGTAATTGGTTTTGTTTTCAAAAATCGGTCATTCAAATCATTCACAGCTTTATTGTAATCCTCTTCTGGGGAAAACTTAACCGTTATATTTGGAAGGTTATGTTTTGGATCTCAATATAAAGTGGTGGTAGGCTTATGAAATAGAATAGATTCGCGTGGATCTAGTGAATTGGCCGTAGGTAAGTCTGTGATTGTCATGCCCCAGCTTATCGATCTAATTAATGTGCTGAATTTGAATAATGAAATAAATTATTTGTTGAATTAGTATTAAAAACAGTGAATGATAACACAGGTCAACATTTGATCTAAAAAAAAACACTCGGAGCGGTATGGTCCTTATGGGGTTTTTGGGGTCGCTGATTACGATGAGCGGGTTGGTTAACCTTCATCACATCAGATTCAAGGTCATTTGAAGGTCAAATAGAGAAAAAGCGTAGGAAAAATCTGAAAAATTTTATACGTATGTTTTTGAGGTCCCTGAGTCCGAATCCGTAGTTTGTTTGACCTTACGCCCTTTTCCCAGAGGTTATTTGAAGGTCAAATAGAGAAAAAATCGTGGAAAAAATCTGAAAAAATTCATCTATTATTTTTTCAGATCATTCGGTTCAAATCCTGCATGATCTTATGCTCAAAAGATATACGGTAGTCATTTTAAGTATCTTTGTATATATATTTGAAGTTTTACTTTGACAATAAAATGCTTTTTCATTCCTCTTCTTTTTTATAAATTTAGCTCAGTCTCGCTTTATACTCCAGTATTAAGGTTTAGTTGCACCCAGGGCACCTCCATGTGGTGACGGTGGGCAACGGAGTTGTCTCACTATCCGGCAAAGTCCCTGGGTTACGGCGTTTATGCCGTCATGGCAACTAAAAAAATTACGAGACAGGGTCCCGGAAACCCAGAATCGGCGGCTGGTCAGGATGGGAAAGCGGGCCCGCAGGCGTCGTCATCATGCGACCGTAGCTCTACATTGGTGGGAAACTTGGCCTCTGTAGAGTCAAATGCTACAAGAAATTCGTCATGTTCCATTAAACTCGACAATTTTTGTGTTGTTTGTGGGGAGTATATTCCACAAAAGAAATTCATGTTTTCAGATTCGTTAAAAGTAAAATATCACCAAATTTATCATATTGATACAAGCTCATTGGATAACTCATACACACCAAAATCTATATGTCATAAATGCCGCAATGTTCTATATAGAATTAACAACCAGGTATTTTCTCGGCCAATGATATGGAGACCCCCAACAGACCATACCACCGACTGTTACTTCTGCTTAACAAATTTGAAAGGGTACAACCCAAAGAATAAGGATTCTATTTCATATGCACGTGTAACATCTGTGACTTTACCAGTTCTTATTGAAACAAATTCTGATCATATCATGGAAATTAATGAATTGGGACAAGAAGTGGTAACTGATGCAGATATGCCAGATTAAACATTCGAATACGAAGAAAGAGAAAAGTTCAGCACAGAAGAATCAGATGTTGAGGAAAATTATATATCAGAAGCCGAAACATTTAATCAAAACGAATTAAGTGATCTGTGCAGAGACTTGGGACTCTCGAAAGATAGATCAGAGCTTTTAGCATCTAGGCTAAAAGAAAAAAAATTATCTGTCTATCGTTCGAGAGAACGTCCATTCAGAAAATATTTTACTAAAATGAATAATCTAGTCTATGGCCATAATATTGAAGGGTTAGTGCAAGAATACGGTATAGAATACACATCAAGTGATTGGCGACTGTTTATAGATTCTTCAAAAAGAAGCTTAAAAGCTATCTTGTTACATAATGGAAATATTTATGCCCCTTTACCAGTCGCTCATTCTGTTGTATTAGATGAAGAATACCATAATTTTGAGTTGCTATTGCAAAAATTGAATTACGATCAAAACCAGTGGGGACTTAAAGATATTTACAATATTACTGGGACAGCAATCTGGAAACACTTCTTATCCGTGCTTTATTTGTGAGTGGAATAGTCGGGCTCGAGATGAGCATTATGTGAGGAAACACTGGCCGTTGAGACAAGAATTAATTCCAGGTGAAAAAAACATCATAGGTCCAAGTTTGATATCAACCAATAGGGTCCTACTTCCACCTTTGCATATCAAACTAGGTATTGCAAAGCAACTTGTCAAGGCCATGAGCCGAAACGAAAGTCCTGCTTTCATGCATATTTTTAAAGTGCTACCTAATCTTTCTGAAGCGAAAATAAAAGAGGGCATATTTACTGGACCACAAATAAGAGACCTCCTAAAAAATGATGCATTTGAGAGGAAAATGAATGCCAAAGAAAAAGCAGCATGGCAAAGTTTTAGAGAGGTGACGACTAAATTTCTTGGAAATCATAAATACCCTTATTACAAAAATATTGTTGGAAATTTAGTACAAAATTATAAAGAAATGGGGTATTTAATGAGTCTGAAACTGCATTTTCTCCATTCACATCTTGATTGGTTCCCTGAAAATCTCGGAGATTTTAGCGAAGAACATGGAGAAAGGATGCACCAAGACTTGAGTGAATTTGAAAAAAGGTATCAAGGTGTTTGGGGGATAAACATGTTGGCAGATTATTGCTGGAGCCTGAAGCGAGAATCAAATAAATCTCATAAAAGAAAAGCAAGTCGAAGATCATTTCACGAGAAACAAAAGCGTTCCGTTTAGAGTAGTACTTCAAACATGCTTTGATAAATACTAAAAGAAGCAAACTCTTATGCTTAATTCATATTAAATACTGACTGCGCGATTTAGAAAATCTACTTGGACACTCGAGACTCTTTACGAAACATTAGCCGAATCATTTTTAGTAGTTAACTTACGCATTGAGGTATTATATAAGACAATATGAGAGTATAAGTAGATATAAGGATTACTGTACAAGTAAGTTATTGGGTTCAAAGGTATTGGGTATTAGAGTTTCTTTGTCGACAAGGATTAAGTATTGAAGTATACAGATTAAGGGTTACTTGATAACAAGGTTGTTCGACATCAGAATTATTAATTTGAAATGTATTGGGAATTGAGTTATAAAACGAAATTTAAACATAACATAGCGCACAATGTTTCATTTATACCTCAAGAAACACAGTCGGGCTGGACTTTAAATTTCCTAGATATATGGAACGAACATCGAGAGTACAAAAATTAGGTCAATTTTTTTTTAGATTTTAAAAGTCTAGTCAAAATATTTGTATTGTCTATTTTTGATATGAACAATATTTTAAGTTTTACTAATAAGTACCTTTAAACAGTATTAAAACATTTGCTTGCATCAGTCTACCTGCCATTATTTAGCTTATATTTCACATATTAATTCCCTTATAATGACCGAGCAGCATAAAAGACATTTTTGATTGTGATATATTAACGTAAATGTAAAATGATATGTATAAGATATAATCAATAAAAATGTAGCGTAAATTAACCTCTGTATGCTTCGCAAGTGTACGATAAAAACAAAATTAAATTTAACAACGCAAAATGACCATACATATTTTTCAAATAAACATAAACTGATGATGAAATGACCTATAATGACCTCTGAAAGGCGGCTTGAGTAAAACAAACTACGGGTTCAGACTTAGGGACCTCAAAAACATACGCATGAATTTTTTCAGATTTTTTCCACGATTTTTTCTCTATTTGACCTTCAAATGACCGCTAGGAAAAGGCTTAAGGTCAAACAAACTACGGATACGGACTCAGGGACCTCAAAAACATACGCATAAATTTTTTGATTTTTCCTACGGTTTTTTTTCTCTATTTGACCTTCAAATGACCTTGAATCTGATGTGATGAAGGTTAACCAACCTGCTCATCGTAATCAGCGACCCCAAAAACCCCATAAGGACCATACCGCTCCGAGTGTTTTTTTTTAGATCAAATGTTGACCTGTGTAATCGTATCAAATGCAGAATCCTAGTCATTAGTTGTAAGTTTAGACTATAAATTAAGTATAATATATCGTGAAATCATTTACTTGCATTTATTTTATTATATAAACAAAGTTTCTAAAAAAAAAAATTAAAAAATCGTGAAAAACTTTTTTTTTTCAATTAAAAAAAAATAGAAAAAACTTGACGGTTTTTCTCAAACAAGGCAAAAATTTCATAGATTTTATTAACTAAAAATTTTTTGTATTTTTTTGTTAAAGTATATTTAATTACGAAAATTTTGAAAAAAAAAACGTCTCGATCGGCCAATTTTTGACAAAGTTATGGCAATTTGAAAAAAAAGCCATTTTTTTGAAAAATTATATGTATATATATATATTCATCCTGATTGTGTCGTCCCGACGGTTAAACATCCCACCAAAGTGATGATTTGGTCAGTCATCAGCGGCAAGGGCACTGGACGTCTGTACGTCGTCAAAGGAATAATGAGGCAAGATCAGTACAAAGAAGTATTACAAAATCGGTTGATTCCGCAGCTCAGAGAATGGTTTCCAAATGGGGAACCATTCACTTTCATGCAAGATGGAGCTCCCTGCCACACTGCTCGGTCTGTTAAAGCTTTTTTGGCAGAAAAAAATATCCCTCTGTTGGATTGGCCGGGTAATAGCCCTAATATGAACCCCATTGAAAATGTGTGGGAGCTGATGAAAAGAGAAGTGGCTAAAGATGTGATTACCAACAAAACCCAGCTCCTAGAAAAGATTATTCATGTGTGGAATCATCATCCTCAAATGCAGGAGACAGTACAATCTTGCATTGATAGCATGCCGCGCAGAATTAAAGCTTTGATAGCGGCTAAAGGTGGCTCAACTAAATATTGACTTTTACTAACATTAATTTCACTTTTCTTTAAAACTTAATAAACTTATGCTTTTCTAAATTAATGCTGTTTTATTTATGTCAAATAAATAGGTAATTGATTGGATAATATAAAAATAAAAAACAAATCAATTTAAAAATAATAAAAACGGTACAATATCACTCGGTAATTAATATTTTACATGAAATCTTGCAGTGCGTCTAATAATTTGGCCATTGACTGTATATATATATATATATATATATATATATATATATATATATATATATATATATATATATATATATATATATATACATATATATACATATATATATACATATATATATACATATATATATAATATATATATATATATATATATATATATATATATATATATATATATATATATATATATATACATATATATACATATATATATACATATATATATACATATATATAATATATATATATATATATATATATATATATATATATATATATATATATATATATATATATATATATATATATATATATATATATATATATATATATATATATATATATATATATATATATATATATATATATATATATATATATATATATATATATATATATATATATATATATATATATATATATATATATATATATATATATATATATATATATATATACATATATATATTAGGGTGAACGCAAAAAATCGATGTCGGAATTTTGTTCCTCTGGACCCCACAAAACGATTCCCCTTTCCAGATATTGAGATAGCCGAAATTTTAGCTCGATTAAACGACGTTAACCCGTGCCGCTCGTCGCTCAAAGTTTGGAAAAATCCAAATTTTTGGCCAAAAAGCTGACATATGGAGCCATAACTCCAGAACGGTAAATAATAGAAACACGCTTAATATCTCAAAAGAAAGCTAATGTTGTTCTTCAAAATTTATATTCTATACATAATTGTTGTTATTTTAAGTCAAACCTAGTTACAACAGCCTTTAGCCCCAAAAACGTGACCTGGTACCAGTAGGAGCCAGTTTGGGAGTATTCTAAGAATTTTACGGGTTTTTACATAATGTGTCTCGGAATTAACATTTTTTTGTTAAAAAGTATTTTGGAACTCAATTTTTAAACATAAAGAGCCTTTTGTTCAAATTTAATCTTTTATTATATGGGGATTACCTGACTAGTTTACCAAAGAAAGACCCGTTTGACAGGTAAAAAGGAGGGTGAATCTAATTTCTATTTTAGGGATGGTGATTTTACTTCAGCGTACAACCAACCTTTTATTTATTCAGTTTAATTTCTAAAGTGCCTTTGAGCTGGTTAGATCGAACAATTATCTAGTGAAGATATTTTAAGACACTGAAGAGGACATCATCTACCAGGAACTTGAGAGCTTGGAGGAAATGGATATCCCTGAAGAAGCTGCAGAAGATCCAGGACCATCTGAGAGCAAGAGGATGAAAGTTTCATTTGCAAGGGGCGTTAAAGAGATTTTAAACATGAAATTGTCCATTTTATTAGATCGATGTAAGGTATCCGACAGAAATGCCACGAGAATTTTAATAGCTACTCTAGAAGCACTAAACCTTGACCCTCTTGAGTACAAAGTCTCAAAAACCTTATTACATGATAGAAGGCAAATGTTCAGAGAACAATATAATAAAAAAAATTTTGATAAAGTAAACATTCCTGAAAAAGAGCCCGTGGTTGTCCATTGGGACGGTAAACATTTACTGGGTGTTTTAAAAAATGAACAATGTGAGCGAATAGCTATAGCTATTTCATATGGCGAAAAGGAACAGCCGCTGAGAGTTCCTGAAACAGCAAACAGCTCTGGAGAGGAGCAAGCCGTAGCCGTATATGAATGCCTACATGAATGGGTCTTCTCAACACCGTCAAGGCGATGTGCTTCGACACTACAGCATCCAACACGGGAAGACTCAAAGGAGCATGCGTCATATTGGAGCAAATGTTAGGAAGAGAATTGTTATACCTAGCTTGCCGTCACCATATCTTAAATATTCTGTTAAGAGGCGTATTCGACACAAAAATGGGATCAACCACTGGACCTCATCCAGACATTTTCAAGAGATTCCTCACTGCGTGGCCCAAGATAGACAAAGGAAAATACGACACAGGTATCAGTGACAATCTAATACAAAAACAGCTAACTCCAGAAGTAATTGCAAATGTTACTGCTGAATTCGAGACCAAATTAACTGAGAGCCACCCCAGAGATGACTACAAGGAGCTATTGCAGTTGGTTCTCGTATTTGTTGGATCACTAGACGGCAATGTTGTGGGTTTTAGAACTCCAGGAGCCATTCATCACGCTAGGTGGATGGCAAAGGCTATTTACTGCTTAAAAATGTTCATTTTTCGTCGTCAATTTAAGATGTCTAAAGACGAAGAAAGTTCTGTGCGTGCCATTTCTGTTTTCCTAGTTAAAATTTATTGTAAAGCTTGGTTCAATGCTCCAAAAGCTCATCTTGCACCAAAGCAAGATTTAGGTATTTTGCATAGTCTGTTAGACTATAAAGAATGTGACAACGACATTGCAGAAATAGCCCTGACCAAATTTTCGAACCATTTGTGGTATTTGAATGCAAAGTTGGTGGGGTTATCGTTTTTTGATCCCACCATTACAGACGATGAAAAGTTGTTAATGGCTAATAAATTGCTCAGTAGCACAGATGAACCATCACAGTACGCTAGGGTTGTAAATCCAAAAGTTAGGAAAGAAAACTTAAAAGAGGTAGTTGATGGAGGATTGGTAAATTTACTTACCAAAGAAACGTTTACATTCTTTGACCAATTTAATATAAAAACAGATTTCCTAAGACAATATCCAAACACCTGGCCTCAAAATAATGACTTCCAAGAAGGATTGAAAATTGTCAAAACATTAAAAGTAGTTAATGATATGGCTGAGCGTGGTGTTAAATTAATAACCGACTTTAACGACCTTCTGACAAAAGATGAAGACCAAAAGCAATATGTCCTGCAAATTGTAAGTAAATGCCGAGCATTATATCCTGACGTTTCAAAAACTACTTTAACAAAAGCTCTAGAATAGATTAGATAACTATGTAAAATTATCAACTCATGAAGGTACTACGTCTGTATCTCTTCTGTGTCTGTTTTGTGTGTATTATATACCTAATTTTTATATTTTAAAATAAAAAATGTCATTAGACTTATCAGTATTACTTGTTTTTTTTATTATATTTCTACTTTAAACTCAAAAATATACCAAAAAAAAGCAAAATTTATCACTTAATAACAAAATATACGAAGTATGCTCCTAGTGGTACCAGGTCACGTTTTTGGGGCTAAAGGCTGTTGTGACTCGGTTTGACTTAAAATAACAACAATTATGTATAGAATATAAATTTTGAAGAACAACATTAGCTTTCTTTTGAGATATTAAGCGTGTTTCTATTATTTACCGTTCTGGAGTTATGGCTCCATATGTCAGCTTTTTGGCCAAAAATTTCGATTTTTTCAAACTTTGAGCGACGAGCGGCACGGGTTAACGTCGTTTAATCGAGCTCAAATTTCGGCTATCTCAATGTCTTGAAAGGGGAATCGTTTTGTGGGGTCCAGACGAACAAGATTCCGACATTTTTTTCCCCCTCTATGAGATCCGGTCACTCTAATATATATATATATATATATATATATATATATATATATATATATATATATATATATATATATATATATGTGTATATATGTGTATATATATATATATATATATATATATATATATATATATATATATATATATATATATATATGGTTGTTACCTGTTGTGTTATGTTTTTCCAACCAATTTCCATAAGTTATGTATTTCTGACACTAATCGGTACATAGAAAGACTCGAGAAATCATTGGATGAGCTATTACAGGACCTCAGGACTCAATTACCATTTCATATTTTTGATGATTTTATTTTTATTCAACATAATAAATATAAATTTTTATTCAATAAAATTAAAAAAACAACATTAAAAAAATAGAATTTTTAAAAAAGAAATTTCATGAATTTAATATAGGAAAAGATAAGTGGATAAAGAATATTTCTGATGTAGAAATACCACCTAATGTAAAAGGGTTTCTAGCCCTTGGTCCCAAGTTCAGTCTCACTATATCTAACAAAGATATTAACATGTTTAGTCTACTGTCTGAGGTAGAAGAATTAATTCACTATGCCCCCCCACAAAAACAAGACTACATTGGTGCAAGGGCTGTAAACCTAATTACTAACTATGTAATATCACATAAAGACAAAACTTCTATCACTTGTAAATTAGAGAAGGAAACAAAAATTTTCTTAAAAAACCATCCCGATTTACTGATCACTAGGTCTGATAAAGGCAATGTTACTGTTGCTATGTCAAAAGCTTCCTATCTTGAGAAATCACACTCCCTACTTCAAGATGAGAGTACTTATGAAATAATACATCACGATCCCACATCAAAAATAGAAATTAAATGCAATAAATTAATTAAATCATTAAAAGATAGTAAGTTTTTAGATGAAGCAACTGCTCGCACATTGACAACTTATAATGGGATTTGTCCCAAATATTATGGTCTACCAAAAATACATAAACCAGATATACCTCTAAGACCAATAGTTTCCTGTGTAGGAGCATCTACACAACCACTTGCCAAATATGTAGCCTCTATTTTAGAAACAGCTTTTTCAACTTTTAATAAATTCAGAATTAAAAATACCTTCGAATTTGCAGAGAAGGTTAATGGCTTTATTTTGCCAGAGGGTTTTGTACTTGCTTCTTTCGATGTAGTTTCACTATTTACTAACATTTCTCTAGACCTTATTATATCAATATTAAATGAACATTTCACATCAATAGAAGAAATATGTGATATTCCTAAAGAACAGTTCCTACTAATCATTACTTTTTTATATGAAAATACATTTTTCTCCTTCAATAGTACATTCTACAGACAAAAAATTGGCGTCCCAATGGGAAGTGCTATTTCACCAATCCTGGCCGAAAGTGTTTATGAATAAACTTCTTTATTTTGTTATTTCAAGGGTTGAATTTGAATTTCCCCTTCTGTTTCAATATGTTGATGACTTGTTAGTCGCTTTACCTGCTGGAAGTGTACAGAATACTCTTAACATTTACAATTCTTTCAATCATAAGTTAGTATTTACTGTTGAGGAGGAGACTGACTGTGCTGTTCCGTTTCTGGATACTAGGGTTGTACGCTCAGAAAATAATACAGTCAAACTGGACTGGTATAGGAAAGAATCAAGTTCTGGTAGATATATCCCCTTCCATTCTTATCACCCTATGAAACAGAAACTGAACATCATCAGAGGACTAAAGAACAGAATAGATAAGATTTGCCACCCCTCATTTAAAGAAAAAAATGTAAAACTGTTGGAAGACATTTTGTTGGACAATTACTATCCTAAAGCTCTAATTAGAAAGAATTTTCAAAGACCCCTCCTTCCAATTAATCCAACTGTCACCACTAATGTCGATATTAAGGTGGGAAAGTTACAATACATTGAAGGCCTTTCCCAGTCCTTGTCTTCTCTTTTTAAAAATACAAACATTAAAATTGCCAACTACAACATAAAAAGAATGAATTGTTTTTATACCAATTTAAAAGATAAAACCGATACTTTACAAAGATCTAATATAATCTATCGCATTCCCTGTCAATGTGGTTTGGTCTACGTTGGACAAACTTCACAAAAGCTCTCTAAGAGATTAGCGTTACACAAAAGTGATAGTAAACACAAACCTAACGCAACTAGCTTGAGCTTACACGTAAATAATACAGATCACAGAGTACAATATAACAACAGCTTCATCCTGGATGTTGAAACTAATTATTTCAGAAGAAGTTTCTTGGAAATGTGTTACATAAAAACCTGTAAAAATAATCTCAACCACAAAAAAGACATAGAAGGATTGAGCTCCATGTATACTTATTTGCTAACACAAAACTATACCAAACCAATAAAAAAGAACGATCTTTATGAAAAAAATTAGTTTCTAGTAAAGTTGACGTTTCTGATCTCTTTCTGTCATTTTTTGCTATTTAGTACCGGTTACTTTTCTATATTTTCTTGTTAAAATTACATAATAAAAAATTAAATATGACTAATAATAAATAACGCCCAGTATTAATTTTCGATTTCAAATTTTTAAATTTTTAAATTAGCCTATGAATCTCTTGATTATAAAATTAAAAAGAATTAATATAATCAATAATAAATAACTCGTCGAAGAGTAACATTCATCAAATCTAAGTCCCCCCTTTTTTTTATAAAATTAAAACTAAAAAATAGATATCATTAATAATAAATAATTTTATCTAAAATTAGCATCTACCTAATAAAAAAATTTACCACATCCCTAACTTTAATGCTTTTTTTGTCGACCTGATGACGACATAGACTACCAACAATATCCAGTTCGGACTCAAATATCACTAAATAGTTACTAAAACTCGACGTCAAAAAATTTTAAAATGGAGTACCATTTCAACATCATGGTTTCTTGCAGTTGTGTTTCTGTCTTTAAAAAAGTGTTTTAACTAATGTTTATTGACTAAGTTTTATTTTCAATATTTCTGTAACTCTCTAAGTGTCTTTTAATCATGTTTTGTGTAATCATGCATACTACCTGGCCAACAAAAATGCAAATTTCATTGTCTTCACCAGAGATGAACTAACTGCTAAATTTTTGTAAGTAATTTCACATTCAGTCGTACAATTCATTTAATCACGTTTTAAAAAACGAAAGTTTTAGTTTATTTTCTGTAACTGGTTTGCATTTTTAGAATCCAGAAGAAGCTACCATTAGGCAGCGAAAGCTCGATAATAAAAATAAAAAGCAGATACTAGAGCCTTTAGATCTTTGATTGCTCATCTCTTCTCCTTATAAGGGCGTTTCCCAGCAGTTAAACCTAGGATTATATATATATATATATATATATATATATATATATATATATATATATATATATATATATATATATATATATATATATATATATATATATTATATATATTATATATATTATATATATGTATATATATGTATATATATGTATATATATATGTATATATATATATATATATATATATATATATATATATATATATATATATATATATATATATATATATATATTGTAACATTCATTTTTTCCTAGATTTTAAGACCATGTAATGTTACTGATTTTTCACTTCAAATTGTATTTATTTTTATTTTAAAATATCGAACGGTATAGTAAACAGAGATTTCAAGACATCCGGTATAGTGTGTTGTGCGTGTTCCTGACCGAACATATCGCTGAGCCGCGATTGGTGAAAAATTTGTATCCGCTATTTTGGTTCCGGCGTCGCAATGTTACCGGCAGAATTTGCACGGTCTATTTAAGCGTCCGAGAAACTACCAGCGAGGCTTATTTCCATCGAGCCGCAGACCAGGGTTGTTTTCCATCTAGCCGCAACCAGGCAGTACCGTCTAGCCGAGAGGCTAACAACCATCATGTGAATAATAAAAGTACCAGTTTCCTAAATAAAAGCTGTAGTGAGCTTTCTAAGTGTTAAGGAAAAGTGTAAAATCGGGCGAAGTCCATCACAGCAGGACTGAAAAACAGTAAGTCAACAAAACTCCCTCCAATAGACTTATTTGAGAGTAGTGCATTAACAGCAACGTATAACAGACAAAAAAGTGAAGTGTAAAACACGATGTCTCGCCTTCGGGGGTTGTAAAGGTTTAAAATTTAAATGTAACAACTACTATTTAGGCTAGAATTTTTTGGTATAACTGTAAAGGTTGGAACTTTTTATTTTCATTTTAAAAACATGAATAAATTCTTTTTTTGTTGATTAAAGCTATTGTCTCACTGAATATTTATTTTTCTTTTCAGGATCAGTTGTGCTAGACTAATTTCTTTTTAGTAATATCCATAAAACACTTCAGTTTTTTCTCATTTTTCTTAGCTGAAGTTAAATTCTTTCTATTTTAAAATGAGTGGGGCCCAAAAGACTTGTACAACTGAAGTTTTTTAAAAAATAGAAAATAATTCCAAAAAGACGTAAGACAAATATCTCTTACCCATATCTCTCTACCAAAGAAAACTGAGCTAGTATTTCTTTAATTTCTTTAGTTCTTTTAAAATCAGGTCTCACTCAATTCATTATCAGAAATTAAAGCGGGGTTGCAAGAAAATTGTGCTCAAGCTTGGGGCGTCCAGTATTTAAAAATGTTACAAAATGACGCAGTGTACGTGGGGCGCAATTAAACACTTTTTCATAGGCTACAAAATGACACCACAACGTGCGGGCAAGTTCCAAAGTTACAAAATAGCGCTGTCAACGCGGGGCTTTTGGAATTTTATTTTTTAAAAAAAGGGTTCAGTGTACTAGCTTTCGAACAAAATAAAAGCTCTAACTTTGCAGATATTTTATTTCATAATATTTATTAAACGAAACTACACTATAGCAGTAAGACAAAAGCAGGAAATTTGTAGAATTTTTTTATTTCAATTTATCTGATATAGATATTTGAATTTTGTTGTTGACTCTAAGATAAGAGATTCCTACTTTTTTCTTAAAAGCTGGCTTTATAGTTCAGATTGGCAGATGTGTTGGTCGACTTTAATTTTACACTGTTTATTTTGCGGATAGCCGAGGAAAAAAAAAACGGTACGTTTTTTTTCTCACCTATATTTTGCATGAATATTAAAAATACTTTGCTGATAGACGAAACGATATTTGGAGATTTTTTATAGGAAATTCTTAAGATATTAGTAAAAGAATTTTAATAGAAGGCAATACTTAGAATTTTTTTTTGAAATTGTCGAAGATTTTTTAAATGTTTAGTAAAGAAGTTTACATATTTTAAGTGCCTTTACATATTTTCTATTTTGACTATTGGGAGCACAGGAGAAATATTTTTACGACTTTTTAAACAATTCTTTTAAATTTTATAATCTAAATACATTTATCATGGAAGCCTTAAATTTTAAAGTCAATCACCTACTGGAAAATGAATTAGACTATGAACTGAAAATCCGTCGTACTTTCTCAGAACGACCGGTCGCGGATAAAAGAAAGATTCTAACGAGGATCTTAAGTAAAGAATACTCCAATAAATCAGATTGGACTAAATAGTTACAAAAAGTTTCTGATTTTTTTAAAAGTCTAATAAAAATTCTCCTTCTCAAATTAAAACTCCTGCTTCTCCAAATGGTCACATGTCTCCTTTATTCGTGCGTAAATATTTAGATAATGGACCGCATATAAAGATATATCTATTAGGTGCCCATTTCTCGGCTTTATTTGACTCTGGTGCAAATGCCTCCGTTATAGGTCAGAATGGTATTAAGATTTTAAGTCGTTTAAGTATAAAAATATGCCACGTCAAAAATAGAAGTGTTACCACTGCAGATGGCAGCCGTCTAAAAGTTTTAGGTACGGTTGAGTTGCCGCTAGTCTGCAATGGTCATTGTTTTAGTAATCTCTGCTCTAGTAGTACCTTCTCTATCACATACTTTGGTTTTAGGATGTGATTTTGCACAAAAATTCGGAATTTTTGTAAATTTTAAAGATAATTCGTGGTATCCACAGTCCCAAGAAGTCAATTCTAATACAAGTTTTAAAGATTGTTATTCAGAGAGTTCTTTAGAAAACCTTTTCTCGCGTCTATGTACCCTAGATGATCTCTCGCGTACGGAACGCTTAAACGCAGAAAAATAATAAGCTCTTTCAATGAAATAAGTAGCAAAGATAGGTTAGGCCGAACGAATAAAATCAAGATGTCTATAGATACGGCTGATGCCAGTCCTGTAAAGACAAGGCCCTTCGCCATGTCTCCTTATATGTCAAAAGTATTAAATAAAGAGTTGGACGAAATGTTGAAACTCGGAGTGATTGAAGAATCAAACAGTCCTTGGTGTTCTCCAATCTTATTGGTGAAAAAGGCCGATGGACAGTATCGTCTGTGCTTTGACGGAAGAAAGCTCAACGAGGTCAGCAAATTTGATAACTACCCATTACCGAACATCGACAGAATTTTGACATCACTCAGGAATGCTAAGTATGTATCTTCGATAGACCTTAGAAAGGCTTTCTGGCAAATTCCTTTAGACAAATCCTCTAAGGAAAAGACCGCTTTTGCAGTAGTAGTAGGCCGAGGTCTATTTCAGTTCGTAACTATGCCGTTTGGTCTAAAGAACGCTGCTCAAACTCAGCAACGTTTAGTAGACGCTATATTTGGTCCGAAATATGAACCACATATTTTTACCTATCTCGATGATATTTTAGTAACATCGGAAGACTTCGAATCGCATATTCGCTTACTTAAAGAAGTAAAAGATAAATTGAAAGAGGCCGGACTGACGATAAATTTGAGCAAATGTGATTTTTTCAAAACTTCTCTAAAGTTTTTAGGCTATATTGTAGGCTCAAATTCCTTGCGTACCGATCCGGATAAAGTAGCAAGCATGGTTAATTATGCGAGACCTACTAATACTACGGAAGTTAAGCGCTTCGTAGGAATGTGTTCATGGTACAGGCGTTTTATCGAGAATTTTTCTACCTTGTTGTCGCCTATTAATGATCTTTTGAAAGGACGAAAAAAAGGACAATCGATAGATTGGACAAAGGCAGCCGAAGAATCTTTTATAAAGATTAAAGAGCTATTGGTTTCAGCTCCCATTTTATCCCAACCAGATTCTTCCCAACAGTTTTATATTTCTAGTGATGCTTCTAATACCGGTTTAGGGGGCGTCCTAACACAGAAAATCAATGGTGAGGAAAGAGTGATAGCGTATGCCAGTAGCACTTTATCAAAGGCTGAACGTAACTATTCGGTTGTTGAAAAAGAATGTTTAGCAGTACTCTTTAACATCGAAAAGTTTCGACCTTACATAGAAGGTGTTCCTTTCACGGTCATAACAGATCATTATAGCTTATTGTGGCTTAATTCTATTAAAAATCCTAGTGGCAAACTAGCGCGTTGGGCGATTAGGCTGAGACAACACACGTTTACTTTAATTCATAGAAAAGGAGTCCACAATGTTATTCCTGACGCTTTGTCAAGAATCCCAGATCATACAGCGGACGAAAACAGTCTTAATGCACAGTTTGGCGTAAGAATTGATACAGTAGATGTAGATCGCATTGACCCATGGTACGACAATTTACGGCAGCAAATTAAAGAATCTCCTCAAAATTTTCCACAGTGGAAGGTGGAAAATGATTTCGTGTACAAATTTATCCCAAACCAGTTGCCTTTAAAAATTAATGTACCCGAGTGGAAAATACTAGTTCCTAAACCACAGAGAGAGGAAGTTATAGACATGTGTCACACTCCTCCTACTTCTGGTCATTTTGGCTTTTATAAAACTCTTCACAGGGTTCAGGAACAGTATTATTGGCCAAAAATGCGTTTCGACATCGTAAAGTTTGTGAGGACTTGTGAAGTATGTGGAGCGCAGAAATCTCCAAATACACTACCTATGGGACTGATGGGAAAAGAGAAAAACGGTTAATTACCCTTTTCAAGTCATAGCAGCTGATCTAGTAGGCCCATTTCCACGTTCAAAACAAGGAAATAAATGACTTTTCGTAATTTCTTGCTGGTTAACAAAGTATACCGTGTTATTTCCTTTGAAAAGCTCTAAAGCCGAATGCTTTTTGAAAATTTTAGAAAACGATATTTTTCTAATCCACGGAGTTTCATCGCTTTCGATATGCGATAACGGTACTCAGTTTACTTCTGAGTGTCTTAAGAGCTTAAGTGAGACATATAGTTTTAACATACGTTTCAATCCCGTGTGCCCTCTACAATAATTTCGTTGAAAATAATATTCGTTGATTCACGTGATAATTCGGGATAAAGGAATTTCAAAGATTCAAACACGAAGTAACCGGGTTTACTCCGTCTTTCTTAGTTTACGGCAGACATATACCTCTATCTGGATCATATTATAAAAACCTAGATTTGGATGTCAATGTTGACAGCGAAATAATTCCGGGTAACAGGGGTGAGTACGCCGAAAATTTAAAGGGTTTAAAAGATATTTTCACCGACGTGCGTAGTAGGATACATAAGGCTTATGAGCGGAACAGTAAGTCTTACAACCTTAGAAAAAGGGATTTTTCCTTTAAGATAGGTGATCACGTTTGGCGAAAAAATAAAATTCTTTCCAGTGCAGCTGATAAATTCACATCTAAGTTGGTACCTAAGTATGTGCATTGCGTGATTAGAGAAAAGATTTCGGATTTAGTTTATGGTTTAGTTAATTTAGATGGGACTAAAATAGGACGATGGCATATTAAAGACTTAAAACCATTCAACGGACCTAGCCCTAGTGAAAGTTTGTCAGAAGAAGAATAATTTATGTTTACATTATCTTAATTGCTTTACTTTATTTTTTTTGATGTTGCTCTGTAGAGGTGACGACCTCGTTTTTTTTTGACTGTTATAAAAGTTGAGCTGAGGATAGCTTACTTTTGTTGTTTAATGCTAAGGTTTTGGGTACTGATCATATCCAAACTTAGGTTGATTGTAGTTGATGTTTAGCATCGACTCAGTTTTAGCGAGCTTGCGAAAGAGTCACACTCAGGATATATCATAAGACTGGTATGTCGGTGGTCGCGGGATTTGATTTGCTTATGACCCCAAATAATATCCAGTTCTTGACACTTGGAAGCGAAATTTTGATTAGAGGCAATCCAAGGTGATCTTGAGTTAGGACAAGCGCAAGATGTAGCTCGTGTAGTGTGATGTAGAGTCAAAATTTTTATGAGCAATTTCAAAGTTTGTTACCCGAGTGGGTGTATTTCTATTACCTTAGTGGTATATGTTGGGTGCAATTAAGAGTAAATAGATTTTGGTTTATCCTGTAAGTCTAAGACTTGGATTATTTTGGTTTAGATCTTCTTCTGAATTGACAAACTGAGGGTATTTTCTGTTTTTTTTCAGAGCCGTTTAAACGTTACCTTTGAGTCACTAATTTTTTAAAATTTTTTTGCATGGACTCATAGGCGTATGTTGAGTTTTTACGGTATACTATCAGATTGATAGGAAATTGAAGTCCTGCAGGAGAACTAAAGGCTGATCATTTACAAGAGATGAGAGCAGAGTAAGACAGTCGTTTCACAAAGAAATGATCAAAATCTGATACCGAGATGAGAACCTTGTCAAGAGAGGCTAAGCGCAGTGAAGGAAGATTCCTAACCGAATTTTTAGATTTCCAAGAGGTAATCTAGAAGTTTGGGCTGACAGAAAACGGTTATGCCTGATACCTGTAGCAGTTTCTTCTAGAGGCTATTGTCTAGGGAGACGATTAACACCATGATCGAATATTTTAGCTGTCAACGATGTTTTCTTCTTGTTTCTGATTAAGCTGGAAAAGCTCTTGTCGTCTTCAAAAGTTTTGTTGCGTTGCCACCGAAAAATTGAGCAATTTTTGCTTCATGTAGCTTTTTAAGCTCATTTTCGTTTTTTTGGAAATTTCCGTTAGAAGCTTGGTTAAGTCAACCTTGTAAACCTTTTAGGTTGTATCCCATGAGTTATCTGTTTTTACAGGCTGTGATGCACCGGGTGCTAACCGATGCCGTTACGACGTTTGGCAGGGAGTTAGTCTTCCTGAGGAACAGACTGATTGGAAGGGTAGTCTATGGGGGGTGAACGTTTGACCTTTGGGACCTTTAGAGGTTTTGTTACCCAATGGTTATTTCTATTTGAGCCAAAGGAGAGCCTAACTACTGTAGTCGACCTCAGCTCCAATTAGCCTATTAGTGGTGACAGGCTGTTGGCAGTAGTGTGTTTCGGAACACCCTACTGATTAATTTTTTTTGACTTATGGTGGTGTGGTAGACACCGTTTTAGTTTAGTGGATGCTATAATCTACTCCCTTTTGTTGGTGGACTCCAGGGTCACCAATTCTGTATTTTTTTGTCTCCACCATTCAGTATATCGTGGTGAAGTGTTTGTCTCCTGTTATGTGGGATGGATTGAATGTTTTTCGTTGTTGTTCTAGGGCGAGACCAGTACACGAGGGTTCTTCATGCAACTTGAAGAGGCGCAATGCTGGTTAAGTTTTATATCTCTGTGTAGCCACCCTGAAGAATGACGGAGAGCGTTTTTTTTTTCTGGCTCATGTTTCTAGGCAGATTTGTCACTTTGGTGCGATGTGCCGAAGATTGGATTAGCTTTGCTAAGAGCTTTCACCAAGCTCAGTATGGAGTTACCATAACCAAGAGTTTGGGATTTGAACTCCTGTATATATTTCTGTATATATTACTGTACATATTTCTGTATATATTTCGGTGTATGTTGGTTGCCTGAGGGCATGTGCTCAAAATGCGAGATTTTGAGTCGTTTTGCTTATGGACTCCTATATAGGATTATGACTTTAGGGAGGTCCTATTTCGAGACTTGCTGTCTCATATTTGGGAATGTTTCCTTGAATGTTAGTTGCGCGCAGACTAATCATTCTGTTCTTTGTGAACATTGCTTTTTGAAGCAGGATCATTCAGTTTAGTGAATTTTAGCTTTTGTAGCTATTCACTGCGCTTATAGTGATTTAGTTAGCTTTTATAGCTGCTCACTATGATAATGGCGAGTTTTTCTGGCGATATACCAGAGTGTTTTCTTGGCGAGGAGCCGAGGTTTTTTCTGGCGATTTACCAGAGTGTTTTCTTGGCGAGGAGCCGAGGTTTTTTTCTGGCGATATACCAGAGTGTTCTCTTGGCGAGGAGCCGAGTTTTTTTCTGGCGATATACCAGAGTGTTTTGTTGGCGATAAGCTGACGTGTTTTCTGGCGATCAACCAGAGCGTTTTCCCTAGCGATTTTAGCATGTCTGGATGTCTTAGGATGTCGACATTGCGTTATAGAGTGCGATTTTCTGGCGATCAACCAGAGCGTTTTCCCTGGCGATTCTAGCATGTCTGGATGTCTTAGGACGTCGACATTGCGTTATAGAGTGCGATTATTTTCCGAGTGCGACTAGTAGTGATACTAGATTTAGAATGTTCTCTTAGCGATGAGCTAGAGCATGGATGGCGATTTTTCCCGAGCGTTTGTCTGGATATTTATCCAGATATTTTTTTTGGCCTTGTGCTAAATGGTCTGACAAGACTTTTTCTTTTTAGTGTAAGTGTTTGCACTAGAATCAGTTTTTTATTTTTCTTTATTTAAGAATTTTTCTAAATTTCTTTTGCTGACATAGAAAATTTTCAAACAATCCTTAAAAGATTTTAAGGGGGGTGTTCATATTTTATTTCAGTTCACTTTTTTTGATTTAGACAAGAGTCTAGACAAAGTTAATTTTTTTTTGTTTTGGTAACAATAACAGAGCTGATTCTTTTATATAAGAAGACCGCGATTGTTATTTTGGAAAGGTATTTCTTATGTTCATGCAAGGATTTTTATTTGCTTTTTGATGTACTTAACCTTAGTGTCTAATTAAGTTAAGTCTAGTTATAAGATTCTTGTGATCATGCAAAGATTTTCATTTGGTTTTCATTGTACTTAATATTAGTGCTTAATTGAATTAAGTCTAGTAGTAAGGTCCGAAGTTTGTAATTTTGTTTTAAGTTCTGACCTTAGTATTAAGTGATAGTGTACCACTTTGTACCTTTTCATCAGTAGCCTTAGTTTAATAGACTAGTGTAGTCTATTTCTTTTTGGAAGGGGGTAAATGTAACATTCATTTTTTCCTAGATTTTAAGACCATGTAATGTTACTGATTTTTCACTTCAAATTGTATTTATTTTTATTTTAAAATATCGAACGGTATAGTAAACAGAGATTTCAAGACATCCGGTATAGTGTGTTGTGCGTGTTCCTGACCGAACATATCGCTGAGCCGCGATTGGTGAAAAATTTGTATCCGCTATTTTGGTTCCGGCGTCGCAATGTTACCGGCAGAATTTGCACGGTCTATTTAAGCGTCCGAGAAACTACCAGCGAGGCTTATTTCCATCGAGCCGCAGACCAGGGTTGTTTTCCATCTAGCCGCAACCAGGCAGTACCGTCTAGCCGAGAGGCTAACAACCATCATGTGAATAATAAAAGTACCAGTTTCCTAAATAAAAGCTGTAGTGAGCTTTCTAAGTGTTAAGGAAAAGTGTAAAATCGGGCGAAGTCCATCACAGCAGGACTGAAAAACAGTAAGTCAACAAAACTCCCTCCAATAGACTTATTTGAGAGTAGTGCATTAACAGCAACGTATAACAGACAAAAAAGTGAAGTGTAAAACACGATGTCTCGCCTTCGGGGTTGTAAAGGTTTAAAATTTAAATGTAACAACTACTATTTAGGCTAGAATTTTTTGGTATAACTGTAAAGGTTGGAACTTTTTATTTTCATTTTAAAAACATGAATAAATTCTTTTTTTGTTGATTAAAGCTAGTGTCTCACTGAATATTTATTTTTCTTTTCAGGATCAGTTGTGCTAGACTAATTTCTTTTTAGTAATATCCATAAAACACTTCAGTTTTTTCTCATTTTTCTTAGCTGAAGTTAAATTCTTTCTATTTTAAAATGAGTGGGGCCCAAAAGACTTGTACAACTGAAGTTTTTTAAAAAATAGAAAATAATTCCAAAAAGACGTAAGACAAATATCTCTTACCCATATCTCTCTACCAAAGAAAACTGAGCTAGTATTTCTTTAATTTCTTTAGTTCTTTTAAAATCAGGTCTCACTCAATTCATTATCAGAAATTAAAGCGGGGTTGCAAGAAAATTGTGCTCAAGCTTGGGGCGTCCAGTATTTAAAAATGTTACAAAATGACGCAGTGTACGTGGGGCGCAATTAAACACTTTTTCATAGGCTACAAAATGACACCACAACGTGCGGGCAAGTTCCAAAGTTACAATATATATATATATATATATATATATATATATATATATATATATATATATATATATATATATATATATATATATATATATATAGTCTCTGGCAAAATTATTAGACGCACTGCAAGATTTCATGTAAAATATTAATTACCGAGTGATATTGTACCGTTTTATTATTTTAAATTGATTTGTTTTTTATTTTTATATTATCCAATCAATTACCTATTTATTTGACATAAATAAAACAGCATTAATTTAGAAAAGCATAAGTTTATTAAGTTTTAAAGAAAAGTGAAATTAATGTTAGTAAAAGTCAATATTTAGTTGAGCCACCTTTAGCCGCTATCAAAGCTTTAATTCTGCGCGGCATGCTATCAATGCAAGATTGTACTGTCTCCTGCATTTGAGGATGATGATTCCACACATGAATAATCTTTTCTAGGAGCTGGGTTTTGTTGGTAATCACATCTTTAGCCACTTCTCTTTTCATCAGCTCCCACACATTTTCAATGGGGTTCATATTAGGGCTATTACATGGCCAATCCAACAGAGGGATATTTTTTCTGCCAAAAAAGCTTTAACAGACCGAGCAGTGTGGCAGGGAGCTCCATCTTGCATGAAAGTGAATGGAAACCATTCTCTGAGCTGCGGAATCAACCGATTTTGTAATACTTCTTTGTACTGATCTTGCCTCATTATTCCTTTGACGACGTACAGACGTCCAGTGCCCTTGCCGCTGATGACTGACCAAATCATCACTTTGGTGGGATATTTAACCGTCGGGACGACACAATCAGGATGAATATATATATATACATATCAGGATGAAACTTTTCTCCATGACGACGACGCACATACTGAGCTTTATTCTGCAAAATTTCGAATGTGCTTTCGTCACTGAAGCAGACCTGTCAAAAATAGGAAAAATATATATAAACTTCCATGTTTATTTGCTTTATTTAACTGAAAATGATAAAAATGTATCAATTAATGATTAAATTGCTGTATCTTACCGATCTCCAGAAGTCCACATCTTTGTCTTGCCATTGTTTGGCCCACTTCAGGCGCTTTGCTTTCATTGCAGCTGTTAACTTGGGTTTCCTGGCGGGGCGATAGGCCTTAAAATCTAATTCTTTCAATTTTCTTCGAACAGTGCGCTCAGAAGCATTTACGCTAGCATTCTGGAGTTGTGATTTTATTACCTTTGTGGTAGCAAATCTGTTTTCTACACAAATTTTCTTCAAACATCTCTCTGACCGTGGAGTGAAAATTGGTTTTCTACCGCATCTTTTCTTTCTTTTCGGGCTTAATTCCTTCCCTGACTCAATTTTCTTTTTTATGCGTCGTACACTAGCTTCAGAAACCTCCAATCTTCGTGATATTTCTCGGTTTGTAAATGTTTTCGCGATCACAAGGGCCTTCACTTCAGCTTTTTTACGTGGTGAAAGATCGCCTTTTCTACCCATAATGAAAATAGTCCAATTACTTTTTTAAAACACTGCATACAAAATAAACTAATAACTGAGTAGTATAAAACTGTTAAACAAACAATCACAGTCCATAAAGCCACAGAAACACGTCCGTACCTGACTCGATTCCGATCGCGACTGATACAGGTTTGTACTTATTTACGTTCCGTTCATGTATCACTTTGTCAACACAGTGTTGCCATATGTTAAACATAAATACAAATATGTAGTCTACAACAATTCTTTTAAATAAAAATCAATAATATTGTAGTTTAAATATACCATTATTGCATAAAAACTCTTAAGAAACATAAAATTACTAAAAAAAATACAGTGCGTCTAATAATTTGGCCAGGGACTATACATATATATATATATATATATATATATATATATATATATATATATATATATATATATATATATATATACATATATATGTATATACATATATATATATATATATATATATATATATATATATATATATATATATATATATATATATGTATATACATATATATATATATATATATATATATATATATATATATATATATATATATCAAGTTCAAATTCAAAAAAGCTTTATTAATACTCAATTAGTATCTCAAGTAAATATAGGAATATACTCTACTTTTTAGCTATTCCCATATCATCTCAAGAATGTAAACCAAAAATGTAACAAGAATGTTGACCCGAAATGGCCTAATCTGAAAGATCAGGCAAATTTTGGCCATTTCTTACCTTTTTCTACTGCTATGTTCTAGTCACTACATACAAATTTCTCATTACTTTTGTGATATTGGAAAATTACTTAAATTTAAAATTATCTTCTGATGAACTTTATTCATGAACATTTTAAAAAGAAAATTGTTACAAAACAATGAAAATTAAAGGCCGACAGAATTTTGTCCAAGTTAGTAGTACGTCATCCGACTGTGCGGCGCCCAAAGAAATTCCGATCGCACTTACGGGCTTTAAAGGTTTTTTTTTAGATGGCGGAAGGGTTTAGGTTCGTGGAGAATTGAGTAAATAGTATTATTTTTTTATTAGTGTTTTCTCTTTTTTTTGAATTCTTCTTCTATTTATGTCTTTACCTTTTTAGTGTTCTGTACGGCACACTACTGGCTCACTTCGGTGTCCGTCCGTCTGTGTGACTGTCTGTCCGTCTGTGTGACTGCCACAACCAATTTTCTCCGTAACTATTTGAGATAGAAAATTTAAATTTGGCATAAATATATAGAAATTAATAGCCCAATCAGAGCCGTGTAGTTTTTGGAAGTTAAATTTTGATTTAAGAGATTAGTTTTGGGGAGTGAAATCGGAAGTGAAAAAAAAATTACAAGGTCATCGAGTGTTGTGTTAAATTAAAGCCTGTGAAACACGAGCTCTGTCCACCCACTCTATCTCCAAAAGTATTGATCAAAAAAATTTGAAAAAATTCTGGAATATTCTCCATAAGTTATAGATTGAACGAAAAATTATCACGAGTACATTACCTTTGTTAATTTATCTGGTATATAAAAAACAATAATTTCCGCAGATTATCTGTTTTCAACAAAGATCGAAAACAAACTTTGTTGAAAACTTATTTGGGGTATGTTTTGTGAAGTTACTGATTATTTTATACCACCGTAACATTTTTTTTTTTAAAAAGCAATCACCGTACGGACCAATAATTGCGCAAGTCCGACTTGCACATGGCTGGTTTTATTTTGGTTGTATTTTTCCTCGGTTTGGTTGGTTATGATTCTTCATTCAACATATTTTTGTAAGGATGTAATTCCACAGTTTTTATGCAGTATTTTTCTGTACATTAATCTTTGCTATGTTCAAACGCTTCCAGCTTTTTCGAATGCATTGTATTTTCACCAAGCACAAGTAACACTATATTTTCAGGGGTTGGCTTTAAGACGCTTACAAAATGTTTCACCAATTTTCCAAAAAGTTTCACTTAATATAGCCACCGTATGGAATGGTGACAACACCCTCAGGATGTGTGCCATTCCCCAATTCAGGATTTTGTCTCATTCTTTTGAATATAAGCATTGGTGGCACATATTGTCCAGGCACACTGGCACAACACAAGGCCTATTTCCCGGCTCGTGATTGCGCGCCGATTTGTTACTTCCTTTTTAATCCTAAAACTTTCTGCGTTTTTTTCTGAACGGTGGAAAACTCACTTTGATCTACGTTAAATATTTTTGTAAACCAAAATGTATTTTTATCTACGATTCTTTTCAGAAGGTCGATTTCCCTACTCTCCTCTACTTTGAAAAATCGTCTGTTAAGGGGAAACGATCGAGTTGTTCTTCCACGTTCCAAAGAATTATTTCTTTTCAATGTCAGTTCATGGGCGGGTTAAATTTATAAATAATTTAGCAAAAGAGTTTTGCCCCTTTTTTTAATTATTCAAAAATTTTCAAATTTGTAAAAATATATGGAATGTGCTTCTATATGACCCCACGAGTCATCCATTTAAATATATACAGTGAATTTCATGCCACCCTGTATGTATATATATATATATATATATATATATATATATACACATATATATACATATATATATATATATATATATATATATATATATATATATATATATATATATATATATATATATATATATATATATATATATATATATATATATATATAGATATATATATATATATATATATATATATATATATATATATATATAGAGTCCCTGGCCAAATTATTAGACGCACTGTATTTTTTTTAGTAATTTTTATGTTTCTTAAGAGTTTTTATGCAATAATGGTATATTTAAACTACAATATTATTGATTTTTATTTAAAAGAATTGTTGTAGACTACATATTTGTATTTATTTTTAACATATGGTAACACTGTGTTCACAAAGTGATACATGAACGTAAATAAGTACAAACCTGTATCAGTCGCGATCGGAATCGAGTCAGGTACGGACGTGTTTCTGTGGCTTTATGGACTGTGATTGTTTAACAGTTTTATACTACTCAGTTATTAGTTTATTTTGTATGCAGTGTTTTAAAAAAAAGTAATTGGACTATTTTCATTATGGGTAGAAAAGGCGATCTTTCACCACGTAAAAAAAAGCTGAAGTGAAGGCCCTTGTGATTGCGAAAACATTTACAAACCGAGAAAAAATCACGAAGATTGGAGGTTTCTGAAGCTAGTGTACGACGCATAAAAAAAGAAAATTGAGTCAGGGAAGGAATTAAGCCCGAAAAGAAAGAAAAGATGCGGTAGAAAACCAATTTTCACTCCACGGTCAGAGAGATGTTTGAAGAAAATTTGTGTAGAAAACAGATTTGCTACCACAAAGGTAATAAAATCACAACTCCAGGATGCTACCCTAAATGCTTCTGAGCGCACTGTTCGAAGAAAATTGAAAGAATTAGATTTTAAGGCCTGTCGCCCCGCCAGGAAGCCCAAGTTAACAGCTGCAATGAAAGCAAAGCGCCTAAAGTGGGCCAAACAATGGCAAGACAAAGATGTGGACTTCTGGAGATCGGTAAGATACAGCAATTTAATCAATAATTGATACATTATTATCATTTTCAGTTAAATAAAGCAAATAAACATGGAAGTTTATATATTTTTCCTATTTTTGACAGGTCTGCTTCAGTGACGAAAGCACATTCGAAATTTTGCAGAATAAAGCTCAGTATGTGCGTCGTCGTCATGGAGAAAAGTTTCATCCTGATTGTGTCGTCCCGACGGTTAAACATCCCACCAAAGTGATGATTTGGTCAGTCATCAGCGGCAAGGGCACTGGACGTCTGTACGTCGTCAAAGGAATAATGAGGCAAGATCAGTACAAAGAAGTATTACAAAATCGGTTTGATTCCGCAGCTCAGACAATGGTTTCCAAATGGGGAACCATTCACTTTCATGCAAGATGGAGCTCCCTGCCACACTGCTCGGTCTGTTAAAGCTTTTTTGGCAGAAAAAAATATCCCTCTGTTGGATTGGCCGGGTAATAGCCCTAATATGAACCCCATTGAAAATGTGTGGGAGCTGATGAAAAGAGAAGTGGCTAAAGATGTGATTACCAACAAAACCCAGCTCCTAGAAAAGATTATTCATGTGTGGAATCATCATCCTCAAATGCAGGAGACAGTACAATCTTGCATTGATAGCATGCCGCGCAGAATTAAAGCTTTGATAGCGGCTAAAGGTGGCTCAACTAAATATTGACTTTTACTAACATTAATTTCACTTTTCTTTAGAACTTAATAAACTTATGCTTTTCTAAATTAATGCTGTTTTATTTATGTCAAATAAATAGGTAATTGATTGGATAATATAAAAATAAAAAACAAATCAATTTAAAATAATAAAACGGTACAATATCACTCGGTAATTAATATTTTACATGAAATCTTGCAGTGCGTCTAATAATTTGGCCAGGGACTGTATATGTATATATATATATATATATATATATATATATATATATATATATATATATATATATATATATATATATATATATATATATATATATATATATGTGAAAAGCCCTGTATATTATTTTATATTTGAGTCCTACTAAAAATTCTAGATATTATTTGTCTAACATACCATATGTCTAAATGGAACTGTTTTGGAATTATTGATATTTGAAATTAAAGAGATCGAATTAAAGAAAAAATAAGCTGGCTTGTGTCAAACATTTACTGTCAGGTAACGACCTGGCGCGTCAAAAAATGATTTATTTACGAAAACGTTTATTGCTGCATTTTGTAAAACTGCAATTTGAGTGTAATATCATAATGGTACATTTAACAGAAACTGAAAAAATCACTTTGTTAATGATGGTTGGTTACGGAGACAGTAGGAGAACACAACAGGAGGTGTATGATCTTTTTAACGAAGAATATCCGAATCGAGAACCTATTACCCAATCCGTAGTTAGCAAAACATTAAAACGATTTAGGCAATCAGGTCATGTTAAAGACCGTTCTAAATCTGGACCTCCAAAAGTTAAAACAAGCGATGATAAAAAGTTAGATGTTTTATTGGAAATTACAGAAAATCCCCATACAGCCACTCGTCAGCTTTCCTAGACCACAACATGAGTAAAGGTACCTTAAGCCGTATACTGAATGAAGAAAAATTGCACCCATACAAAACCCATTCTATTGTAAGAATTATCTGAAAATGATTACGATATACGCATTGAATTTTGTGAGGTCATGATCAATAATGATCCTAACCTAAATCATAATATTGTTTTTTCTGACGAGGCCACATTTTTGTCTTAACGGAAAAGTTAACAGGCATAACTACCGGAACTGATCTACAGAGAATCCCCACTGGATAATCGACAGTCGTTCTCGAAGACCACAAAAGATAAATGTGTGGACAGGGATTTGTGGACGTGGTCCCTTTTTTATCGATGTAAATCTTACAGTTACTCCAAGAGCAAGTTATTACAACTTGAGAAGGTCTTTTTCCCGATGAAAATAATTTGGAAACCCCTAACAGGAATCTGTGGTATCAACAGAACCCAGCACCTCCTCACTATAAAATCAATTTTCATAGATATTTGGATGCAATTTTTCCTAATCGATGGATAGGCAGAAGAGGTGCTGCCTGCAAGGAGTCCCGACCTTACGCCACTCGATTTTTTTTATGGCATCATTTGAAAACCAAAGTTGACCGAAGTCGACCTGAAACTGTAGAAAATTTACAATAAAGAATTCAATATGAAGTAGCACAGATCACCCCGGATTCTCCGCAAAACTCTGTTCAGGCTGTTTATGACAGATTGGGGGTCAATTTAAACCTAGAGTATTTATTAATAGTTTTTTAGTCTTTCTTTCAATTTTCAAATGATAATAATTCCAAAATAGTTCAATTTAGATATATGGTATGTTAGACAAATAATATCTAGAATTTTTAGTAGGACTCAAAAATAAAATAATATACAGAGCTTTCCATTTTAAAAAAACAAGATGACGTAATTTCTTCGAACTGACAGTCCAAAAAATTTTATTGTCAACGTCAGCATGTGCGCCATATAACACCCTACAACTTTTATTTAAACATTTCTTTGATATGAGGCACCCTGTATATATATATATATATATATATATATATATATATATATATATATATATATATATTATATATATATATAACAGTGCCCTGTTACTGTCCTTCCTCTTTTCTTATATATATATATATATATATATATATATATATATATATATATATATATTATATATATATATATACAGTCCCTGGCCAAATTATTAGACGCACTGTATTTTTTTTAGTAATTTTATGTTTCTTAAGAGTTTTTTTACAATAAATGGTATATTTAAACTACAATATTATTGATTTTTATTTAAAAGAATTGTTGTAGACTACATATTTGTATTTATTTTTAACATATGGCAACACTGTGTTGACAAAGTGATATATGAATGTAAAGAAGTACAAACCTGTATCAGTCGCGATCGGAATCGAGTCAGGTACGGACGTGTTTCTGTGGCTTTATGGACTGTGATTGTTTGTTTAACAGTTGTATACTACTCAGTTATTAGTTTATTTTGTATGCAGTGTTTTAAAAAAAGTAATTGGACTATTTTCATTATGGGTAGAAAAGGCGATTTTTCACCACGTAAAAAAGCTGAAGTGAAGGCCCTTGTGATTGTGAAAACATTTACAAACCGAGAAATATCACGAAGATTGGAGGTTTCTGAAGCTAGTGTACGACGCATAAAAAAGAAAATTGAGTCAGGGAAGGAATTAAGCCCGAAAAGAAAGAAAAGATGCGGTAGAAAACCAATTTTCACTCCACGGTCAGAGAGATGTTTGAAGAAAATTTGTGTAGAAAACAGCTTTGCTACCACAAAGGTAATAAAATCACAACTACAGGATGCTAGCGTAAATGCTTCTGAGCGCACTGTTCGAAGAAAATTGAAAGAATTAGATTTTAAGGCCTGTCGCCCCGCCAGGAAGCCCAAGTTAACAGCTGCAATGAAAGCAAAGCGCCTGAAGTGGGCCAAACAATGGCAAGACAAAGATGTGGACTTCTGGAGATCGGTAAGATACAGCAATTTAATCAATAATTGATACATTATTATCATTTTCAGTTAAATAAAGCAAATAAACATGGAAGTTTATATATTTTTTTCCTATTTTTGACAGGTCTGCTTCAGTGACGAAAGCACATTCGAAATTTTGCAGAATAAAGCTCAGTATGTGCGTCGTCGTCATGGAGAAAAGTTTTATCCTGATTGTGTCGTCCCGACGGTTTAAACATCCCACCAAAGTGATGATTTGGTCAGTCATCAGCGGCAAGGGCACTGGACGTCTGTACGTCGTCAAAGGAATAATGAGGCCAGATCAGTACAAAGAAGTATTACAAAATCGGTTGATTCCGCAGCTCAGAGAATGGTTTCCAAATGGGGAACCATTCACTTTCATGCAAGATGGAGCTCCCTGCCACACTGCTCGGTCTGTTTTAAAGCTTTTTTTGGCAGAAAAAAATATCTCTCTGTTGGATTGGCCCCATTGAAAATGTGTGGGAGCTGATAAAAAGAGAAGTGGCTAAAGATGTGATTACCAACAAAACCCCAGCTCCTAGAAAAGATTATTCATGTGTGGAATCATCATCCTCAAATACAGGAGACAGTACAATCTTGCATTGATAGCATGCCGCACAGAATTAAAGCTTTGATAGCGGCTAAAGGTGGCTCAACTAAATATTGACTTTTACTAACATTAATTTCACTTTTCTTTAAAACTTAATAAACTTATGCTTTTCTAAATTAATGCTGTTTTATTTATGTCGAATAAATAGGTAATTGATTGGATAATATAAAAATAAAAAACAAATCAATTTAAAATAATAAAACGGTACAATATCACTCGGTAATTAATATTTTACATGAAATCTTGCAGTGCGTCTAATAATTTGGCCAGAGACTGTATATATATATATAATATATATATATATATATATATATATATATATATATATATATATATATATATATATTGACAAGTTTCTAGTCTAGCATAGAATCAACAAGCAAATCTCAGAGACTAACGTTGTTTATTCAATGTAATTTCCTTCCAGCTTTATACACTTAGTGCAACGGTTATTAGGTGATCCTAGACCTTGCAAAAAAATTGTTTTTGTTGTTTTTGCAAACCAGTGTTCAACTGCATGTCTACATCTTCATTGGAATGGAATTTGGATTCTTTCAAATGATTTTTAGAGTTGGGAATAGGACATAGCTTGACGGAGCTAAATTGAGGAACTATAGAGGGATTATCAATCAGTTCAAAGCCTAATTTGTTTATTTTTTTGCAAAACTCACAACGATTTGTTACCAGGCGTATTATCTTGCAAAACCACCACCCCTTTTAGACAATTTTCCACATCGTTTTTTTTACAATTTCTATGTTTAGTTAATAATGAAGAATAATATTATCCATTCCATGTTCTGACACGTTCCAAGTAACTTATAGGAAGTATCTTGCACGGAAGCGAAACATTTCTGCCGATTCCTACAAGCCTACTTTTTGGAACGTAGTGACCTAGCATATTTCCACTTCTTCGACTTTTGTCCTTTGGTCATAATGATGGTCTCACGCCTTAGCTACAATTATCATTCGATTCAGAATGTTCAATCCTCTTCAAAATAGCTACAAGTCAAGTTGGGTTTTTTGGTTCTCAGTTCATTTGATTGGCGTTCAAACATTTAGGGAGCCATTTAACTAATAATTTCCACATACTCAAATTAGAATGGACAATTTGAAAGGCACGTTCGTATGAAATGTCTAAGAGTCTCCTATATGTTTCAGACCAATACGTCGATTCTATAAAATCATTTCATACACAGCCTCAACATTCTCTTGAGTAGACACAGAAATGGATCTTCTAGCTGGGTGTTCATTCCTGATGCTGGTTCTTCCTCTCCTGAAATCTGCAACCCAATTTCCGATAGTGGCTCAACTTTTTTTATAATTCATATCTTACCTTAGATATAAACCTCAAGTTCGTATCTGACTTTTTAACAATTTTTACTTCCACCACTAATATATATACTTGTGAAAAAAAAAACCCCATTTGAGATTATCTAGATCAAGAAAAATATATGTATTTTTAAATTTCTTCAGTTTCTCTGTCTCTTGTTATGTTGCCGCGATAATTACCGAACAAAAATAGAAATTGATTTAAAATTTGATACATTTATAGTACTTGCGGTAAAAAATAACCCTAGGGTTTTTAAGTAATAGCGCTGAGGTGAAAGGAGTGGTGCACAAGATATTTTGTTCAACTAATCTTAGAATTAACATGTAGGCTAAAAAGTTTTTGTCTAGCTATTTAAAACACATTTTTTTGTAAAATTCGACTTCATTCATCAATATAGTCTCCTTCAAGACCGATACAATCAGTCTAACGCTTTTCTAACTAACTTTAACTTCAATTCATGTAATTTTGCCATCCTAACCATTGACTTGGGACACGGGGCATTGTCTTGAGGAAAGAGAACTTTTTTCTTGTTCAGTTGGGGCCGTTTCTTTGCGATTTCTGCCTTCAAAACGCACCAATAACTTTATATAATATTCGCTATTGATGGTTTTTTCCTTCTCAGCATAATCGATGAAAATTATTTCATACGCATCCCAAAATACAGAGGCCAAAACCAGCCGACTGTTGGGTCTTTGGTCGCTTCGGGCGGCTTTCACCGACTGCTATCCACGCAGCTGACTGCCGATTTGATTCCGGTGTGTAGTAGTGGATCCATGTTTCATCCATTATCACATATCGCATGAAAAAACCCTTTTTATTACGCTTCAACAGGTCCAAACAGCACTCAGAAACATCAACACATTGTTTATGGTCCACTGTGAGCAAACGCGGTACCCATTTCGAACACAGCTTTCTCATGCCCAAATGTTCATGCAAAATATGACCAACACGTTCTTTTAATATCTTTAGCGTGTCAGCTACCTCACGCAAAATTTCACTTTACGGTCGGTCATCCAAAACAATTTTGTGGATTTTTTTTATGTTTTCCGGTATAACCACCTTATTGGGTGTCCAGAGCGTTCAGCATCATTTGTATCTGTACGACCGCGTTTAAATTCAGCATGCCAGTAAACAATGAGGGATTTTCCACGGGCAGTCCCCATAACACTTACCAAGCCATTGCTTTGCTTATTACGTGTTAGTATTCAAAGAAGATTAGACTGTAATTATCAGTGACTTAAAAAGAACTCTCAACTCTCTTTTTAGTTGTTTTTGTTTAGCGAAAAAAAAAATAAATTTATCATTTTTAATCTCACTCATAAGCAGTGTAACAGACTGAGGACGTGGGGATATCTACCAATGTTTGATGATTAACTTCGCCCATCAGGTATCACTGCCTCCTTTAAAATGTTGAGTAGTAATGCATAGATTATCCCTCAGTGTGAAAAAGACAAATTTCATGTTTGTTGTTTGTCAATTCATTTTCCTTTTGTGATTTATATAGTCAAAAGAAAAGCAGAAATTGGAGAATATCATCCTGAAATACGTTAAAATTTGCAAAAATAACGAAGTTACAACGTATTTTCTATTGACGCGTAGGGGTGCATGAAATGCCCCTGTGGAATACTTCTTGGGGCGACGCATTGTCAGCAAGTAAATATATTTTGAAACTTAATACTTATAAAAAAAATTTAACTTTTAGTAATATCTAGTATCTTGTGTGGCGATAGCATAATATTGACGCCTGTATAAGTTGCTCTATGTTTTTTAAGTTTTTAACGCGGAAAAAAACCAATAAGTCATATAATGTGTGACATCGCTTTGTGTATTACTAAATTGTGCAATTAGTTGTGTTTTGAATAATTTCATTGGGCTGCAAAACTGCGTTGCAGAAATCAAAAAAATAATAAATGAATAACTGCTGAACATTTATCTTTCAAGTAAATTATCCTTATCTGCAACCTAATTTGCATATTTATCAGCTTGCATATTTCTAGAGAATAAACCTATTGTGTATTGGAATTATCTGCTTTTTTATATCTTAATGTGATTGTCAAAGAATTGACCTGTCGTAGCCAGGATGGAATTGTTTTACTAATGAATAGCTGAGCGGTTGGTTACTAACGATAGACGGAAACGAAATTAAACGTTTAAAATGTCGAAAGAACATTGAAGAACAAAAATGCTATGAACGTGATTGTTGTCAAAATAAAATCCATAAATAATGTATAATATTGTCGTCGTCGGAGTTGCGTGTTATCCCTTTGCAAAAGAGACTATTGATGTTTATATGTGAAAATTGTAAAAAATTATTAACAAAACTACCATATATGAATAGTATGCTTGAAACAATAAAACACGAATTTGAAGAATTCAAAATCTTAATAGAAAATTCGAAAGAAAGGCAGATACAGACCTTAAATAAAATCAGTACAGAATGTTTCTACAAAAAAGCGGACTTAA
>CM032451.1:81690112-81724314 GCA_019049505.1 Pachyrhynchus sulphureomaculatus | reverse complement strand
CTATATAAATGAAAAACTGCAACTTATATGAAAATAACCTCTAAACATGTGAATAAAATTACACAAAAACATTTTCTAATCTTATTATTAAGCAGGCTTCTAAAAAAACCAAAGCAGAATTGATAAAAAATATAAAACCAGCAGACCTCATAATTGGTGTTAAGAATACAAGAGAAACAAAGAGAGGAAGAGTGGCTAGCAAATGCCAGACGAGGGAAGAAATAGAAAAACTGCAGAAGCAAACGGAGAAAGCACTAAACAGAGATTATGATGTTCATATTACAAAATTAACAAAACCTCGCATAAAGTTAGTAAGTTATAACTGGGATAGGAAGGAAGAACAAATCGAGAATGATCTGAGAGAACAAAATCAGTTCACTGAAGACTTGATGAACTTAATGTCACTTACATTAAGAAAACATAGGCATAATAACACGAAGACATTTTTGCTGACTGTTCCTCGGATGTGCAAAGAATTTATCTTGAATGGGAGAGATATAGAGTATATGAGGATATCAGTGTGCCGAGATGCTACAAATGTCAGGGTTTTTACCATAAAAACAATAAGTGTAACAATAAAACAATATGTGAACCACTGCATGGAGGAACATGATATACGGCTATGCCCAAGAACAACAAAAAGGTGTGCTAATTGTGTTACTGCAAATCATAAATTTAAAAGCAATTATAATGTATGCCATGAGGCGAGTAGTTTTGACTGTCCTTCCTATATACACTTCATAGATATATGACTATCCAACTGGAAGCAGAAGTCCTTGAAAAGCTAGAGGAAACTGGACGAAAACTTCAAGCTTCGGAAGAAAGCATTAGTGGTGAAGTGCTTAGAGCTCAAATTGATGCACAAATAATTACTACTCAATATATATATTGAGTCAATCATCGCTCCTGATGAAGCTAACATGGTTAGCGAAACGCGCGTAGAGTGCAAAAATAAAGTGTTTGGTGTAGTGGTGATATACACTGAGTAGTATCATTGTGCCAAAGATTCCACATTCCCAACTTAGCACAAATAATTGACTATAAACTAACTAGATCTCTCGTAACTATATGTAGACTTACATTTAAATTGGAGAATATAAGTTTTGGATTGACTTGCGTATATATATATCACCCTCAGTTAATGAAGTCCTCTTCATAGATGATATTTGCTCATATTTTGCTAATCTTTTGGAATGTCAAATTGAAGTTTTTGTTGGCGACATAAATTTAAATATTTGTAAAAATAATGATGAACATGTTAATTCATATTTGTCTACAACGAATGAACATGGTTTCGTACCTTTTATAAATTGTAGCACTAGAATTACGTCTACCACATCTTCCTGTATTGATCATATTTTTGTAAGGAGAAAGCTAAAGGCCAAATACCCGAATTAGCAATCATTTGTTTTAAATTCTGATTTGACCGATCACTATGCTGTTATGTTACATATTGTGCTCGATTCTCGAAAATGTATAAATAACTCCAAAAGTAATAACTATTTAAAAATTAATAAAATTAATTATGCTAAATTAACTGAAAAATTTGAAATTTATAATGGAGTCATGTATTGAATTGAAATGACTCTGAAGAAGCAACTAATGCATTTTATGACAATTTTCTCTATATTTATGATCAGTGTAAAAGTTTCAAAAAGTTTAAAAATTCATCACACAGGAAAATTAAGCCTTAGATATCACAAGGCCTAATAACACCAATTAAACCTCGCGATAAACTAAAAAGAGAAATGTTAAGATCATACAGAACAGTTAGAAGCTCAGTATACCATAAAAAATATCATACCTTAAATAGACATATTGCTAAATGTAGATATGATTATTATAGGGGGTAAAAAAATTAAGAACAATGTTGGTAACATAAAAAAAAAAACATATAAATTAATTTCTGAGGCAACGAATAAGCAAAGTTCTAAAAGTAATAATTCTGTGAATATTTTACAGAATGATATTGGATTCGAGACTGATAAGGGTATGGCTAATTTCTGTAATAACGTCTTTGTAAATGTGGGTAAAAAGAGTTTATCAAAAAATTATATTATGGATTTGTATCCTGTTACTTGCATGAGTTTATTGGCCATATAGATTTTTTTAAAAATAATAGTGCCCATGGAATTGATGGAATACCCTCAAGGATTGTCAAGGCTGTTCACTTGTACATTTTAAAAACCACTATGTCACATCATAAATTTATCCTTTAAATCCGGTATTGTTCCATCTCGGTGTAAAATGACAGTCCAATATACAAAGTTGGTGATAAACATGATATAAATAATTATTGCCTAATAAGTGTGAGGAATTATTTTGAAAAACTTTTGAAAAGTGTCTTTAAAAAGCGAATACTAAAATTTGTTATCGACAATAAGTTCCTATCTGAAAATCAATAGGGTTTTGCAGGCAGTCGGAGCACTTCCGATGCTATGTATAAATTAGTAAACCAACTGAAAACCTTGATATTGGCACCATTTTAGGACCCATCTTATTCATAATATACATTAATTCGCTTACTGATCTTTTTGATAATGAAATTGTAATTTTTTATGTTGGTGACATGGTCTTATTTTTTCAGGCAATGATGTTAGAGAGAAAGTAATGTTGGGTTTGAGTAGGGGGGAAGTTTGGTTAGATTTTTACAAATTAACCCTTAATTTAGGTCAAACAAATTCTGCCGGTAGACCAAATTATAATTCAATCACAATTAAAAATTTTGCTAATGATATTAAAGAGGTTTCTAATACTAAATATCTAGGTGTGATAATCAATAGACACCTGCGGTGGGAGGGTCATGCTTTAAGAGGTTACCCCACCTTGGGATTTTCAAAAAATTGGATTTTTTTTTGACTAGATAAATTGTTTATACTTTTAAGAATATTTTAAACGTTTAACCATTTTAAAATTCAAATTATTTCCCAAGTTCCAAGAGGCAATTAGAAGTGAGTGCCGCAGAGTGTCGGCCCGAAACTCAGATAGCGATCGGACCGGCACGAGCGGTCAAAGCCTTGACAAAGGGTATTGTTCTTTTAGTCAGTCCTTTATAACAATAATTCCTTTGGGGAATTTTGGAAGCTACAAGTAACTCAGGTACACAAAGTTGGAACTAGTTAGACTCGCTGAACATTCAACGTCACAGAATCAGTTTGCTTTGTGACACAGTAGTGTACATATCGTCACGTGTATTACAAAAAAAATTATATATTTTTATTATTTTTTAATAGAAAACTATTATTGAAACGCCGAAACAACTATCTGTTGATAAAAAAAAAAGGTAGCCGACAAGCAGTTGGACGTCCTTGTCGGAGCAGGAAGAAACGACATCACCCGATAAATCGTTATTTAATGGAAAGAGAGGAAGCTAGCACCAGTACATCAGCTAAAAAATTAAAGAGCAGTGAAACCGTTGATTTTGATGTAGATGCATCTTTCAGGTACCGATTAATTAATTTTGTACGTTTTCTTGCTATAAGTAACGTGATAAAGTGTAAAGAGTGTGGCGGTGATATAAAATTTACCGAAACTTCTCTTTGTGGTCTTAGTTTTAAACTAAAAGTGAATTATGCTGAATGTGAACCAGTGCTAATAAACTCATGCCTCTTATCAGTGGTAGAGCATATGATGTGAATAGACGATTAGTTTTTGCGTTCATGGACTTACCTAAACCAATTTCCCAATCGTTCTACGATAAAGTTGTGAATGACATTAACACTGCTACAAAAACTATTAGTGAATTGTCCATGAAAACTGCTGTTCAAGAGGCAAAAGAACTGAATAACGCAGTAGAACTCACCGTTTTAGGGGATGGAACTTGGATGAAACGTGGTTTCTCAATCCCTTTTAGGCGTTTCTACTCTTTACATCATTTTACTCAGGAAAAGTTCTTGATTTTATAGTAAAAAGTTCATACTGTAAAGCATGTGAATTTTGGAAAAATTTTGAAGGTACAGCAATAAACACTCAGGTAAATGTTCTGCCAATCACGAAGGGTCAGCTGGAAAAATAGTAGTGCAGAAATGTTCAAAAGATCCGAAACACTTTATAACTTACGATATGGTAATTATGTAGGCGATGGAGACAGTAAGACTTATAAAGGAATTGTTGACTCGAATCCATATGAAAATTTAGTTGTTAAAAAAAGGGAATATAGAGGTCACATGCAAAAGCAAATGGGTACGCAATTACGCAAAGTAAAAAAAGATAATCCTGGTATAGGTGGCAGAGGGAAGTTGACAGCCAAGCGTATTGATGAGTTAACAGTTTACTATGGTCTTGCAATTAGAAGGAGTATAAATACATCAGTTGAAACAATGAAAAATGCGATATGGGCAACTTACTACCATAAAATATCCGCTGATGAAAAGTGCCCGTCCGGCGAAGACACATGCGTTCATATCAGAAAGAGAAGGCCTCTGGAACTTTGGATTCTTATAAGCATAAAAATTCTATTCCTGTAGTTGTCCAAAAAGTAATTGAACCGGTATATGATAGATTAACTTATACCGATTTGTTAGAACGCTGTTTAGAAGGATACATTCAGAAAAACAACGAAAGTCTAAATGCTGTCATTTGGTCTATGGCTCCAAAAGTGCATTACAGTGGCACAAAAATTGTTGAGATTGCATCTTATATTGCAGCTAGTATATTTAATGATGGATATACTAGTGTATTACAAATGATGCAATTATTAAACCCTGTAATTGGTCCAAGCGTGCTGCGATTTACCGAGAACTTGGATTCTCAACAAATATCTATAGCCAACATGAGAGCCCAACAGAGACTAAAGAAGCCAGGAAATTGAATAGAGCTGCTCAAAAGGAGCCGGAGGACATCGCGGCACCAATGAAAGACCTCATGTACGGTCCAGGAATCGCAGATTGAAGGTAATTTTAAAAAATATTTGGTTTTAAGACGCTGCCGCCGTACTGTTTTTTTCTTTAGGGTTTTTTTCAAAACTAATTTTGTCAAACCGGTGTACAAAGGTATCTTAAGATCTACTTAACCGGTTTGTTAAAATTTACAACACATAATCTTTATAATATTATCTAAGATGTAGCATACGATTTTTTTTTGATTGGGTACCACGTTCATAACATAAGTTATAAATTTTTTAAACTCAAAATTTTGATAAAAATCAGAGTTTTTTTTTAAACCGCTGTCATTTCTACAACAAAATTTAAAAGAACTGTTTCCTATGCTATATCTTAGCTATTACCTTTCTAAATAAGAAAAAAATTATTTTTTATTTTTCAGGCGATGCCTGACAAAGAAAATAAGCACACCATCAGCAAGGGTTTTGAAAAGAGGGTCCTACTTGATGGCTCATATCGCCGTCATTTTCTAATTTTTTTATTCATTATTATTTCAAATTATTCATAAAACTAGTATCTATATGTGTAAAAGAAAAATTATTATATTTAATAGCTGCGTCAATTTTTTTTTTATTTTTATACCTATTTTTCCGAGCGGTGATGTAACCGTTAAGATTAAAGAACAGTATTAGGAAGTTAATTTATAAATTCTACTCATTGCATGAAAGGTTATCTAAAAACCTGTTAATTTTGGTATGCAAATCACTGGTGGAATCATTAATTAGAGATGGAATTGTGATATGGGGTCAATCTCAAAGGCCCATATCAACCATCCATTTATGAACATAGGCCTCCCTCATTCTATCCTATTGGACTCTATTTTGCGCTTCTCTGATTCAGTTCAGTCCAGCAGTCAACTTTAGATCATTTGTCCAGCATGGTGGTGGACGTTCCCTTTTTCTCTTCCCGGTATACGATCTCCAATGAAGGATGATGTTGTTCCATCTTGAGTCGGTGCATCTCGCGATATGTCCTGCATAATTCCACTTTAAAGTGGTGATTGTTTCAACAGCATCTGTCATTCCTGTCGTTCATCTAATCCATTCATTGGTCCTCCTATCTTTTAAAGATATGCCAATCATTTGCCTCTCCATAGCTCTTTGTGTCTGCTATTCTTTTAGGATTTGCTTTGTCCAAGTCCAAGTCTGACATCGGTACGTAAGCACTTGTTTGATTTTTTTCCCAGTTGTATTTGGTGACCCAGATAAATGTATTTTTCGACATTTTCAATTTGGTATTTGTTAATTATTACGTGTGGGTCTCTGTTACACATGATTTTGGTCTTGTTTAGATTCATTTTTAGACCAACTTTACTTGATTTCTGTTCTAATTCTCCTAACATATGCTGCAAATCACCTGGATTTTCGGCTATGACTACATCATCAGCGAATCTTAAGTTATTCAGTCTGCTTCCGTTTATTTCAATACCCTTGTCTTGCCATTGTAGATGTTTGAATACCTCTTCTAATGTTGAATTGAATAATTTTGGTGAAATGACATATCCTTGTCTAATTTCTCTAAGAATATTAATTTTTTCTGTGTCTGTGTGCAGTTTAATAGTTGATGTTGCCTTTTCATATATATTCTTTATTATTTCTATGTATCTGTCGTCAATTCGTGTATTTTCCAAAACTATTTATAATTGTCCTGTTCGATGGTATCAAATGCTTTTATAGAAATCGACAAAAGCAAAACAGATTTCCAAGTTGTATTCAACTGACTTTTCTATTAACATTCTCATTGTTAAAATATGGTCACAAGTGCTAAAATTTTTCCTAAACGCCGCCTGTTCTACAGGCTGGTAGTCATCTAATTTTCTAAAAAACTTGGTTTGTTATAATTTTGGAGAAGAGCTTATACACCTGGGAAAGTAAACTAATAGGTCTATAGTTCTCCAAATTTGTTTTGTCCCCTTTCTTGTGTAGGAGAATAACTATCGCCTTACTCCATGCACCTGGTATTCCTCCAGTTCTCAAGCACTCACTGAATAATTGGCACATTCTAGACAGAAGTTCGTCTCATCCTTCTTTTAGCATCTCCACTGTTATATCATCCTCTCCTGGTGCTTTGCAGTTTTTCATACTCGATAAGGCCAACATGATTTCATCTTTATCAATATCAGGCATATCTTCTGATCTGACATTTATTACACAGGGGAACAGCTGTTTCGGTGTCGAGGTTTTTTGAGCTGATTCTATATCAATTTGATGTCCTGAATTCAAAAATAACGTATTCATTTGTACCTAGGAGCTCAAATTTTTAAGATATACAATTTTAAAGAAATATAAGTTACATTATTGTAACTCAAATCCGTAAGTGTAGTAAACAAAAGTAGATACGAAATTTTTATTTTAGTTATACAAAATACAATATTATGTCGTACTTACAAACAAAAAAAAAAAAACATTGAAGAAATGAAATAGTCACTCAACACTTGGAAAGCTTCTTTTCCGCGACATTCTTGAATGTTTTTTTAAACAGTCCCTTTTAAAACTCCAGCAGTAATCTGCCATCATGTGCATGTCCCATCTTCCTTGGTAGCGGTCCTCCATAACTTTAATATCTTGGTAAAATCTTTCACCTTGTTCCTCACTCATGTCTCCTAAATTTTCTGGAAAACGGTCTAAGTGGCTGTGTAAATAGTGTATTTTAATACTCATATTGCACCCTAAGGATTTGAAACTATTAAGCATCTTGTTAACCATTTCAACATAGTTTTGAGCTTTATGTTTGCCTAGAAAATTTTCTACAACTGCAACAAATGATGTCCAAGCTTCTCGTTCAACTTGATTCATTGAATTTATGAAGGCAGGATCCATAATTAATTGTCTTATTTGTGGGCCGTCAAATATCCCTGCTTTGAGTTTTTCTGTGCTCAACTGATGCATTTTTACCCCTATATATGCAAAACAAGACCCATTCTTATCAAGAGCCTTTACAAATTGCTTCATTAAGCCCAACTTTATATGTAACGGAGGAAGTATGATTTTTTCTCTTTCAACCAAAGCGTCGTTAATGACATTCTTTTCCCCAACGTCCATGTTTTCTCTCTGAGGCCAATCTTTTCTAACCCAGTGGTGTGTTTTGTCCCTACTATCCCAGAGGCACAAGAAACACGGATATTTCGTGTAACCACTTTGCTGCCCAAGAAGAAAGTTTACCATTTTTAAGTCTACACAAATCATCCATTGATGTTCGTAATACTTTATCTTCTGCAAGACCAAAGCTATGGTATTATATTCTTCTTTCAGTTTCGTTGAGTGAGCTAGTGGTATTGAACCATATTTATTCCCATTATGTAGAAGGACACATTTTAAACTTCGCTTTGAACTGTCAATAAATAGGCGCCAATCATCTGGAATATATTCAGAAAGTCCCATTTCTTTCATGATTCCCCTAATTTCGTGACAAAATACAAGATTGTCTTCTTGAGAAAAGAATGGTAGCAGATCTTTTTCTCTTGTACGGTAAAAGGTAATTTTGGTTCCTTGTTCCAGTAAATTTTTGTCGTTCAACCTAGAAGCCAGTACTTCAGAAGCTTTTTTCGATAAAATTGAGATCATTTAATTCATTTTGATTGAAGCGTTGAGGAACTGATGACGTCCCCTCATAGTCACTGTTAGTTTCATTAGCATCAGAACTTTTATTAGCATCAGAAGAGCGATCAGAGGGAAAATATTCGTCATCAGAGATATGTGGTAGCTGATGAAATGTTGGAATGCTGAGTGCGGGATAGGGCGTATTGCCAAGTCTAAATTGGGATAAGTCCACTTACTGCGGTTATTTCGATTGATTCCATTAGTATTTACTAAACAGAAATAACAATCATTGAAGTGGTTTTTTGGTTCTTTCCAAACCATTGGTACGCCGATTTTAGACATTTTCTTTTCCCGGTAGTCCACTGCCGTAAATGCTCGTACAAGTTTTACATACGAGATGCGGGGCCCACGTTTTGTCCTGATCACCAAGCTTAACTCCAAAGTATCCAAGATACGCTCGCTTTACAAAGTCAGTAATAGTTTGTCTGTTTTGTTGAAACATGTATTCTCCGCATACATAGCAAAACACATCAGGTTGATTTACACAACTTATTCTTGAACTGGAACCTGAACTCATTTTAATTCTGTTCAATAACACAAAAACACTCTTTTCTTAACATAAAATAACACGCCGAATTCGATCTACTCTCATTAGTAAGAACGCACAAACTGACGAGACTTACCCGAGTTAGGTGATTAAAAGGGTCAGTTCAGGTACCTGATAGGCAATGGTTCCACTATTTATAGATTTACCTGGAATTTACTCAATTACAGACTGACAAAAAAACCATTGTACCTACATTAATGAATATATAATAAATTTAGAACTCTCATAAATGAATATACAGAATAAAAACCACATTGGTAGATAAGTTGATGTATCTAAAAAAGTAGAGCTGATAGAGAAAAAACGGATTGCATGTATAGATTTAGCGTCCCAAATATAGTTAAAATCAGCTCTAAAATCCCAGGCACAAAACAAAAATATTTTTTTGTTGCCCTGTGTTATCTTCCCTATTGTTGTTCTATATTCCGGATCGTCATCAAGTTGAGGAGTGTATATATCTTTATAAAAAGTTTCTGCATTTGTTATTATTTCCTGTCTCTCTCTTATTTCTATTCCCTTCTTATCCCTTATACTGATGATTTGTTTTCTTCCTCCATTTCTTAGACATCCTAGATTCTTGTTATGTTCTATTGCTTTTGTACCTCACTTTCTGCATATCTCTTCTGATTAACCTTGTGTCTTTAGTTATTGTCTCTATGTGATAATTTATTCCTCCGATCTATTAATTCTCTTGTTGCTGCACTAAGTTTATCCGTTTTATTTGGTTCCCTTTTAGCCACTGCATTTGCTGCTTCTTTTATTGATGTTGTTAAATTATCTGTCAATACTTGTAGGGATGTATTTTGTGTTTTGTCTTCATATTGCTTCAATCTCTGCTTTAATTCTGCTCTATAAGCTTCACCATTTTTATTCAATTTTTCTGGATCTATTGTTATTTTCCTGTTATGATTCCTTGGTAGTTTTATATTTCCATCTATCTTAATTTTGGCTCTTACTAGTCTGTGGTCGCTTGATATTTTAAACAAGTTGAGCACACTGACATCTTCAATTATATATATGGGGTGGATTGTATATATGCTTTGAAACAATTTAGTGTCATGCAAAATTTTTATTTTAAAAGTTATCCATAACAAAAGAAAGCTATAGCCAACACATCTTTTATATAACGAAAATATATTTAATGTTAGATCCCTATATATATATTAGGAACATATATATATATATATATATATATATATATATATATTATATATATATATATATATATATATATATATATATATATATATACGAGGCGGTTTGAAAAGTCTGTGCAAAAAAAAAAAACTACTTATGTGTTTGGGGTAAAACCTTTTTTATTTTTCGACATAGTCTCCTTTTAGGCTTATACACTTTATCCAACGATGTTCTAGTTTGTTGATCCCTTCCGAGTAATAGGATTTGTCCAAGTCTGCAAAATATCCATTAGTGTCTGCAATCACCTCCTCGTTTGAATAAAATCTTTGTCCCGCCAGCCATTTCTTCAAATTAGGGAACAAATAGTAGTCCGAGGGAGCCAAGTCTGGTGAATAGAGGGGATGTGAAACGAGTTAGAATCCTATTTCCATTAATTTTGCGACCACAACTGCTGAGGTGTGTGCTGGTGCGTTGTCGTGATGGAAAAGGACTTTCTTGTGGGCCAATCGCGGGCGTTTTTCTTGCAGCTCGGTTTTCAAACGGTCCAATAACGATGAATAATATTCACCTGTAATAGTTTTACCCTTTTCCAGATAGTCGATGAGGATTATCCCTTGCGAATCCCAAAAGACAGTCGCCATAACCTTTCCGGCCGAAGGAACGGTCTTCGCCTTTTTTGATGCAGATTCCCCCTTGGTAACCCATTGTTTAGATTGTTGTTTGGTCTCAGGAGTATGGTAATGTATCCATGTTTCATCCACAGTGACGAAACAACGCTTAAAGTCCTCCGGATTCTTCTGGAACAGCTGCAAACCATCCTTGCAACACTTCACACGATTCCGTTTTTGGTCAAGCGTGAGCAATCGCGGCACCCATCTTGCGGATAGCTTTCTCATGTCCAAATGTTTATGCAAAATATTATGTAACCGTTCAGTCGAGATGCCCACTGCACTAGCAATCTCACGCACCTTAACTCTTCTGTCATCCATCACCATATCATGGATTTGATCAATGATTTCTGGAGTCGTAACCTCCACAGGCCGTCCAGAACGTTCAGCGTCACTTGTGCCCATATGGCCAGTCCGAAAATTTTAAAACCACTTATAAACTGTTCTAATCGAAGGTGCAGAGTCACCATAATGTTTATCAAGCTTCTCTTTAGTCTCCTGAGGCGTTTTGCCTTTCATAAAGTAATGTTTAATCACCACACAAAATTCTTTTTCGTCTATTTCTTGAAAATCACTCGACTTCCTTGATTCACACGAATGCCAAACACAAAGAAATAGACCAATATGGCTGAAACTTGGTGTGCGTTCATTCAAGAGATGCTACTAACTAAACATGACCTCGATACGCGCCGATGGTGCCATCTCTCGGACTTTGCACGGACTTTCCAAACCAGCCTCGTATATATATATATATATATATATATATATATATATATATATATATATATATATATATATATATATATATATATATATATTATATTTTCACAAGAAAATAAGTTTAAGACCCTATGTGAATCACCAACATGAAAACTAGAAATAAGGTGCAAAGGAATCTTAAAATTCCCTTAAATCATAAAAATATTAACTTAAGATTTCTAACTTATCTTGGACCAAAATTATACACTTTACTTCCAGTTTAAAGTTATAAATATCTCCAAATTGACCACCTTTAGTAAAAAGTGCAGGGCCTATATTTTCCAAAGGATTGTTGATTTTATGAGAGTCTTTAACTAGCTGGTGTTTTTATTGGGTGTTATGTGGGTGTTCTTTTGATTGTCTTGGATTGTGTTTTGTTCTAGCTTTAAATGGCAGAACTATTTATTGCCTTGTCATTTTTAGTTTTACATTTAACATTAAAACTATTAAGACTGATTTTGTTTCTTATAATACAAACTGGCATACAGCAGTTTAATCAGCTAGGTGCCAAAAAAAAATATTTTAAAAGTATAATAGTAAATACATTAGTTAAAAGAGTGTGTAACAGTGAGATATTAAATATGCCTTTCAGTTTACATTAATTTTGGAAGTTAATTTTGTAACTATAAAATCAAAACTAACTTTTTATTAGGTTTATAAATTTTAAATGAACTAATTTAAACTTTGTTTCCAATATTTCCTTTAATTCTGTGCCAACTCTTTATAACTTTTAATACTCTTACCTTTCTTCATCATCTTCATCTTTTATGTCCAAAGTTTCAGATTTTATTTAAATCAGCTTCCTCATAAAATGTGTCATTGTTCATTCTCTCCTGTCTCACTTCACTAAAAATAAACGAATTGTCATGTGTAATTTACAACATGAAAATAAATTACATTAAAAAATCATGAAACAGTTAAATCATGTGTACCAAAGCTAAAAAAGTAATTTCACTGGTTCGGGTAAAACAAAAACCTACGTTCATGCATTTGCCTACCTGAAGTCATTTGCCGAATCAATATTATAATTTACTTTGATTCTAAATAATGTAAGTTGTAAAACAACATGTAAAGTTTAATACAACCATGGCAGTGTTGATGTACAATGTAAAATTATATATAGTTTAGGAACAACTCGAATCGCAAGCATGTTTTCAAAAACAATCATGTGATTGTTTCCTAAAGGTGGCCACTTTAATATTGTTTTGTTTAATAGTGACAGGTCTATGTCTTTTTTTATAGAACTATGGAGATTGTAAATCAATTTTTGAATGTTTTAGGTATCTTTACTGTGTTGCATAATAATGTTTTTCAGTAAACATTTATTTATTTATAATCACTTGTCATGATCTGTGCCATAGCTTACGAATGAAACCTTCTACACAACTTATATATTACTAAAAAAACTTACTTATTTGAAGTTACACCATAAGTACAATACGAATGATCTAATAATACAGTTTTTAAAATATATTCAATCTCTAGACATTTCCAGTCATTCTCCATTTGCTCCATTAGCTTGGTTTCTTGCATGTTATATTCATAAGTATTTGCGGAAACACCTATTGTAACATCTAAAAGAACATTTTCAATATCTGGTTCAGCTTTTATTAATAATTCAACATTAGTACCACTTTCTGATACCATGGTACAAGGAATATTTTTGCCCTCTCTTACACCTGAAGCAATAGGTAGCGCTATGTTATCACAATGTGTAGTTTGTCTTGGGGTCTCACATAACTTCATTACTTTTTCCCTTGTACCAACACTAATGACGGTCTCAGTTTCTTTAAGCAGATTTCCAAGCATTAAGCTAACCATATCCGTGGACATTTCTGTTGATTTTGGTAAAAATCACTTCTTCACCACAAATATTTTCCATTTTTATTTAGAAAATAAAACTTACACTGTCAAATTCTTATACTAATACGTAGTACGGTACAGTGATAGAAAATTATAGGTTATGAAATCGGGCCCACCCAGAAATGAAAGCAGGGGGTTTAGGCAGTGTTCCCAACTCTTAAAAAATTTTCTCCCTAAAGCTCAAATCAAAAACCCCTAAAACTCCCACAATTAATTGGAAACCCCCCTAAAAAAATGTTATTAAATAAATAAGTATTATTAAATAAATAATAAATAAATGAATAAATAAATATTATTAAATAAATAATAAATAAATATTATTAAATAAATAATAAATTAATAATACTTAATAAATACCAATCTGTAATACTTCAAATATAATTTCGTTTTCTTCTGGTTCAGAAGAGTTTTTAAAATCATACATGTTAACATTAAATAAACTTAACATCGTTGTGGATGGATTGAATGTTTTGCAAGATCCACCATTTCGTTGTAATGTGAATCGGACCATTATCATACTCTGTAACATTTCAATAGACAGTCTATTCCGCAATTTATTTTTGACAATATTATAAATTGAGAAGGCGCGTTCAACACTTGCATTTGAAATTGAGACCGTGACAAATGCCAGTCAGAATTTTGAGACATTTTCGAAACGTTTACAGCCAGCTGCATCACAATCATTATAAACTTCAAAATAAAAATCAGCTGAAGTTGAAGTATTTAACCATCGTTTATTACTCAATTGGTGCCACTCAGACTCAACGTCATTTTTGTTGCCATAGATATGTGTTCGTTGAATGTGATTTAATATTGGTTTGATATCAGGTTTTACTTGAGATGTAGCGATCTTCGGGTGTAAATCAGCAACTATTTTTAATTTTGATAAATTTTCTGGAAGCCTTTTTTGAATCTGCTCTGCCAAACAACATAAAAAGTTCTTGCATCTTTCTCTGACATACGACAAGTCCCTTGCTGCAAGTTCGTGTGATATGTTTTGAAAATCAAAACCAAAATACATTGACGCTGTATGCATTAGATGCTCCTTAAAATTGAATTCTACCAGTTCAGAGTCCACCAATTTTTCCAATTACGAAGGTACAACAAGTCGTTTCAGCAAGTTCTTGTATAATAAAAATAGATCCTCAAATAATTTAGTAGGTTCAACATCGTCACTTTGGAAAAGTAAATTTAATTGCGACACATTTTTTTAATTCATTCTTAAGAAAAATCAGAAAAGCTTTAAAAGGTAGTCTGTTCATGATATCATAAAGTTGTTCTGCCATATAACATTTTATCATCAGATTTAGCAATTGAAAAGAGCAACTTTAATTCTTCCCATTGCTTCAATATTGTGGTAATAGCTTGACAGCGAGCGAGCCAGCGGGTTCCGCTAAGTCCTTGAATCTTTTTTGGATCCTTGTTATCGTTCATGGTTTCGTATAACGTTTTATAGTAATCCAAACGTTTAGGGCTGTATGAAAACCAATTATGGGTTTCTCTGACAAGGAATTCTAGTTATCGTGGTAATAGTTCAGCCGCTTTTTCAGCACATAAATGCAAGGAATGGCTAACACATTTGACGATAATCAAATCAGGTAGTTCTCTTTTCAATATCGCAGGCACAGAATTATGTTTACCAACCATGACGTTAGCTCCATCAACGCGATACCGATTTTTTCAACTTTTAAGCCATCCTTTTTAAATTGATTTATGATTGCTTCATGAACGCTTTTCGCGTCACATTCTATTATCTTTATTATTCGATAAAATGTTGTCACAACTTGCCTTGTCTTGTGTGAAAAGAAACGAACCATGATGCATAACACTTTTTGTGGCGAAAGATCAGTACTTTCGTCGATGATTATTGAATACGGAAAAATCTCCTATTTCTTCAATTAAAGCTTCAAGCATTGAAGGGCCAAGCACATTTTTTATTAACATCGAACACTTAGTGCGATGCAAAGAACAGTGCTCGGCGATGAAGGCAGCTATTTTTAACTCAGCGATTTTTGTGCTTTCCGACAAGATTGGTTTATATATTTGAGATATAGGTTTAGTTGCCTTTGCTGATTTTTCCCATGCTTTTTTATGTTTTTCAGTTTTAGCGTGATTAATCAAATCTTTTTTGTGAGCTTTTAACACTACATGGCAATATCGCCAATTGGCCAATGTATCATTAGGACTATCAGCTGTAAGCCAACTTGCAATAAAAAACATAAATTATAAATAACAACACATGACCTCAGTACTTATACAGATATAAATATAGTAAGCACAATAGATAGAAAAAATCGTAATCATGACAAAACCAACGCCACACAATTTTTTATAATTTTTTTATAGTACATGTATACACATGTCCACACCAGAAATCAAATAAGTTTTCAATAACCTGAAAAAATAAAACATCACCAATATCTTGTACTGCCCAATCAATTCACTCCAACAAGCGTACGTGTAGTCATAGCAGTGCTAGGAGATTATGTACCTAAATAAAATAAAAAATACCTCTTTTGAATTTTATTTAAGAACAGATACGGCTGCGATTTGACGACACCGGTGATTCTATGGTAAAGGATCATAAATATTGAATTTAATATTGTTTATCTTGATTATTTATAAATAGAGCCAGGAGGTTCGCGTTTTTTCATGATACTTAATTCAGCAGACATCTGACAATTTTTAGAATTTTTTTAACCGGTAAATTTTTATAAAAATTTTTTTTAAAAATTCCACGATGAAATTTAAAAAATAAAATGGATGGAATTTTTTAAAATATTTTTTTCATAAAAATTTACGGTTAAAAAAAATTCTAAAAATTGTCAGATGTCTACTAAATTCAGTGTCATGTTTTTTTCTTTATTTAAATTTGAGGTTAAATCCCCCCCCCCCCCCCCCCCCCCCCCCCCCCCCCCCCCCCCATATGAACACTCATGTAAACAAGTGCAAACCTCCTGGCCCTAATTATAAATTACAAAAATACTATGACATTACTTTACCCTTTAAATCTGGGTCTTTGTAAACTTTTGACTATATTCTTTTTTTCTTTCGCCATCGTTACCAAGTCGCTTGTCGACACGCATACAATAGCAAAGTTAAATTGAACAGGTAAATAACAATTAACGTATTTCCAGTAAACGTAGGCACAGTATAATCACAGTAAACATACTATAGTAGCGAAACTGAGCTCCAATTTGGTGACGAGATTGTGATGGCGCGTGCGTCGACGGGTCCTTTTTCAAAATGGCCGCTCAGTGTTTACATCCGATCTCGGAATGTGTCTTTGGAAATGTATTGCCCATCGTTTCTTGATGTGACTGCAGTTTATATGAATATAAAGACAGAAGGAAAAGAGAGTTTGTAGAAAAAGAGAATTAAAAACGTTTGTAAGTGAAGAGAATCGAAAAGATTTGAGAAACAATTTATATAATCATGGGAAAAGGAGGTTATTGTTGTGCCGTTGAGAATTGCAATATTCCATATAATTATTTTCGCAAATTATTTGCTCGAGTCACACTTTTTTATGCTCTAAAATTTGCAAATAAGAAATTTCTAACTCAATCAGGGCGCGCTAAGACTATTATTCTAAATCATAACTAAATTTAATTATGCTTTATTTACATCACATGTAATCATCAACAGTATTATCCGTCAAAGTTTAAGTTGCTGCATTAGTGAATTTTTTTTGCAGTTCCTCTGTTTTTAGTTGAAACAATGATTTCATAGAAATCATGGTATGCGATTAAAGTTGTTGGAGTTGTTGCTTTCACAAGACAACTTTTCACTATCTTAAATGCATTTTTAAAAAAATACGTATGCATGAAACAATATTATCATTACTAATGTACATTTCATTTAGGCATATTTGCTTCCAGGGAACCTTGATTGATTTAATAAAACGTTCGTATTGGTAGAGTGATTTGGTCATTAAAGCTTGAAATTTATTTCTAAACTTAGTTTGGCTGGTTATTTAAAAATCTTGACGTGATTGCTCAATTCTGACCTCGGATTCGGTTTCAGCGCCCAAAAATACATATGGGTATAGCGATCTGTTCGGTAGTGAAAAACTTTTTTTGTGTGCCTGTGTAATTTTTTTATGATTAATAAATAATCCTCCAAATTCTGATTTTTAGAAAGATTTATTTTTGTATAAACTAGTATTCACTTATTTAAAACTATTTATATTTGATAAATTATAAATAAAACATATTATTTTTTTCTAAAAGGTGTATTCTCAAGAGGCTTCTAGTTTTCAATAACTTAGTCTGAATTAATTGTTTGACTCACCTTTTCTAATAATAAACCTGATAAATTTAACACTGTTTAATTGCAAGTACAATTAATACTCTGAAAGTGACTTTTTTTTTCTATTTTTCTCTATAAATTACATTGCTCCTTTTTCATGCCAATCTTTCAAAAATTTCTGTGAATATATTGTAAGGAATACAGAACCTATAACAACATATTTATTATTTTCAAATTTTAGACAGTATATTTTATTTTTTTTTATAAGCTGGGTTTGAAAGTTTAAATATTAAGTGTCGTGTTGAGATCACAAAAGCACTGGGGAATGGGATTATTGAAATAACTGATATAAATGGATTATTGAATCAAATATGCTATTAAAATAAGAAAAATTTTAATGTGATTCCAAAGAAAATTTTTGTAATATGATTTTTGTCAGACGATGTGTGCCAGAGGGTAAAATATTCTGAAAATAAGTTCGTTAAATGGACAGTACACCTAATCCAAGTCCATTTTGATGGTAATTATGGTTACTATTAAAATTTTGAAGATTTAGTTACCTGTTATTAATATTCCTCCTATAAAGAACTTATTTCTATTATTGTATACCTATACTATAAATTAAATATAATTATTTTCCTTTTAAACTGTAATTGACAATACTCAGTATATATGAGTCAATCATTTCTCCTAATGAAGCTAATATGGTTAGCGAAACGAGCGTTGAGTGCAAAAATAAAGTGTTTGGTGTAGTGGTGATATATACTCAGTAGTGTCATTGTGCCAAAGATTCCACATTCCAATATAGTTGTAATTGACAAGTCAGCTTGGTCATAACTAAGTATTGTATGTAACTATAATTAGGAAATTACTGTATTGACTCTTTGATCTAAATATTAATTCATTGTAAATAAAAGCAAGCGTTAATTACATTATCAAAAAGCAATACAAATAACAGGGTATAGAACCTCTAAGAATCATTCACATAGAAAATAGAGGTCTATACATATACGTTCATAATTCATTAATAATATTACATTAACCTTTCTCGAAGTTACACAATACAGTTTTGTAGTTTAAGAGAAAATAAGTACCAAAAAAGTAGACACAGTGTTTTTTAATTAACGAGAGATCTATCACACCAAACAACACAACACTGCTTAGAAAAAAATGCTCTTATTTTAGAAGATGTTGACATCTTAGTAATGACAATTAAAATTAAATTAATTTAGTCCTTAAAAAACATCTTTAATCACAAATTTACTTGAAAAATGATGTAAATAAAACTTTAACCTCAAACAGTAACGTTTAACTTTGATGGACTTTTGAATTTTTGGATAAGGTTATTAAAAACTGAAGTTGAATATGAAGAATTCCATCAAATACCTTCCTATCAAGTTTTGCACCTGTATTCATTTATTTTCTAACAAAGTGCTCCATTCTTTTTGTTTTTTTTTTTATATTACTCATGCTGCATTTACTTTTATATTACTCATGCTGCTTAAATAACCAATCGAAAATTTTCAAACATTTCTATATCTATGATTTTGAATGATAAAACTTTGCACAACTTTATTTGTATTTCAAATCTCGCGCTGGTCCACTTTTAACACAGCGGATTGCCACGTGACCTGAAAACGAACCTGCTTTTGCTATGCGATTATCCTTGAGTTTCGCTACTGTATAGTGTGTTTACTGTGGTATAATCACCAGTCATCACGTATGTTTATGTTTATAGTAGACACTATAGTGACATTTATTTTTCATTTAACTCCGCATTCTTAGTAACGAGCAACCGTACTAGATGTCGCTAAGCCCCTACGGCAATAATAAATATGATTGGCTAGATTGGGTTATCCCAGGGCCAATATTTTTATACACGGTTATTTTTTTTAATAAAGAAAAATAAATAAATATTCGAAATCAAAAAATCCCTAAAAATACCCCTAAAAATATGACCCCCCAAAAAAAATCCCATCCCACTTCTTTATCCCTTAAATTTGGGGGGAAAACCCCTAAGTTGGGAACCTTGGGTTTAGGCGTTTCCGATTGAAATTTCTTAACTTAAGGGTTCAATTGCAATGTCGCCATCCTCTATCGCACCATCGACTCTAAAGGGGCCTACACACACACTTACATTTCTTGAGATATGTACGCACGCACAAGTATGCGCGTACATATACGATTCATTCGAACTGCCTACACAATAACATTTCAAGACGCAGTACAGAACCATCTTCTATCTCATTTACTCACTTTAAACTCACACACGTTCGATCTCGTCAGTCTGGCGAAGACCATTGCTGTGTTTGGTTTTGTCGCTGCTAGGAAATTTTTTAAGGTACGTAAAAATGATGTGTTTCTCATTATTGGTGATAACATTGTCCTTATATGTTTGTGTAGTCGTATGCTTGGTAATTGTTATATTCTCACGACATTTTCTTGTTTATGTTTTGTAATAAGTATAACAATGACAATTTTTTGAGTTTATAGAATTCCAAATATGAACCGTCATTAGGATTCCGATTATGGAATATTCCATATTTGGATCGACAGTTGGTGGTATACATGTTTCTTTCATGTATTAATATTTATTTTTCAGAATGTCTTCGAGAGCCAAACGAAAAGACTGGGATAAAGAAAAGATGTCTGAAGCTATACAAATGGTGAGAGAGAAAAAAAAGGATTATATGAAAGCTGCGAAGCATTTTGAAGTACCTAGAACGACTTTGTTTCGACTTTGTCAAAAAGCTGAACTATCCCCAAATAAAGCGGCAGCTACGAAATTAGGAAGAAAAATTGTGTTGGGTCAACAACTTGAAAATCTATTAGTGGAATACATTTTGAAGATGGAAAGCAAGTTTCATGGCCTGACGAGAAACGATGTTCGCAGAATGGTATATATGTTAGCAAAAAGCAATAACTTGCAAAATGATTTGGTGAATCTGGAATAGCCGGCAAAAAGTGGTTAAAGCTATTTCTAAAGCGCCACAGACTTTAGGTATTAAAAAAAAACCAACCGGTACGTCTCTTGCCAGAGCATTTTACTTTGCCAAAGAAAAAGTTGCATGCATTTTTTTCAATCTTCTGGAGCAAGTTTACACTAAAACTAATTACCCAGCGAATCGAATTTATAACGTGGATGAATCAGGCCTCACCATATTTCAAAGCAAAGTATCCCAAGTCATTAGTCTCAAAGGAAACGGCAAGTAGCTTCTCTTACATCTGCAGAAAGAGGTGCCCTAATTACTATTGTTATCTGCATGAATGCCACTGGTCATTTTGTACCACCATCTATTATTTTCTCTAGGAAAAACCTGAGTCCTCATTTAATGAGAGGCTCTCCTGTAGGAGTGGCACACCCATCAGGATGGGTATAAATGCACATATTCACTGATCGGTTCAAGCTTTTTCTGAAAACACACCAATCCAGCGCCAGATTCTCCAGTCCTATTGATTTTAGATAGCCACTATAGCCATACGCTCAATATCGATGTAATAGACCTTACTAGACAACATAACGTGGAAATTGTTGTATTACCTCCACATACAATCCATAAGCTCCCACCGTTGGACAAAACTTTTATGGGACCGTTGAAACTCTACTATAGCGAAGAAATTTGAATTTGGATTAGGAACAATAATAGAGCACTCAGCCCTTTTGCCATTGTGGAGCTATTCGACAATGCGTATTTGAAAGTGCAAACAGGCGCAATTGCAGTAAACGAATTCCGCGTCACAAGACTCTGACCATTGAACAAGAACGTGTTTACCATAGTAATGTTGATTTCATCGCCACAGAACAGAATGCTGTGAAAGATGGTTGTACAGATATTTCTTTAACAAGAAGAACAAGAAAACGAGCACTACTGACACTGACGAAAACAAAGGAAACTTAGGAAAGAAGAAAAATGAAACTACAAAAAACAAGGTAACGGGCAATGGCACTACAGACTCGGACGAAGACCACGTGACTAAGAAACAGGGTAAGAATAAAACTGAAAACAAAAAGAAGGGAAGCCTACGAAAGACAAAGAACAAGGAAACGATTGATGATCTTACAGACACTGACAATGATGAAGTTAAGTTTGATACAGACAGTGACACTGATGTTCCAATAGGTCAAGATTCTCTTAATTATCCGGATGCAGAATGTATGTTCTGTCAACAACTTTTCTCTGAAGACACTCAAGAAGAATTGTGGATCAAGTGTCTAATGTGCAGGCTTTGGGCACATAATGACTGTGCAGGTCCGGAGTTTGACACCTGGATTTGTGATTTTTGCAAATAGAATATTTTTTTACTTTTTCATAACACTGATTACCAAAGCTCCTTTTATCTCTTAGAAAATTAAGAATATTTTAAAGAATTTCGTTGTGCCTTATTCTCATAATCCATATTTGGGTATCTATCTATTCCATATTTAGCTACCTTTACAAATTTTTGATTAGTCTAGATTTTTGATACTGCCAATTAGTTATAAAAACATAAGACTGTTACTAAGTCATGCAAAATATATGTCTTACTACTTAATAAATATATTTGATTTGTACCATGATTAGTTCTTTTTTTTTTCATTCCAAAAACAAAACGGTATTCCATATTTCGTCACCTTCCTCTACAATTAGTATACTTAAATATTTCAACTTCATTGGAATCTTAATGTCGTAGTCGATGCCTATTTAAACCGCTTTTGCGTTTAATTTGGGCACTACAATGGTCACATTTAAACATTTTTACTTTATCGGAATTTTTATGTACTAATAGATATTTATTTAAATATTCCTTATGTTTTGTATGAAGACTACCAAGATCACATTTAAACATTTCGACTTCAATGGAATTTTTATGTGGTAATAGATGTTGTTTTAAATTTCCTTTACGTTTTTGTTTGAAAATTATATAAGCACACTTAAACATTTCTACTTAATCGGAATCTTTATGTAATAATCAATGTTGATTTAAATATCTTTTACGTTTTGTTTCATAATTACAATTATCACATTTAAAAATTTCTACTTCATCGGAATTTTTATGTATTAATAGATGTTTATTGAAATATCCTTTACGTTTTTTGTGAAGATTACAAACATCACATTTAAACATTGCTACTTCATCAGAATTTCTATGTACTAATAAATGCTGATTTAAATATATTTCATGTTTTGTTTGAGAATTATAATAAGCACATTTAAACATGTCGTCTTCGGGATTTTTTATGCACAAAACAATGCTGTTTTCAAGGATTTTTCTGGATTATTTGATAACTACATTGATCGAATTTTAAAACAAGGTCTTGTATAGATTTTGTATCACCAAGTTGATTTTTAATATTTTCTCTCCATATTATTTGTTCATCGTCATCTCTAGAATTTCCTTGATATTCTCGGACAAAATAACTTGAAGTCGCACTAAAAAATGACAAAAATAAAGCTGAAAATAAGACAATGTTAGTAAAAATTAAATTATAACATATTATTAACAGGCAGTTATTAAAAGTATTAAAAGCTGGTTTTTTATTACTGAAAAACGTTTCCTCAGTTGTTAATAATGTTTATCTAGAACTGCGCGTTTTAAGGAACCAGAAATCTTCTTGGAATCTTAATATAGATTTTAGTAATATTGTAATAAATTACACAAATATGAGATACTTTAATAAATTAGTATAGCGATTTCGAAGTTTCCTCAGAAATATTTTAATATTTCTCATACGTTTATTTATAGACGTCCTGACTGTCTCGGAACTATTAGAGGTAGACACACGTTTCTTCTATTTGCTGAGCATGCCTCTATAAAAAAGTCAAAATAACCCTATTGTGAATCAGTAAATAAGACAAAGCAGGTGCCAAGATATATACATATTTTTGAATTTCTTATTTTTATCCTCCTTAATCAGTTGCCAGCAAAAATTAATTTAAATTAACTTATTGTCTTTATTTTTATTCTTTTAATGTAATTTATTAAACCCAACATGTACGGAAAATATTTTCTAGAATAGACTAATAGGGTTTATGTATTCTAAAAGCAGTTAAATCTATTTTTAAACTGGCAAATTTAGATGCTGCTTTTTTTCGGTTTTTCTCAGAACAAGACGAAATAAAAAAAACCGGCGTAAAATGCAAATCTGAACAGAAAACAACCAAGAAAGAATCAGACGAGTCAGTTAAAACCACAGCTTGTTAAAAGCACACAGATACATTGCATAGGATCATGCAATTATTTGGATTTACCTTACAAATTGACAGCGCTACTTTTTAAAAGTCTGTGCTTATGTATTACTCTTTTTCTTCTAATCATTCAAGATATCTGTTAATTTTACAATAAGTCTATTAATTTTCAAAAGCATTTTTGGCAATTTTCTAGGTTTCCTGTACCTTGCCGATTTTCGTCATTTTTCCAGAAAATATTTTAGGGAGTAGATCTCGAATATGAAAACATTTTTTTATGGGCATAGCACATGTGCTACCGGAAAATGTTAGTAAATTACAGAAAATTGAAAACAAACCAGAAAATAAAATTATTTGAAATTTATTAACTTGTATCATTAGCACATCGTTTATGCTTGTATGTACCATAAGAAGTGATTCTATTAGTTAAAAACCCCGGTCTGTCCTGCTCTTTGTCCTGGACAGCACAGTGCTAGCTAATCTGAACTATTCACCACAAGGTGTATGACATCCCTGCTTATTAAACGCAAAAACATGGGTAACGTAATCATTACACTTGTTAACAAATATATTTTTTTATTTTTTCTCTAATTTTGTTTCAATTTTGGGCTTATTGTAGTGTTCTGATTTCGAATCTGATATTGGCCTTTCTTTGATAGCTCATGTTTTCTAATATTTTTGGTCTGCCCTAATTTAGACGATACCCGTGGTTTTTTAAGATCTACCCGACTCAGAATAATTATTTTTTTAATTTCAGATATGACTTCGACACATAGACGTTTACACAATCCATATTGTTTTTGCTATATTTATGGCGAATATATCTTTGAAAAATATGGAAAACCTCTCTCGGACTTTGTTGAAACTAAATATTTTAACCAGTTTCAAATAACATTGTGCAATCAAAACAAGCAATGGGTACCTCATATTGTGTGCCAGAACTGTACTGTGTCCGCGGCAATGGTTAAATGGAAAAAGAAGTGCTATCAAATTTAAAACACCGATGATTTGGCAGAAACCTCAAAATCACCATAATGACTGCTATTTTTGCGTCGTAAATATTAACGGCATAAATTTTGGAAATCGAAATAAATGGTCATATCCTAACTTACCCTCCGCTCAACGACCTCTTCTATACTCTGGTGAGATACAAGGAGCATTATCTAAATGCTCTGAAGAACCAGATCTTATAGAAATTGAAGACAACACAATGGGCAATACTGATTCGAATTTCACATGTAGTCAGTCATCAGATCCTCAACCTTTTAATCAAAAGGAATTGAATGACTTAGTAAGGGATCTAAATTTGGCAAAAGAAGCTTCTGAAATTTTGGCATCTCGTTTAAAAGAAAAGAATTTACTAGCACCAGGAACCAAAATTACCTTATATCGGACCCCAGAAAAGAATTTGTTACCACATTTTTCTAGAAAAAATGATTTATTTTTTTTGTAATGATGTCAGAGGTATTTTGGAGAAGATGAGTTCACAACGATACGAACCAAATGATTGGCGTCTTTTTATAGACAGTAGCAAGAGAAGCTTAAAGTGTGTGCTACTTCATAACGGCAACAAGTATGATTCTATACCTACTACACACTCTAGTAAAAAAAAATTCCAAATTTTTCGGTGATTTTTGACAGGCTGTATTTCGGTGAAAAATGGTCGTATTGAGACTTTAAAAAAAATCATTTTGAAGCTTTAAGATTCTAATTTTCAGATTTTTTAGCTAAAATTTCTTAGGAGCTACGGTTCTCATGCAATCCTAAAAAATAATATTGCAAATATTTTGCTTTTTTTTTAGTCCACGGCCTTGAAAAAAATTTTTCAGTTAGGCCGGCATATGGATCAGATAGCCTGTTTATTTAGCATTAATTTCCTTGTTTTAAAACCTCCCTTAATTTTTTTGAGTAGTGTATTTTAAGAAGGTCAGCGACTGTTACTTGTAAAAACTTGCATATTCGATATTCAGTACAACGCGCGTCGAGACTTGCAAAGCGCCGCCCTCAACACAACCCGTTCAGACATGCAAAGGGACGAAATACGACTTGTGCTGTGCTTGCAATCTTGCATGAACTTGTTTGATTCTTCACCAATATAAATACGAATGCCAAGGACAAACGTTACTCACTTGTTTCCGGAATTTTGAAAAGAAAAGTGTGTGTGAATCGATGTCAGTGTTTGCCAGTGCCGGAAAAAGTATGGACCTGCCTATTTGTTATTCATACTTTTATTTTATATTGTAATAATATTATATTTGTTATGTTTGCGTGTAGTAGGTACGTAATAGATAGATACTTCTATAAAAGAACAGAAAACCGAGAAAGATTGAACTTTTAGTACTTTTTATTATATTATTATTTATTTACCCGACTGTGGTGATTCACTAAAGGAGAGAGATATATGATTGACCTGCATGTTTGTACATATTTCAGTGCCCTCGTAGTTGCTAATGCTAAATGACTAAAAATATTTTCATAAATTGTACGTGTCTTTATGTACCACTCGTAACGTACATCAAAGTAATAAATAAATCATTAAAAAATCGCGGAGTTTTGATGTCAAAATATTCTTTAAAAGTATTTTCTCTCGAATTTACAGAAATGTATCAAAATATAATTAATCAAAAAATATTTTATATTACATTAAAAGAGGTTTAGCCGTTTTGTGAAAACCTCTATATGGGTCTTAGCAGTTTATTGCTTTTAATAATTAAAATCAGTTTTGCCGCCGGCATTTTGGTTTTTTCATTGCAATAATTAATTAATCCTACTTTATTCTGTCAAAATAACCATATCCTGTTAAAGTCGCCTTATGATTACTAAAACAAACATTTTTTTCTTCACAGGTAGGTAACTGATACGAAACATGGCTGAATCTAAGAAGAAACGTCGACAGTACAGTGTTGATTATTTGAAATTTGGTTTTCTTCCATCAAAGGCAGGCAAACGATTGCCCATATGCCTTTTATGCAACAAAGTTTTGAGCAATGACTCTATTAAACCATCGAAGCTCGAAGATCATCTAAGAAGGTGTCATCCTGATAAAATAGGTAAAGATTAAAAATATTTTCAAACATTGAAGGAAAAATATGAAAAGAAACCGACCGTGAACAGTATGTTCGCTTCAGCGTTTCAAAGTAACGATGATGGCTTGCGGGCATCTTACAATATTGCTTATAGCGAAATCTGGAAAACCGCACACCATCGGAGAACAGTTAATTTTACCCGCTGTTGAAGAGGTTTTAAAAACTGTTCTGCACAAACCTCCATTTGACGTACTCAAAAGAATTCCTTTGAGTAACAACACTGTACAAAGACGTATTGATGAAATGAACTCTCTGATATTGAAAGCTTCTTGTGTAATTATCTGCAAACAACTCGTTTTTTCTATTCAATTGGACGAGTCAACTTTACCTGGTAATGAAGCAGTATTATTGGCATATGTTCGATTTGTTATGGACGAAGAAATCCATGAAAAGCTGCTATTCGCGAAAACTTTGGAGACGGACACTAAAGGCGAATCAATATTTAATGTCCTGAGTGATTTTTTTAGGAAAAATCGATTCCATTTACAAACATTATTTCGGTGGCAGCAGATGGAGCTCCTTCCATCTTCGGGCGATATCGTGGGTTTATAAGCCATCTTAAAAAGAATCATACCAGGAGTAACTGCAATTCACTGTGTCATCCACCGACAACACCTGGTAGTGAAAAATTTGAGTGATAGATTGCACCAATCGCTTCAATTTGTGATTAGAGCAGTTAACAAAATAAGAAACAATGCGTTGAATACCCGTTCATTTGCACAATTGTGCGACGAAAATGATGAAGACTTCCAATGATTGCTCTTACATACTGAAGTACGCTGGTTGTCAAAAGGTGCATGTTTAACAAGATTTTACTCACTTTTTGAATCAGTTTTAGAGTTTCTGGAAAGTAAAGATCTAGATTTAAAAGAAAACCTGATCAAATTGAAAGCAGACATCGCGTATTTGACAGATTTATTAAAAAAATTTAATGACATTAACTTGCAGTTACAAGGGGACAGCCTAAATTTAATAAAAACAAAGGGTGTAATTTCGGCTTTTCTTGGAAAATTGAAATTTATGAAGCAAAATATTACTCGGCTCGAATTCTCCCAGTTTCCAAACTTGTCACAGGCAGAATGTCTTGATGAGGATATTCAGACATACGTTCAACATTTAAATGCCCTGCATGATGACTTCAAAAATAGATTTGAAGATATTCTGACGATGGAAATACCACCATGGATCATAAATCCATTTGATGAAACGGAAGTGGCGAATGTGGTATTACAAGAGGAGCTACTCGAGCTTAGCACCAATAAGGAGCTGAAGGTGAAATTTAAAAAGCTATCAAACATTTTGGCTGCAGGCAGAAATACCCGAAAAATATTCTGGGCTGTGGGAAATTGCGAGAAAACTTTTGATAACGTTTCTCTCGTCATACCTTGACGAAAAAAGTTTTAGCGTTACAAACCTATTAACAAAAAAAAGAAGCAGATTGAACATCACAGAACGGGGAGATTTGCGGTTATTCCTTACAAAACTGAAGCCAACTATTGATAATTTGCTGTCAATCCATCAAGTACATCCCTCCCATTAAAATTATGACTATTTTTTTTTAATTGTGGATTTGCATTGTTGAAGTTACGGTACGTTATTAATGTTTAATTTTAATTCTATTAAGTCTGTAATCATATTATTTTAATAAATAGAACACAAGAAAATATATTAATTTTCTTTTTATTTTTACCACTCCGAATTTAGAGTTGGAACTCAGCCACGACGCAAATTTCCATCGTTAGATCTAATCTTCACATTTTTTGACGAGTTTTGGGAATATGGTAGAAATGTAGCAGCAGGGGGTCCACCGAAACCAGTAAAATTTTGAAAGTGGTCTACGAGAAAAAAAAGTTTGGGATCCTCTGATTTAAGCTGTGAGTCACTGTATATTCTCTAACGTTGTAACTGTTCATCAAAATATTCCATGTTGTTTGTATTATTTGGACAGACAACTGAAAATAGCTGTGTGTTAATGGCAAACTTACGTATACGTTCGAGTTGAGACAATAAATTATATTTTTTTAGACGCTTAAACTAAGTTGGAGGACGAATTATTGGTATAAACATTTCTATGGTAAATGTGTACATGAGTCGACACAAGTCGAGGCCAATATAATAATATTTAGGAAAATAAAAATAAAGTATTTCAGATATCAGTAACCCTAACCAAACTAAATACAAGTCTATGACAATTATTTTAAACCAGATGAATTTGGGAAACCCAACATGATTTAAAAAAAGATAATTTCTTTAAGTAAATTATTATATATAACTTTAACTTCTCTCCCTAAGAAAAGCATGAAAACTCAGTTTTCCAGGTCTGTTTCCACTTTAACTCCATAACAAAATTATTAATTTCAAATTCGTTACACTTATAACACTTGATGTGAGACCATGAAAACTCAGTTTTCCAGGTCTGTTTCCACTTTAACTCCATAACAAAATTATTAATTTCAAATTCGTTACACTTATAACACTTGATGTGAGACAAGAACCTATGATTTTTCAGCGATAGCATTTCAGTGAAAGTCTAGTAATTTTGTGCGATTCAGTAGCAATTTTGTCTGGTTTTTGGTTGGAAAGAACTTTTAAGTATAATTACTCATAAAGTGTAAGGTAAATGAGGGGGTTACAGAAAGTAGCCTCAAATATATAATGTCTTTATATTAAATAGCATTACTTGAGTCTTTCGTTGTGACTATGACATCAACTCTGACATTTCAGAAACTTCTAAATTCCACACAATGTTAGTAGTGTGTAATTAACAAAAATTAACATCGTTTCACCAAGTCTTAAAAATGCTAAACATTTTGGTATTTAAAGATGCAGATCCTACTGAGCCTTCTAATTAAAGGCCCATTTCAAAAATAATTGGCTAATTATTCAATAAATGCTTAATTCACTTTCACGCATGTACTAATTTTTTAATCCAAGTATAAATCATTTAGAGGTATTAACAACATTCCTTTTTCTTTTCTAGAAAATCTGTAACTTAACATAAATGATCCTGAGTGGGCTGGCAACAGTGTTCCGTGATCTTTTAGAAGGATTGGACTGCATATACTATTAAATACTGCTTAGCAAACTGACAATCTAAGGTTTCAGAGATATAGAGATGTTTTGGTTCACATCCTACTCATTCTAATGAGTCAAAACGGTTTGAAGCCAAATTGTGTATTAAATAAATAAGTAACTTTATTGCCCAACAGAATACATCAATTTTTAGATAAAAATATACATATAAAATATGAAAAGTCACATAAACTACTCTTTATACGACAAAAAATGTTAACACTACCCGGGATCTTTACCCTACATTACTCCCTCAATTGTATGATTTAATATACTTAAGCAATTGATTTGGGAATAATCACTAATGCAAGATCTTAATTTTGTTTCTAATTTGTTTATAGTTTCAAATAATTTTAGATGCTGCCATTGTGTCTGGTAATTATTTTGTCTTTATATTTGTTTGTTTCATAGGTATCATCATCTATGCAGTCCATCGTCAAACATAAGCTTCCCCTAAGTATGTCCATCTTTTTCGGTTTTGGGCCTTGTTTATCCAATTGTATCCCACTACTCTTTTGATGTGAACAGACCATTGGGCTTGTCGGCGTCCTCTACTTTTTTCTCATTCCAGAGACTCCAGTTAATTACTTTATGGGTCCATCGATTATCAGAGAGTCTTGTGATATAACCGGCCCATCTCCACATTCATAGTTATATCATATTTTATTTGAAATGATTTGGACTCTTTTATAATTCATGAGTGATAAGTTAGCAGGAGTAGGTTTATATTTTGCAGAAAAAACCCTTTTTTTAAGTCAACATTTTGACCATTTTTTGTTCATCCTCAGGCATCAATTTGATGAGTTTTTGCTCTAGAAATTTTAGGCAACAACTCAAAATACATAACACAAACCAATATATGCTAACAGTTTATTAATTGTAGTGTAATTTTCTAAACTCTTTGGTTTTTGTTTTTCTCTTAATTCAGTAATTATAGTTAAACCATTTTATATTAAGTATGTTATAGCTAGCACAATTATTTTTTATTATGACCAACAAAGTCGTGTTTGTGTAATGATTATGATTTTTATTCGAAAGAAGACAATTTGATGATTAAAAAAAATTTTCTAAAACTTTCGGCGTTTCAATTTTTCCACATCATTTATTTTTTCTGTCAGAAATGTCTGTATTAAATCCTTTAACACAAAATGTTCTTTAGTAAAAAAATACAGTATAATTGCAGTGACTGTATTTACAAACGATTATAAAAATATGATTTAAGATTAGAGATATTTAAAATTAGATTTGTGTGTGACCTTGTTTTTCCTAAGAGTTTTTTGTTAATAAAACTTTATTGAGTATGAATGTCATTTTTACTGTTCCGTACGGAACACTTATGGGATCACTTCGGTGTCCGCCTGTCATTCCGTCTGTCCCACCCGATTTTTTCCGAAACTATTTGACATATTAAATGGAAATTTGGCAGAAATATAAGAATTGCCCGATATGAGCCACATAGTTTTGAAAGTTAAATTTTGACTTAAGGGGGTTAGTTTTGGGGGGTGAAATTGGAAGTGAAAAAAAAAATGTTTGCCAGGTCATCAAGTGAGGTGTAAAATGAGAGCGTGTGAAAACACAAGTTCAAAAATATATATGATGTAATACTCAGGCAAATTTCTCTTCATAATATTTTTAACAAATCGCTGTCCCTCCCCTTATCTCTAAAAGTGCTAGTCAAAAAATTTTGAAAAAATTCTGAAATATTTTCTATAAAGTGTAGATTTAATGAAAATTATCAGTAGTGCGTTACCTTTGATAATTTATTTGGTACATAAAAAAATTCAAGGCCATCAGTTTTCGACAAAGATCGGGAATGAACTTTGTTGAAAACTTATTTAAGGTGTATTTTGTGATGTCATTGATCATTTGCAAGTCCGACTTGAACTTGGCCGGTTTTTTATTTAGGCATATGGGAGTAATAACATAATAAGAATGATAATAAATAAAATGCCTAGTTCGCTGACCAGCAATTTATATAACTAGACATAAACTATTGGATAAATGTTGTAGGTATATACACTTCAGTCTGCCATAAAAATTGAAAATAATATGGAATCAAATAATATTCTTGTTGACGATGTGGATCTTAAACCGGAATATGTGGATATTAAGGACATTGAAGAAGATCTGTTTGTACAACCTGAAGCAAGGTATGGTCCTTTATTTTAAGCGTTGAATTTTGTGCTGCAAATATTCTAAATGTTCTTTTTAATATTTGATAAGTTTCATCAAATAAATTTTGATGATATTGCTTCAGCCCTTACCATTACTGTACAAAAATATTCCATTTATAACCACTGTTATTTGTCAATATTACATATAAATATTAAAGATATCATTCCTATTATGCTGTTTTTTTAAAATTTTGTCAAATTCAAAAGATAAAAATTAAGTAACCGATGGAGTACATTAAGTAGTGAGACAATTGACACACCTAATGATGGAATATTATTCACGGTTATTAAACAAATTAAGATTAGTTACCTGTTTTTATGAATTAATATCTTTTTGCTTCATACATCTTGTTAATTTCCAGGGAAAAATACTATCCAATATGCAGTCAGACATGCCCGATATAATGTTCAGATAGCGCGTCAAAAGGTATTTTAATTACACTTCTAGCGCTAATAGAATACCTGCCATGGTACTTGAAAAATGCGTGAGTGAACTAACGGTAACTTTTGTATAGACTTTTCAACCTATTCTGCAGAAAAGGAATATTTTCTTCCTGCTGGAAGTGCGCAGGAGTTCGGCCAATAATTCTATCTTGGGGTAACAGTAACCAAGTAGAATTAAACGCTGCAAAAACTAAAAACGTTATAAAATTCGTCATAGTTATGCTGGAAGACTCCATTCTTCTAGCATTGTCAACTAGCTGAGCGTTAACTTGGGAGAAAATATGTCTTGGCATCAATATGTTGCGTGTATAGCAAAGACAGCTTCTCATAAGCTGGAAATGTTATTTCATACTAGAAAGTTTTACACTGCTTTTAATCATGTGCAAAGGTCAAAATAACCAATTATTGAAAACTGTTCCTGTGGTTCAGCCTCTGCTTCTAAATGTATGTTGCATTTATTAGGGCCTCACCATCAACCTTTATTCCCTGAAACATCAAAGAATGATTAGCGACTAGGATCTATAAATACTTTCAACCTTATCCATTTAGAATAATTTGCCCAGAACCGTGTTTCCCACCTAGTAAAATTTGAGTCGCTTTTTGCGCACACGAATTGCTCCTGTAGCATTTTAGAGATTTCCCTGCAGCAATAAAATGCACAAAAATATTTGTATGAATTACCTGTTTCTAATGTTCTATATTTTGCCTGCGTTGTGTAATAATATAATGAGCTAGAGAAATTATCATTTAATTAAAATATATTAATGACTAAAAATTATCTCAAAAATCTCTCACCACTGTTTGTGAGATTCTTCCCTACTCTTCCGCCATCGCAACCTTTAAGCACCCTTCTTTTAAGCTCATCCCACATGTGCTCGATTGGATTCAGGTCGGGACTCCGCACAGGCCAGTCTAATGTCACTTCCGCCAAGTATTGCCGCACTGCTGCAGCAGCATGTGGCCTCGCATTGTCGTGCATTAGCACGAAGCTATCACCAACAAACCCAGCGTAAGGAACAACATGTTCCTGCAGGATCTCCTCGATGTACCGGTGAGCAGTTAATCCACCGCTACGAGTCTCATCTGTCACGAAAACTAAATCAGTTCGTATCCCGTGAGATGTCTTCCCACACCCTGACAAAGCCTCCTCCGTAGGCGATCATTTCAGTAATATAGCACTGCGCATAACGCTCCCCAGGCCTCCTATAGACTTGTCTTCTTCCATCATTGCCATGTAGGCACATTCGGGACTTGTCGGAGAATAAAACGGAGCGCCATTGCTCTAATCTCCAGTCGAGATGTTTTCGGATAAATCTGAGTCGCGCTTGTCGACCACGAACTTCTCGAAGTCAAGTGACGATTTCTTAGAGTTGTTTTAACCATAAAGCGGTCCTCTCGCTCCGAGGTACACCTTCATCCTGATCCTGGTCTCCGTGTAAAGGCGCCAGTCTCTTAGTAACGTCTATACATTCTGGAGGCTGGCTCAGGTGCAGTTGCGCAGCCCTTCTCGCAATAGGGCAATGACTTGGTATATATATATATATATATATATATATAT